>CM021101.1:342442484-342726172 GCA_007115665.2 Sequoiadendron giganteum | reverse complement strand
CAAACCTATACCCTAAACCCTCTACCCTCAACCAAGTAAACCCTTAACCCTAAACCCTTAACCCCAAACCCTTGAACCCTAAATGCTTAAACCTTAAACCTTCTACCCTATACCTTCAACCAAATACCCTCTACCATCAAACCTACTCCATCAACCCTCAAACGTTAAACCCTAATACCCTAAAAACCATCAACCCTATAGGTCCTCCACCCTAATCCCTCAACCCTATACCCTCAACCCCTATCACTTTCTCTCTATCTATACATCTCACCTCTTCTCTATCTACCGTCTCCCTCTTTCTACATACCTCTCGTTCAATCAATCCCTACCACCCTCTCTCACTCCCTCTATCCATCTCTCTTTATGTCCCTCCCACTCCATCCCACTCTCTCCCTCTCTCTCATGTCTCTTCCTCCCACCCCCTCTCTCTCTAAGGTCTCTCCCTCTGGCAAACTACCTAGGTAACTCTCTCTTTGTCTCTCTCCCCTCTCTCTATCTATCCCTCCAACCCTACCTAGATAATTCCCTCTTACTCCACCCCCCTCTTTCTCTACCTCTATCAGGTCACTCACTCTCACACCCTCTCCCTCTCTCAGGTCTCTCACTCACACTCCCTCTCTCTCCCACTCCCTCTCTCTCACATTCCATATCTCTCACACTCCCTCTCTCTCACACTCCCTCTCACTACCTATCTCTCAAGTCTCTCCCTCTCACCCCCCTCACACTCTCAAGTCTCTCCCTCTCACACTCTCAAGTCTCTCCCTTTCACACCCTACCTACATAACCCTCTCTTTCTCTTTGTCTCTCTCTCTCTCCCTCTCCCTCAATTCTCTCTCTCCCACCCCCCTCTCTCTCTCCCTCCCACCCTACCTAGCTAAGTCCCCCTCAATCCAACCCCTTCTCTCCCACTCCCTCTCTCTTAAACTCTCACTTTGACCCCCTCTCCATCTCTTTAGACTCTCTCTAAATTCTCCCTTCATCTAAAGACATACATAAATGCATACATACAAGCATAGTACATATGTACATATAATCTTACACCCATACAAGCATACATTCATACATGTACATAAAAATATATCAGCATACATTAATATATTAGCATTTAACATAAAGTAAGACATAGCGCAAGCGCGTTATAACATGCTTGCATTATGTGCTAGTAGACATGTTCCCCGTAGAAGCAAAAACCATGTCAAAAGTGAGATATAACATGAGCGTGTTATAACGCGCTCGCGTTATATCTTGCTTTGCGAATTACTGAACTTTAAGCTTGGTATTTTCCTTGGAATACCAACCAAAGGCTTGGAGGGCATTCCCAACGACTAGAGATGTGTTTTTAAAAATTCCACCATATTTCTCATACTCGAGTTCCTGCTCATCATCAAGATTGCATGTGGTTCAATATCGAAAAAATTGAGCACATGGGAAATGTTGGTTTATCTCTTAGGTATCCAACGATATAATTTTTTTCACTTTCTGAAAATGTTTAGTCTTTCATCCATAATTTATTTTATCTGTATGTCTTTTTTTTGCCAAAAAGTAGTGTTTGGTATTTTTCTCGTTATAAATTAACCGTTCATCAATTTTTCAAATAAATTACATTTTTAGAAACTAGACTCCATTCTACAAAATTAAAAAATTAAAAAAAAAAACAAATCAATTAGTTTCCAAAATTTGTAGGGGTAGCACGGCCAAAATTCTATTTTCAGGATATGTCCACTTCGCAAATTAGTAAAAAATCAAATATTCATTAAAAATTTATTAGAAAAATCGTGCATCAACTACATACTGTTAGCTAACTTCTGATCATTGCAATTTTAAAAATACTAAAAAAAAGTTCACCGTACGAGGGTCATACAAGAGTTGCTATGTTATGTTTTTCTGACAAAAACAACACCAATTTGTGTACGTCCCTCGTTTGAACCCCTTAATCTCAATCATTTTCAAAATAAATTAGTAATTTAGAAAGTAGACTCAGAGCACTTGAATCCTTCTTTTTGTTCCATCTCAAAATTTTGAGTCTAAGTATCCTCAATTTCACGTCCAATGTCAGTATTTTCTGATTTCATAAAAAAACTATCCACTTAAGTCCCCTTTTTGGGAACCATCTTGGTGCACTTACCCATCAAACACATTAATCTAAGATCTAATCCTACACATACATAATGAAAATAAGCTATTTAAACATACATTAAGAAAACTATGATTACTGAATTGAATGTACACAAAAAGCACAATTTTACCATCCTGTAGTGGAGTGTATTCGCCTGATGTTGGGTTTTTCTTATCACCATGAAGCATCCAATGTCCATGTGCAAAATCTTGAGGAGTGATTGTTTGATGTTGGTTGATCGAAGAAATGAGTTTGAAGCACTAACAATGGTGGTTGTGAATGTCAACAGTAAGTTTCATTGTGCAAATGATGTTGATTCTCTGATCCTGATTTGTGAGGAAAGGGGTTTGTTATATAGAAAATGAGATTCGAAATGGATGATCAGGATCATGCTGAAGAATATCCAGATCAATGGTTGGAGTGTGTTGAGAGGATTTAGATATGAGAATATTATGCAAAGTTGATTGCACAAATTGGGTGATTGAGAAATAGATTGGTTAGTTAGGGATTTGATTGGTCAATCAATATTTTAGATTGATCAGTCAGGATTTAGATGGCTTAGTTATGAAATTGATGGCTTAGTTAGGAATTTTGATTGATTAGTTAACAACTTAGACTGATCAATTAACAACTTAGATTGCTCAGTTAGCAATTTAGATTGATTAGTTAACAAATTAGATTGCTCAGTCAATAATCATAATTTTCTCAATCAGAAAGTGGGTGAGGAATATGAATTAATTGATTTAATTAATTAATTCCTTTTTGGAGTTGAACGTGCAAATCAAGTTTGACTTTTACAAACAAAGTTGGATTAGTTTTGATTTTATTTTTGATAAATGATTTGAATTGTTTGATTTAATTATTCAAATTTTGGAGGGAAAGTATCATAATTAAATTATTATGATTTAATAATTTAACCAACTTAGGGTAATAAGGTGATTTAGCGACATAATTAAATAATTGGCATTATCTAATCATTCAGGACGAAATAAAGCGTGATTAAGACTCCATTAAATAAATGTGATTTATTTAATTGGTCGAAATGATGAAACATGAATTAATCAAATAATGTTGTTTTATTTAATTAATAGCAAAATTAGGGTTTTTAGGACTTTATTAAATAAATGAAATTTATTTATTTTGTCAGAGATGATGAAAAAGTGAATAATGTTGTATTATTTAATTAATAACAGAATTAGGGTTTTGGATGTTGTTTGATGTGGTATTTCGAGACGTTGCAGGATGATTCTGAGATGTTATGAGATGATTTTGAGATGTTGATTTCAAGATGTTCTGAGACATTACGAGATGATTCTGAGATGTTTCAGGATGATTCTGAGATGTTATGGGATGATTCTGAGATGTTCTGAGTCATTCCAGGATAATTTTGAGATGTTACATGATGATTCTAAGATGTTCTGAGACATTCTGAGATGTTACGGGATGATTTTGAGATGTTCTAAGACATTCTGAGATGTTTTGAGATCATTTCAAGATATTCTGAGACATCCTGAGATGATTCTGAGATGTTCTAAAATGATTCTTAGATGTTTCAAGACATTCTAAGATGATTATGAGATGTTTTGAGATGATTCCAAGATGTTATGAGACATTACGGGATGTTGTAGGATGATTCTGAGATGTTTTAGGATGATTCTGAGATGTTGCAAGATGTTGAATTAATTAAACAATCTTAAATCACTTAATTATTAGACGAATATGAGTGCCAAAATGCTAGTTCACAAGCTAGTACATTTTTAGGTGTCTACAAATATTTTATTTAATTAATAGACGAAAAATAGGAAGATTGTGAAGACAAATTTTGAGTGTCTACAATTACAATGTTGACATCAATGACAACACTGGATCAACCAATGTATGTGAACTTCATGCTCATGTTGCCAAACTGCATCATTGATGACAGATTTCCAACTTCCAACAACCACCCCTAGGTCCCCACTCTAAAATATCAACAAATAAAAGAATATATAGAAAGACTACACCAACAAACTATGTTGATATTATAGACCCACAATTTAGATAACATTTAATTAAATGGCTAGACTAAGTTGATAATTTATTTTTCATAGTCCGAGGATTCACCATGGTAGTTGATGTCTAGTCAAATAGGATTTAGTAGAAATTTATAGAAATTTCTATTTTTGTGCATAAATTTGCTAGGAAAATTATTTTTTCACAAAAAGGAAGGATTCACCATGAAAATTAATGCACTTAGCTAAGATTCACTAGGATTTTATATAAAATTTTAGGGGCCTTTTCTAAAATTTATCACTATTTGCAATTCTTAGCCATGAATCAACACTTCCACATATCTAAAAGAAAGTCCCCCTAATTCAAAGGTTATATTAAGATATCAAGTAATGGTTTCTTGGTTGATGTGCTTCCATTCTAGGATAATCCATTAAGGGATATATTCCTTCATCATAAAATCTATTTTATCCATAGTGAACTTGGAAATAGACTAGTATAAAAAAGGTCAAGCACTTCAATGACACTAATCGCGTACTTCATATAATTCTTAAGGAATTAAATCTTGTTATCAATAAAATGGTAATTCTTCACAAAGGAGTTATAGGGGATGGTAACTCCTTTGATAAAACTCAAGTGTTTGTCCCAAAGAAGAATATTGTCAAGGTTGTTAGTAGAAAACACATAAAGAAAGAGGGGTAAATGGATAGCTTTGGTAGATAAAAAATTGTAGAGGAAAGGATGTGGTGAGAGATTTAGGAAAATGGTAGCATTAACAAACAACAATTTGAGATATGAAAAAACAAGAAAGGGCCAAAACAAAGAAAGGTCACAATATTTTGATAATGAAGGGCCAGCATATAATGTCATAGACTTTTTTAAACTCTAATTTGACAATAAGAGTATCTTAGGGAGTTTTTTGGGCCCATTAAGTCATTTCCCATGTCAAGAAGAGGTTATTAATGAGTTTTCTACTACTTAAAAATTGCATTTGTTCAAGCCTAACAATAGTCTGGACCATTTGTTTAAACTACAAGGAAATAGATTTAGCTATAATCATGTAAGAAGTGTACAATAATGAGCCATATAAAAAGCGTATTATTTATTTCCCTTGGGAATTAGCTTAATCAGATCCATATAAATTAGGATTCCAAATGAACCATTATGATATTCTTATTAAAAATATGTTGATGCCTAAGTTTTTGATGTGAGACCACATGGTTTTAAAGAACTCAATAGGGAGTCTTTCCAAGAAAGAACTCTTTTATTTGGCCATCAAAGATAAATCTCTTTCAAAGTCTTCTCTAGAGAGGAGATGATACAAGTGTTGTCCTAGGTGCTTCTCAATCTTCACATGAGGATGCAAGACCCCATAAAATTATCAAGTTCCTAGTAAGCAAAAAGGAAGGGAATCATAACAAAAAAAATTGATTAAAAGGTAAAGATTCAGTTGACGATGACACATGATGGACTATGGATGCCCTCCTCACTCAAAGTAGGATGAGGCATCACACATTAGCTTAAGTTATTTCTACCTTCTAATCAAGAAGCTTGAGAGCATTTGATTTTTTATAATCTCCTCATTGCCTTTCCTCCAACTCAGTCTCAAACAATATAATTCACTCAATCTATCACATCGTATTCTCTTGTTCTCCATTTTCTAAGCTTAAAACATTCTATGCTTCTCTTTCCTTTACAAAAAAATATACCCTCACTCCAAATATTATATATATATATATATAAAACAACTCTTAAATAAATAAATAAAAAATAATTTTAAAATGAAATAATTCTTTAAATAAATAAATAAAATTACTCAAAATTATATTTCAAAAATATCTATATGGTGTTATCATCAACTTGAACCTATCCATCATGAAGCAATCAAGAGCAATGCAAATAGCAATAGACTTGAAACAAACATACTTTATTAACTTATGCCCAAAAGCTAGGAAACGAAACACCCAATTTACTTTAACTTGAAAAAGAACAAAAGCAATTACTTGATTTGGGTATGCATTGTTAGTTATTACAATTGAAGGAGCGGTCTTCTTTAACTACAATTTGAAAATTTTGAATGTAGGGGAGAGGCTGCCGTCACCCTCGGTTAGGAGGCACTCTTTTAAAAACTTATCGTACAAATTTGAAGAGAGTGAGGGGGGGATTATGAGTGTGATATTTTCTATTGGAAATTCTTTTGATGTATTATATTAACCAAATATAATTAAAAAATAAATTTAAAAAAGTTTAAGAGAAAAAATGTCGGTTGACATTCACCACCCAAAATATCAAACGTACAAAAATAAAAATAAATAAAATAAATTCTTGACAACCCTTTGAATTTTTTATTATTTTTAATTAAAGCAGCATGAGGAGCGTGGTGGTCATGCCGGAAGAGCATTTGGTAGTCGAAGAGCAATGCCTATGGGCACCACCGTCCCACAATCTGGCCGGCAGATTCGCCGGCTTGACGGGCGGCATGTCTTTTGTCGGGTTCGAGTCCCGAGTTCCCGACCATTGGTTTGGGGGGCGCCGAATAGGTACTAGAAGGCTGTAGCACTAGCAATGCTTCCACAGTCAGACTACACGTCAGCAGAGTAGGTGTCCACGTCAGATTAGCTAGCGGCGGAGACTGGTGTCCCCCACCGTTAGGTATATAGGAGCTATAGGACCAATCGTGGGGCTTTTGGCCTTTTACCAACTAGTTGGTACTCGTGTTCAGATTCGAATAGCTGTAAGCCTGTGTTAGCTGTGTTTAACTATTCCACTATTCCCTGGTCGCTCCACTCGCCCAGTTAGTGCAGGAATTACTTTATCTGTTTATAGTAAAATATCAGGGGTCACTTTCTGTAGCTTTTGGAGGATGAGACGAGATGGTTCGCTGTGCTAATTGAGAGCCACTTAAATTAAAGCAAATTGCATCCAGTTTCTATTTTTAACTGGAGGGAATTGTTATTATGGAGTGGTCAGTGGTAGTCAGGAGTAAAGGGCCGTTATGCTTTCGATTTTGAGTGGCCGTCATACAGTCACACCCTTTTTCGCGCTTACAAATTGAGCCCACCCATCACTTGTTTCTCTCATCGCCCTTCACCACCACAAGGCAGTTCCATTCAAGCAAAGGGAAGCAATTGTTTCAACAAAGAAACTACCAGGCTTAACTAAGCCGGCCTTTGCTCTGGTTGCCCTTGTTCATCACTGACTACTACGTTTCCTTTTTGTCTCTGATCACCCCGAGAAGTTGATCTTCTAGCCTTTTTTTCTGTGCTGTTCAATTTGCAGTTTTAGAGCACAATTTTCTGTTTTTGTTGAGTTTCAGCTTGTCTGGCTGTTGCGCGCTTTGTTGTTGGGTATGTTCATGTCCAGCAAGAGAACCTGCCGCTGCTAAATCCTGCTCGGAATGTTTTTTCCGGTCGGTGCATAACACTTGCTGTGTTTGTCGCTCGCGAGTAGGATTCTGTAGTTTGCAGTCTGCGCAAAGAATTTTGAATCTTGCCTTTTTTTTTAATTTCATTCTCATTAGTTTCATTTTTGTCCTAAGCTTTGAAAAAATGATGACCGTTTACAAGAACTTGCAATCTTACCTTGCCGTTCCCGAGGACCGAGGCGCAGAGCTCAAAGGCATCGGTTCGATTCTAAGCGAAGTCGATGTGGAAGGGAAACAGAGTAGCGGGAACACCCAATCTTTGCGAAGGACTCTGTCTGCGGACAAGTTGTCGCAAAGATGGATGTCTGGTGAGAATTCGCTAAGGAAATCTTGTTCCTTTTACGAGTTTTCCCGCAATTCTTACTCCGAGTCTGAAGAAGATGGAGATATTTTTTCCATGACGGACGGAGAAGAGATAGAAGGAAAGGAGGCCGATGGCATGGTCTCAGAAGATCGGAGTGAGGAAGAAGATGGCATGGACTCAGAAGATCGGAGTGAGGAAGAAGATGTAGATAGTTTTACCATGACGGACGGAGAAGAGATAGAAGGAAAGGAGGCCGATGGCATAGACTCAGAAGATCGGAGTGAGGAAGAAGATGGAGATATTCTATCCATGACGGACGGAGAAGAGATAGAAGGAAAGGAGGCCGATGGCATGGCCAAGGTTAGCGGCGATCTTTGGAGCCCGATTCACTCTGAGAAGAAGCAGCAGAAAGATTCGGAATCTTCATTTTTTGCTCTCATGGCGCCTATTAACAAAGAACTCAAGGTCGATTCTTCGCAGTGGGAGCCTTGCAAGCCTTATGTGCATCCTGCTAAAAGAAAAAGCGCGCTGAGTGACCAGAGTCTTCGCCTTTGCACCGAATCACTCGGCTGCGAGAGCGGCACGGACTGCTCTTATCCGTCTCTCAGCGACACGGACGACAGTAGCTCGGCTTCTTCCGAAGACAATTCCTCTGTTTTCGGAGAAGAAGAGGAGGAGGAGGAGGAGGAGAGCATTCCTTCGGAAAGTTTCAAGTTTTCTGACAATGTGAACGGATCAGAGCAAGAGAAGGAGATTAAGTGCACAAGATCGTTTCCTCCGCCTCTTTCTTCAATTGCCAGAAGCGACGGCCCCTGCATCCACATGCGCTCTTACAAGCAAGACGGCAGGCTTCTCCTCAAGGCCGTGCAAGTGGAAACATCTCAAAAATATTTGCGCGCGAGTCGCGAAGACGGCCGGTTGCAGCTCCACTTGATCCGCACACAACAGCAACAGTTTTCACCGGAGGAAGAAAAGAGTCCAGCGGAGCATGAATTCAATGCTCACGATTCCACGGCAGAGGAGAAGCTCCCGCAGCAGCAATTCAAGAGCTCTGCATTCTCTGACCTCTCCAATTTACGGCGACACGCTCTGAGATCAGAGTTTCAGAATCAGTTGAGCAATAAAGAGCGCTTCTTCAGTTTCAACTTGAATTCCAGTGGCAAGGTGAAGGAGAGCCTGTCACTTAAGAGCACGGAGGTCCAAGGTTCCAATCGCAATAACTGCAAAGAAATGAATTCCTTCTCCAAAGTACCTTCTGCTGCTGCTGCTGCCTACACTGGATTTAAAGATTTTCCACAGAACAGGCCCTCACAGAGCTTAGTGACCAGTCCCTCCCTGCTATACTACAAGCCTCTCAAGAGCTATTCTGCGGCCGTCGATTTCGAATCGAAAGAATCTGCGCATTCTTTACCCAAATTTCCATGCAATGAAATTTTCCGGCGGTGCCAGGTTAAGCTGTGGTTGGCTAAATTTGGGGAGCCTAGCTGCATTGCCATTTCTTAAATTTGGCATTTCTTCTGTGACCAATTTTGGAGGGGTGGATTAAATTATTTCAGAATTGGAATTATTGGAAAGGAATTCCAACAATCTGGGAAGTTAGCGTAGGGTGGGTATAAGGGAAGGGGATCACACTGTTGATAGGATTCGCCTAACAATAACCAGTAACAATCTGTTGTCCATATTACAACTATAACACTTGTCTGTATATTTCCCTCATTATCCAATGTAAAACTTGTTGTGGGTAATACTATTAATATCTATCTTTTTCCAACTCGGTTTCCTGAGAATAGTTTCTAGCAATCCATTTTATTTCAAATCTTAACTGCGTTTTACTCGTATTTTTACTGTTTTTCGTATATTTCGATCATACTCATCTGTTTGTAGTTGTTTGCATACCCAGTCGAAGCAAAAATCTGTGTGAGAGTTGAGTGGACGAGGGGAATTTAATATTCTTCTCACGTGTGTAGAAATGGTGAACTCCACTCACGTGTAAACAACTGCAAAATGAGAAAGCATACAAAACGTGTCTGGAATCTGTATATTATACGTCCCTTTCTCTGAGGGAAAAGAAGATTCAACATATATTAAGTCCAGTTCTAATAAAATATCTTTGGGCGCCCTCTATTTTGCTTAAGATAACTGCTCAGTATGCTATCCAACTACGACTCGATTAGGGGCGTTTCATTGGAGTAGAAACGAAGTCAGAAAGAAATTTGAAAGGCTATAATTTCTCAGGTCTTTTGCAGATAGTAATCTCGCTAGTTCTTTCTGGCTTGTCAAATTTCAAATAAAAAGTATTAATATAGATTTAGGCTTTGAGGTTTAGATTTGTCTTGCTTGGTTATGTTTGTAAATCAAATATTAAGTGATAAAAAGCATCTATTTTTTTCTTCACTACACACTTTATAGTATAGGTATGAAAACTGTTTGATATATATTTCAATAGTTCACATATATGTGACATTTTTATATAAAAGACAACAATTTTTTTGAATCTAATTTGATCTTATCCTCACACATATGAAGAGTCTAGGTTTGATTTGTGTTCTTATCTTTTTCCTTATCTAAGTCAAATAAGTGAATGTATTTATATGGATTTACTTCAAATCTATAGCTCAAAAAAGATCCCAAAACTTTCAAATTTAAATTTAAATATAGGTCCAAATTGATTTCGTTCCTACTAGTCATTACTTATTGACTTGTGCATAAAATGTGTTAATTTGTGTGCTAATTGGTGTTGTATAAAAGGACAAACCCAAATTCATTGGTAGATCATTCATGATATAACACATGAGCTCATTACACATTGCGTTATCTTTGGAGCATAACATCAACATGACATCAATATACATATGTCCTAAGAATATTGCATGATTACTTGACATTTATTTGATCTTTGTTCTAAAACTATTAAATTAGATCTAGGAATTAACACAAGGAGAAGATCCTCACCTAGAAAACTCCTGAAGGGGTTTGTCAAGACCACCTATTTTGTAATCAACCTGTAATAGAAATAAATATAACACAAGTAGAAATATGTGAAAAAGATAACACCAAAATATTTTATATTATCTTTATAGTGTTACTTGTAGACACCTAAATTTGACTAACATATTTCTTCCAAAACACCATCATTTTCCATCATTAGGTATCATTAATCGGTTTTCTCCATTTATCTATTTTATCATTTTTCCTCTATATTGATTAAATAATTAACATTATTTAATTGTTTTACTAATTATTCCTCTTTCCTATATAATTTAAATAATTCATTATTATTTAGTTAATTCATTTCCCATTTCCCACTTCTCAAATTAAATAATTATTTTTAATTATTTAATTTATCCAATTATTCCTCTCAACATTATCTTCTTCTAAAATAAATAAAATTGATTATTTTATTTATTTCCCCCTTGCACATGCAATTAATAATTTATTTAATTATTTATTTATTAATTACTCATGTATTTCCAGCTCACCAGTCAACTCCCACTCACTTTCAGATCACTTATCAATCAAAACAATATTTTATCCAATCTATCTTGTTTGACTCACAATCACTCATACTTCTTTGATCAATCAAATTCTTTTAACTAATCCATGCACTCAATTCATTGAAATCATGGAGTCAATTAACTATCCATCAATTCCTCTTATGAATTTTCATCCATTGGTCTACTTAGTCTCTCATCAAATCTCAACCATTGATCAATATCAAGAAATCTATAAAACAAACCTATCATTCATTAATTATCTCTCATCACTGTGAAGAAACTATACACATATTATCAATGCTATGTGTTACAAAATATGAGTAGTTATCACTACACTTTTCTCCAAGGTGCAAAGAGGAGAACAATAGAGCTAAGCTAAGGAAAATTATGTGGAGTTGTGTTTGTGCAGGTTTGTTGCATTCTACTATTATTGTAATTTTGTCTTAATATTCTATTGATGTGATCTCTTTTAAATTTGATTGTGAATACTTTTATTTTTTGTTTATCATTCAATTTTACAGTCATTTTCTAGGTCATACACTACTTCAAGGAAGCGCGATCCTAATAAATCATACACTCTAATTATAAATATCAAATGTATATATTCCACTTGAGAAGTAAATACAATATAAAAAGACTTCCTAGAGACATCTACTATTATCTCATACATGTGGGATAAATACTTTGATATAATTACTAGGATGACTTATAAAGCATATGCATCCACATATTTATTTAATATTGCCTATGGATGACTTACAAATCATATGCACCCAAACTAATATTAACTAATAACAACTACATATATCAAAGTGGGTTTTGTAACATTATCTCCCCCTTCAAACAATCTTTGACTTCCAAGCTTGAAATTAGGAAACTCTAAGAGAATGTTTGCTATCATCAAATGATGTGACATTTATAGGTTGTAATAATTTCCACAAGATTGAAACCTCATCAACAGAATGAGTGTGAAGGTTCTTAGTTTTCTTTTCCACTATAACATCTAATTCTATAAAGATGGATCCCTACTCATCCAATGATGATAGTTCTTTTTGTACTCTTGTAACATTTTCAATCACTTTCTTGAGGTAAGAGACATGAAAAAATAGGTGGATTTTAGAAGAGGGTTAGAGTGCAAGTTTTCCCACTACCTAGCCAATACATCGTACCACCTAATAAGGACAAAAAATATTTGGACCAAACTTATGACCCATCTTTTCACACAATGATGTCTTCGTGTAAAGCTAAAGATAAAATATCCAATCACCAATTGCAAAGAACTATGCTTTGTCTTTTTTGAGCCATATATTAATTAATGTGATTTTCTATAGGTACACCAAATTGTCCTAAAGGACACTAAAAATTTCCTCTCTTTTTAAAAGGGAACTATCAATTGCCTCAACTAGAGAAGAACAATAAATATAAGTTGTCAAAGAAGGTATGGAGTGACCATAGAGGACCCCATATGGTGTCATCTTAAAAGCATTGTGTTAAGTATTATTATACCACCACTCAATGGGAGACCATTTTGTAGTGCCCCAAGCTTTTGTCCAAGATATTGATTGATAAAAAATTGGACTTGAACATTTTTTATGTTACAAATGTGACATTAGCATGCCACATTGCACACCTACATGCACAAGGTAGATGAAATCACACAAAACATGAGGAAAACACTCACTGATGCACCAAACAAATTGACACAAGTAGAATACTTACATAAACATGCACTAAAATACCATGATAGGCTCAAAATGCAAGTCTTGGAAAAAATATGGAGACACCAAGAATATCTATAACTCTTAAATAATATCAAAGTTTCAATGTAGTTATGTAATTCTTGAAAATCATAAGCATACCTCTAATCCCCATAATCGTTCAAATTGCAAAAATTTAGATTTTATGAGTAGCTTTGTAATATATAGATTACAAGCCTATCTCTAATCCCCATAAGTTCACAACTTGTGAAAGTTTGGAATTCATGAGCAACTACACAACTTGTAAATTGTAAGCCCATTTTAATCCTTGCAATTCTATAATTTTTGAAACTTTGGATTTTTCAAGAAAATTCACAACTTGCAAACTATAAGCCTACCTTTGATCCCTATAATTCTACAACCCATTGAATTTTGGAACATTAGACTAGGTTTGCACACTAGACAATTGTAAATCAACTTCTAACCTCCATAAGTCTACAAACTATAAAACTTCAAAGAAAGGTTACACACAAGTTTGTAAACTATAAACATACCTCTAACATTCGTAAGATCGTAGCTACCCTACCCATAAAACCTTACAACCCTAGAGTGGATTTTCACATCTAAAAATTCTAAGCTTGTCTCTAACCTCTACAAGTCTAGATAACTTGTAAAGCTTTAAAATTTTGGAATTGGTTTGCACATCTACAAAATAACAAACTTATGTATAACCTCTACAAGTTTGCAGCTACCTGTTATGCCTTGCATAACCACCCCATTTTAACTTTTGGTCAAAATGGGTTCCCCTCTTTGTTTTCTTTTCCTTGGTGTTTTTCTCGGGACTTAGGAGTTTTTTTTCTCCTAAGTCTTTGGTTTTCTTTTTTCTCTAGCAGAACCGGAACTGAAACCGAATTGAAATTCAGAACTTGCATAGGTTTCGTGTCATGATTTCAGCTTGGCTCCGATCCCATTTTTTTCCTTTTGTTTTTATCATTTTTCTTTGTTTCATTTGGGATAAGCTTTGCCTTGGTCCCGCTTTCGTCATCATTTTTTGTTTCATTGTGTCATTGTGTTTTCTTTTTGCGGAATCAGATCCAGATCGGATTTAGAACTCAGAATTTTACAAACTTCCAAGTTTGTTTCCCGTTCAGTCTTCGCGCTCGCCTTTGCATTTTTTTGGTTTGTTTGTTTTGGCCTCGGTTCCTTTGATCCCGATCTTGCCTTGTTGTCTTTCTTGTTCCCTTTCATTCTTTGGAAAAAAAATTTATTCATCTTTGGCGGAAGTGGAACCAAAATCGAAACTAAACCGAGAACTTTGCAAAAATTCCCTGACTGATTCCAATCCCGATCCCGCCCCCATCCCCTCATTGTCTTCTTTCCCACTTTAATTTCATTTCACAATAGTTATGTGCTTGTTCTTGCTTTAATTTTGTGCTCAACTAACCACATTAATTACATTAATTGCAAGATCTCCACATGCGCGAAATCAAATTCAAAACCTTAATCAAGGTTAATTTGCTCATTACTATTATTACCTAAGTTGTGTTAGTGAACTCGAGATGAGAAAGAGAAATAGGAGTGTGATTTGGTCAAAGGGAAAACATCTGCAAGCGGATTTGGATCAAGTTTCATCTCGTTTGGTAGCGTTTGAGGTAGGTGGGTTTTCCCCACTTTGTTTCACATTTTGTCTCTCGTCTTGTTCACTGTTGTGTTCTTCACGTGTTTGCGAGAACTTTCTCATGGATCTTCGCCCATTTTGGTGTTTTTCTTTTCTTTTACCTTTCTTGGTTTGTCTTTCCCTTCCGTTTCTTGTTTATTTTGGTCATTGTTGTCGTTTTCATGTTTTGGTGGTGTCTATACTGTCGTGCCCTAGTTTTGTTTAGGGTTTCATCTTTGACAGGATTTAAGGGCTTTTAAAGGTCTCAAATTTTTTTACAGACCCATCCCATATTATTTGTGTGTCAACTCAATGATTTTTGTGTCAATTTTTCGATGCCCTAAATTTCCTGAGTCAACCGGTTATGCAAACTAGGGTTTTGTGTGCTATTTCTTTATAATATCATGCCCTAGCTAGTGGTCTTCCCTCAATCATATGAAGGATTGATTCACGCCTTTATTTTAAGCCTTCTCGACCCCTCATGTGACCTCATTTAAGTCACTATGAGTGCTTGATCAAGATTGTGCCATGACTAATGATAACAAGCGGAAGCGGAGCTAGGAGTGAACTCGATTCATAAATGTGTGAGTAAATGTTTAGTTTTGATTCTGAGCCCGCTCTCGATCAAGTCTTGACTCCATTCCACGTCCATTTCTTTTGGTGGAAGCGGGATCAAAACCAGACTGGGAACCAGACTTGAAACTATGTGATGGTTCTAGGTTCAGTTTTCATTTTGATCCTAGTCTCAGTTATGACGTTAATCCCAACTCCAATCCCACTAATACTAGAAGCTTTCCAATACTGATCCCTTTCTTGGTTTCGCCTCCAATGAGTTTCAATTTTTTTTACTAAGTATAAAAGGCTACCTAGGGAAGGACAGGGTAACATGAAGGGTAAGTCTTCTAATGTTGTTTTTCATGCTTTCTATTGGTCTAATCCAAGGTTATCTTGTAGGAATAAACAATGTCAGGATCCTTTGTAGAAGTTTCACAAATGGAAGGCCAAGCTGCAGAGAGTTCAAGATAGGTGAAACCAAAGAAGATAAAGGTGGAGCAGTTGCCTTATACTTTGAGATACAAACATTAGAATGCCACTCCCATAGCAAGCAAGCTAGATTCAGGGTGGGCCGATATTATAGATACTAACTTGGGATCTTTCAATTGTGAGGAGCTCCTAGGCAACAGAAGGTATGGAACCATTATGACTAACTGACCTTGCAAACATCAGAGCTACACCAAATAAGGGTCAATGATGCATTCCTTTATGTCATCATCAACCAATTGATTGGGGATGTTGGATTCAGGTTGAGTAGAGATGCCATGAATTTCATTGCTCAATGGGGATATTGGTATATCCAATACCCCAAGTTCTCTTACTTCAAGTTGGTAGGATTTGATGGACATCCTCACCTACTCCCAAGATGTTGCAATGATAGGATGGTCCTTATGGAATTTATATATCAAGCTTTGGGAGTCAATGAAAAATTTTCCATCAAAAATAAGCTTGGATGCCACAAGTTCCCCATGAGGTTGGGAGAATATTGTTGTCTTCACAACGTAGCTGCAAAGGCAGTATGTGAATAATTGAGCTATTTGGAATTGGAATTATATACAGCTCGAAATAATTTTGATCTGGAGCACAAAATGAATGTTCTAAATCCCATTATTTTTTATAAACATTATAATTTGTTAGAATATTTTTAGATTGATTTACAAGATGATTATGATATTAGGAAGAGGAGTTATGAAAGGTTGACCATCCTGCAAATGATTGAGTATGGGGTGAAAGAAGACATTCTTGATACACTATTCGATGATGGTGTGATTTTGGATCTTGGATATGAAGCAGGAAAGATAGGCACCAAGAACCTGGCCCCCATCAATTGGGAGGAGGAAGAATCCATTGATATTAAAAAAATTTCTAGAACAGTGATGGATAGAAGTATCCAATGGGTGGTCATGAGGGTAAAGGAGCCGCAGGCTCAAGTTTCAAAGAAGAGAAAGGTCGAAGCTACCAAGGGATGCAAGAGAACCAAGAGGAGGGAAACTCCTAAAGAACAATTGGAGTATTTCCCTCCCATCTCTAGAGGATATGTTGTTCTAGAAATACCTGCTCAGGAAGTCCATAAATCATAAGGCATGGAGACCATAATGGTTGGAGATGGCTCTTCTTCTCAACCTTCCCTCACTCAAGAACCTAGCAAAGAAGTACCTACAGGTAGTCTTCATGAGAAAGAAAAAAATCTAAAGGGAAAGGAAAAATAAATTGAAATTCATGATGTTAATTCTGATTCAGAGGCCACTCAATTTGATAATGAGCCTCTTGTAACAAAATCTACTAATGAACTGAATAAATTGGGACTGAACATGTCTTAACTCTAGAAGACCAATGGAAGTTGTTTGAGGATGCAAAGAAAGAAGTAGATGCTAAAGCACAAGCTGAGGAAATTGCAAAACAATAAGAAGTAGAGGCCAAAGCCAAAGATGACATGCTTTCTAAGCAACATGAGTTAGAAGCTATAGAAAAGGCAAAAAATTTGGCAAGGCAACAAAAAGAGAAAGAAGATCTTATGCTACAAAGGGAAACATAGCAGAAAGCTCAAAAAGAAAGGGATAAGTTAGCTCTGTTGCAGAAAATCAATGAACTAGAAGAACAAAAATCCCAACAAAGGAGAGAAAAAGAAGCCCTCGAAGCTAAGTTCAGAGTAGTAGAGGAGGCTAGAAGAAAGAAAGAAGAAGAAGAGTTGGAGCTAAAAATAATGGAAGAAGAAGAACAGGCTAAAATTGACCAAGAAGTAGCCAAGGAATGGGCAAGGGTGGAGGAGGTATAAAAAATGAGAGATCAGCTATTGGAGGAGAAGAGATTGGAGGAAGAACAACTGGCCAAAATAGAACAAGAGAGAGAATAAAAAACAGAAGTTGATAAACTAGCTAGAGAGAAGGCAGAAAAGGAAAAGCAACAAGAGGTTGATTCTCAACCTAGAGTAGCACTCTGGTAGCCACTCTCTCCTACTACATCTTCTTCTACACAAGTGGTAACTCCCCCTGTTGCCCCTACATGGTTAAAACTTAATTTAGAAAGGAAGCAGATAGTACAACTCCAACCCCTTAATTGGGATGATGTAAGGAAAGAAATTGAAAATGAGAGGCCCAAGAAGAGAGCTAGAGCTCTTCATTCTACAAGGTTAACGGATGTTGGAGAGATTGTAGCTGAATGTTCCATTTCAATAGTTGATAAAGATAGATAAGAAATGTGGTTGATTGATTATCAACTAGGCATAGTGAATTTGGGAAGGCCTACAAGGAACCAACAAATAGATCTAATTGATATTGTAGCCTCTTCCACTAAATCAAGAATGGTCAAAGACAAGCAAAGGAAGGATGAGCTCAAATTACAGGTGGATCAATTGCATAAGTATTTGAAAGACTTGTCTTCTTCTATCTCTTCATAATCTGTTGCTCCTGAGACACCAACTTTGTTGAGCAAGAAAGATGCAGACAACCTGGTTGAAATGAGAAATAAGGTGAGAATGATGGACAAATGGATTGATAGACTAAATCAAGAAGTGGAGGATTTGATTATTGATAGTTGTAAAGCTCATGAAGGCGCTTTAGAATTATTCAATGATATGTTTTCACATGTTGAGCCTCTTGGATAATAAGAGGAAGAATACACAGAGCATGCAAGAAAGTTGAAAGATATCAATAAGCTACCTATGCAACATTGTTGGAATAGTCCATCCTGGAGGAAGATAATGTCGATTTCATTGAAAATACCATCAACATCATTAGATTCCAATCTTCATTCATTTATGCACACAAGAATGAGGTGTAACAGGATGGAAAGGATCTTAATGAGAAAATTGAGGAATTGGGAGCAAGTATTTCCATACTTGTTAATGAAGACATCCCTGAGATAGATAGCCTCCTCCTTGATAAACTCAAGGAGAAATGGAATAGTATATTTGAGGAGGTAATGCAAAAAAGGGGATGATGGTGATGACCTCCTAATGGATAGGCTCATGGACATCAAGGAAGAAATAAAGGTTGCTAGAAGGGAGCTTATCAAACTTAGAGATATGAAAGAGTTTGCATTTGTTGAACTGTAGAAAATAAAGTTTGAAGATAGTTGGGTAGATGGGCTAGATGCAAATGTGCTTCAATAGGTGATCACCAATTATGATGAGTACATACTGGAGCATAAAACACTAGATTAAGGTGGCAATACACATGTCCCTTTGTCAGATCAACATCAAGAAGGCACAGTTTGTTGGACATATCTCTTTCCTATTTTGTAGGGAGGTGACATGAATTCAACTAGAGATCCTAGTAGTTCCACCTTCCTCCTTTTGAACGTGGGTTTTGACAAGGATTCCTTAATCAGTAACTGAAGATCAAAATGGACACTCATCCTACATTGCTCCAGTCGCCCCATATGATTTGTGGATCTGGATTTTTGATGAGAGGAATTAGTGCTAAACAAGTCTATATGTAGAGTTTCTCTCCACTTTGTAAAGGTCGTCTCATTGAAGCAAGATTAGCCACCTAAGGGAGATTTAAGATAGTTTACAATTTTCAGAAGCTTTTTACAATTTTATGCAAAGATACTTAGACATTTTACAATTTTTTAATACAATTGATGTTATTTCCAGAATTGGTTTGAATGATAATGTTGATGAACCATACTCATTCGTATGCCAGTGAATGATGTGCATAAGTGTCTCTTATTTGATGAAAATCAATATAAGATTCTGAATTTGAGACTATTCCATTGAGTTATCTATGAATGCAAGTTCTTTATGTTTGTTGATCTATGAATTTTGGTAATGAGTTGGTAATATGTTTTGGTTTGGTTTCAAATTTTGATGATGATGAATGATTGTACATCCTGAATTAGCACTATGAATGCATGCAATGGTACAGTGTATTCTGTGGATTGTATCATTTTGTGGTTTTAGTTTTTTGAAAGAAATACTCATTACAAAATTTGTATGTCTGAATTGAAAGGAATTTACATTTATGACTTGTTGTCCTACGCTTTGTTCTATCTCTTTTTTTTTTTGTTTATTTACACCCCCCCAAACGTTAGAATAACTTGTATTATGCAGTTTGTATCCTTTACCAGCATGCCCCTTGAACATTACGGTTGCATGGACTACTGAACAAAACAACACAGTTGAGAATCAACTACAGAGACCTTGGAAGATAGGTGGTTTTAGATTAGTTATCTTTTTCAGGAGAAATAGAGTAGAAATATTCTATTTAATGTTGTGTTATTTTGACCATCAACACTACCCTACCTACATAACTTTAAAAATCCATAACATATTTGCACATTTACAAAATTCAAGCCTTCCTTCAAACTTCATAAGTCCACAACTACCTTATATACATAACTTCAAAATTCTTGAGTAGGTTTGCACATTTGAAAAGAACAAGAGTTGGCCTTCAACCTTTGTAAGTTTGCAACTTGCAAAAAATTGAAACTCTAGAGTAAGAACTTCTATGTATCCATAAATTATGAACCTACCTCCAACCTCTAATACCCTAATGGCCTACATGAAAAACTTTGAATTATGTGGGTAGTTGTATAATTGCACAAAAATATAAGTCCAAAATTATAAGTTGAGAACAATAAGCAAAAGGTCATAATTTTCACATTTTGTATTATATAGAATTGGGCCAAGCACTCGAGCACATATAGGCTCTTCATTGGCCAAACAATAAATTCACAAGAACCCCAAAAATAAACAAATTCGTTGTCAAATTTATCATACTTGCATGGGTTCACACATGTTAAGGAAATGATGAAGCATACAAAGGGAAAAAAATACTTAGAAAAGTAAAATTTTCAACCTTCAATTGTAATATAGATTTAGAAACAAATAAATGAATCATAACTATGCTAATTAGATATTTTCATTTCCATAAGGTATGTATATCATAATTTCTAATTATGTTTCCCAAATTTAACCAAACATAATAATTTCATTACACATTCCATACACATTTGAATCCAAGGTTAAGAAATTTTCTAAAACAAATGATAGATTTCACACCAAATATGTGGGTGTCTAGAACAAACTAATTCATAACTATCATTAATTGTATTTACATGAACTTACAATAGAAGGAATTAAATGTCCTAAACTATACATTTCCATAAGAGTACATATGATAATTTACCACCTCTACAAGGTCATGAAATCCTTTTGTTCTATCCAAGTTGATCCCACCAACATGGTTTAACACCACCCATCATCATGGAACCCTTAGGTCCACCCTTCAATATTAGGAAATAGTCGGTTAATAAATCATATACACACATAACCATGATAGAAAATTCATGGCAGCACATCATGTACCAATAATCATACATGAAAGAGAATATGGTAACAAACGCCAATTAAAATAAATGAGGTGATATACCATCAATAATCATGCAAGGTAATCACAAGGAAATATCAAGTACCAATGACTCAAAGCAACAAGAAATAAACTACTTGTTGGTATGTGGCGACTGATCATGCTATACTATATATTTCTTAGTACTGTACACTCTTCATGTATCCTCACCGACTTTGTAAACCCTAATTTCTAGAAGCTTCTAAAAGCTTGTTATAAGTGGTTGGGATGGAGAGTTGTAGTATGGCATTATTCGCGATATTGTAATATGTTTTGCACTGGATAATAAAATCATTGGATGGTTGCAGTTTTGTGGATGTAGCTCATATTGGGTGAACCACATTAAATTATTTGTGTTGTCTTCTATGTGTGTTTTGTTACTCTATTTTATTGTTCAAATCTGCATTTAACTTGTTAGATATCTACCTTCTAACCCTAACAAGTGGTATCAGAGCGGGTTGTTTTTCAATTATCATCTGCAGGAAAGTCTCACGGTTGAGTGGGAGTCTTAGGGTTAAGTGGGAGCAATGACAAACGAGGGTAAGTTGAAGGTTGAGAAGTTCAATGGGAAGAACTATCAGTTATGGAAGATGCAAATGGAGGACTACCTCTATCAAAAGGATTTATGGCGGCCATTGGAAGGGAAAACCAAGCAACCCACAACAATGTCGGATGAGGACTGGGATATTTTGGATAGAAAGACACTTGGTAGTATTCGTTTATGCCTGGCACAATCGGTGGTGTGCAATATCACAATAGCAAAAACAACTCAAGAGTTAATGGAAACCCTAGCGAAGTTATATGAAAAGCCTTCCGCTTCGAATAAGGTATTTCTTATGAAGTGTTTATTTAATATGAAAATGGTAGAAGGTGGGTCAATTGTTGATCATTTAAATGAGTTTAATATGGTTACCAGTCAATTAACTTATGTAAAAGTAAACTTTGATGAAGAAGTTAGGGCTCTTTTGATTATGTGTTCTTTGCCTGAAAGCTGGAATAGCTTGGTAATGACTGTTAGCAATTATGTTTCTGGTTCGAATACATTGAAGTTTGATGATGTTGTTGGTGTTATTTTGAGCGAGGAAATTCGTAGAAAAAGCTCAGGTGGAACATCCACATCAAGTAGTGTTTTGAATACAGAAAGCAGGGGCAAAACAAAGGAGAGAAGAAACAATTTTGGAAGTCATAGGAAGTCATGAGGAAAATCAAGGGACAGAAGGTCCCAATCTAGAGACAAGAGGGATTGTTGGTACTGTGGTAAGCCGGGTCATTTAAATAAAAATTGCTGGTCTCGAAAAAATAAAGGAGACAAAAAGGAAGTAAATAAAGAGGAAAATGTGGTAAGTAATAAATCTGATGAGGATGCTTTGATTCTTTCCCTTGACAATATTGATGATTCTTGGGTGTTAGATTCGGGGGCTTCATTTCATGCTACACCCCATAGAAATTATTTTCTTGATTATGTCCAAGGGGATTTTGGGCTGGTTTATTTGGGAGATAACGAACCCTGTCAGATTGTTGGAAAGGGAAGAATCAAGATTAAGTTGCAGAATGGGAATCATTGGCTACTACATGAGGTAATGCACATTCCAAAGTTAAAAAATAAATTTAATTTATGCAGGGCAACTAGATGATGAAGGTTGGGTTGTTACATTTAGTGATCAAAATTGGAAGGTTACAAAAGGTGCCTTAGTGGTAGCAAAAGGTGTGAAAGTAGGCACCTTATATATTTGTACAAGTCATATTGTTCCTTCTACTTTAGCTATTGCAGATAAAAAACAATGTTCAGGAACAGTTGTTGCAGTTCAACATGCAGAAAATTGGATAGTTGTTGTGGATTCTGAATCAACACTATGGCATAATAGAATTGGGCATATGAGTGCAAAAGGTATGAAATTACTTTATTCAAAGAATTTTTTACCAAGTCTAAAATGCGTTAATATGGATTTCTGTGAAAGTTGTGTTTATGGGAAACAAAAGAGAGTTAGTTTTCTCAAAGATGGGAAACAAAAGAAAGATGAGAAATTGGAGCTTGTGCATACGAATGTATGGGGACTAGCTCAAGTATCTTCTCTTAGAGGCTCTTAGTATTATGTTACATTCATTGATGATGCAACTAGGAAGGTATGGATTTATTTCCTTAGGCATAAATCTGATGTATTTGAAACTTTTAAAAATGGAGAAGCTTAGTTGAGAATGAGACAGGTAAAAAGATATTTAATGTCTCAGATCTGATAATGGTGGTGAGTATTGCAGCAAAGAGTTTGAAGATTATTTTTCCTCTAATGGCATTCATAGGTAGAAAATAGTTCCTAGGACTCCATAGGAAAATGGAGTGGCTAAGCTCATGAATAGAACAATAATGGAGCGTGCACGAACTATGAGATTGCATGCTGGGCTGCTTTTAAACATGTGGGCAGAGGCTGTAAACACTGTTGTTTATTTAATCAATAGAGGTCCCTCTAATCCTTTGGGTGGTGGTATTCCAAAGGAAGCATGGATAGGTAAGAAGGTGAGTTATTCTTTTCTCAAAACCTTCGATTGTGAAGCATTTGCACATGTAGATTCTGAAAATAGAACCAAGCTTGATGCAAAATCTAAGAAATGTACAGTATAGCATGATCAGTCACCACATACCAACAATCTCCTACTTGGAGAAATGTATATTTGTTGGATATGGCATTGATGAATTTGGTTATAAGCTTTGGGATTTTGAAAATAAGAAAATTGTGAGAAGCAGGGATGCCATATTCAATGAGAAAGTGTTGTACAAAGATCTATTGCAGCAGCATGAGAAGATAAAAAAGGATTATGCAATGCTAGATGATATTACAAACAACAATGTTCCAGTGGTTCCTCATGCTCTGCAACAACAACAAGAAATACCAAAAACTCTAGTGAATGTTAGGCGATCTTCAAAGATAAGTAGACCTCTAGAAATATTTTCTCCCTCTTTGTATTCTATTTTATTAACTGATGCTGGTGAACCAAAATGTTATCATGAAGCTATGTAGGTGGATACCAAGGTTCAGTGGGAGCATGGAATGGAAGAAGAAATGGACTCCTTGCTGGAAAATCAAACCTGGGAATTATGTAAGTTGCCTGCAGGTAAAAAGACTTTACCAAACAAATGGGTTTACAGGTTGAAAGAGGAGGATGGAGGTAAGCAAAGATTTAAAGCCAGATTGGTTGTAAAGGGATTTGCACAAAAAAAGGGTATTGATTTTGATGAAATCTTTTCTCTAGTTGTTAAAATGACTTCTATTCGTATTGTTTTAAGTATCGTGGCTGCTGAAGATTTTCATTTAGAACAGCTTGATGTTAAAACAACCTTTCTCCATGGTGATTTGGAAGAGGAAATATATGAACAACCACAAGGATTTGAGGTCAAAGGTAAGGAGAAACTAGTGTGCAGATTGAAGAAAAGTTTATATGGCTTGAAGCAAGCACCTCGACAATGGTATCTTAAATTTAATAGTTTTATGGTTGAGCAAGGCTACAACAGGTGTAATTTAGACCATTGTGTTTATTTTAAGATGTTAGGTGCAAATAGATACATTATTTTTTTGTTTATATGTTGATGATATGCTTGTAGCGGGGTCTAACATGGATCACATAAAGGAGTTAAAACAACAGTTAGCAAATTCATTTGCTATGAAGGATTTGGGGGCAGCAAAACAAATCCTTGGTATGAAGATTACCAGAGATAGGAAAAAAAAAAAATTGTTTCTATCTCAAGCTGATTATGTTGAAAAGGTGTTGTAGATATTTCATATGGAGAATGCAAAAGATGTCAGCACACCTTTGCCCAATCATGTAAAATTGACTAAGGATATGTGTCCAAAGACACAAGAGGAGGAAGAAAAAATGTCCAAGGTACCATATGCTTCAACTGTAGGCAGTTTAATGTACGCCATGGTATGCACGAGACCGAATATTGCACATGTCATAGGAGTTGTTAGCAGGTATATGAGTCATCCTGGAGTTGAGCATTGGAATGCGATAAAATGGGTTCTTAGGTACTTGAGAGATACATCCAATATATGTTTATGTTTTGGGGGCTCTAATACAAATTTAAAAGGCTATGTTGACTCATATTTGGTAGGGGATATAGATACCAGGTGGAGTACCACGGGTTATGTATTTACAGTTGGTGGGACAACAGTGAGTTGGATTTCTCGATTGCAAAAGGTGTTTGCTTTATCTACCACAGAGGCAAAGTATGTGGCTGCAATATAGGCAACAAAGGAGATGATATGGCTACAAGTCTTCATGGAAGAGTTGGGAAAAACATAGGTAGAAAATCACTTGTTTATAGACAACCAGAGTGCTATACATCTTGCAAAGAATTTTGCCTTGCACTCTAAAACCAAACACATACAACTGAGATATCATTTCATTCAATCAGTATTGGAGGATGGATAGGTAAAGCTGGAAAAGATACATACAAATTACAATCCAGCGGATATGTTTACAAAGGCAGTGACAAGAGAGAAGCTGAGGTCCTCTTCAGCTTCGATTGGTCTTCATGGTTAAAAGTATAATAGAGCAGCAAGGTCCAAGGTGCTTATTTCTAGTGGGAGCTATAAGTGTAGCGGTGTCATCCAAGATCAGTCTCCAAGTGGGAGATTGTTGGTACATGTGGCGACTGATCATGCTATACTATATATTTCTTAGTATTGTACACTCTTCATGTATCCTCGTCGACTTTGTAAACCCTAATTTCTAGAAGCTTCTAAAAGCTTGTTATAAGCGACTGGGATGGGGAGTTGTAGTATGACATTATTCGCGATATTGTAATATGTTTTGCATTGGATAATAAAATCACTGGATCTTTGTGGTTTTGTCGATGTAGCCCATATTGGGTGAACCACATTAAATTCTTTGTGCCGTCTTCTACGTGCATTTTGTTACTCTATTTTATTGTTCAAATCTGCATTTAACTTGTTAGATATCTGCCTACTAACCCTAACACTACTATGCATCAAGCATATAATTTCATCATTATCTTGCATGGTTCCATGTAGAAAAATTAGTGAGAGTTATGTTTATAGTACTCTCTTGCATGATTTTTCATAGGCCTTCAATGCAAGGATGTTTCAAATCTATCTTACACAATTTCATATAGACCTTTAGTGTTAGAATGTTTTTCATTCTTAATAAAGTACATTTTAATGTTTGATTCCCCATTCATTTTATTTCATTTTTTATCCAATACAACACTTCACATATTCCATCCCCATTTCTAAATGACAAGTGTGGGTCCACTCAACTCCTAGCTCTAGTATCCAATCCTAAGTCAAAAAGTTAAACTTGGCCTACAAATAAAGACACAAAAATTGAGGTCAAAACATGTAACACTTGTACTCAAAAGGTCAAAAAACATATATCCAACATGAGACCTTTCATCTCACAAAATAAAAATAATTAATATATCATATTTTTTTAATTTTATAAAATCTTTATTAACTATCTTTAATATTTTTTTTTTTGGAAATTCATGCTTCAAGCACTAAAAAATATTCACATCCACTATTGATGAAATATTGAAATTTTTCAAAATGTAAAATATCAATTTTTATTTTTTTTAAATATACCCTTATGACCTTAAGATGCACAACATGAATTTTTTTTCACATCACATAAGGTTTTAGAGAAATTTTGATAACATGACACAAAATTGAATTTTCCAAAATTTTAAAATACATAACTTGAAATAATTGAAACATATCTATTTTAAGATTTAATTTAAAAAAAAAACATAAATAATGCAATACCATACACAACCACCTAATGTGGGCATGGTTGAAATCATACAAAAAAAATCACACAAAATTTTGGAGAGATCTCCTTTTCTCTTCACACACAACAATATTTCCAAGATCTTTTCTCTCCACAAGTACAAAAATTACCAAGCAAGCATAATCCTCTTTCAAAAAAATCATACACCAAGTAAGAACAAAGATAGAGAGTTTGAGAAAAAGGGAATTATGAAAAACTAACCCCTTTTTATTTTCTTCTTACCTTTCAAAATTCCCTAAACCCTTTAGAATATTTTTCTTCTTTTCCCACTAGAAAGATAATTTGCAAGAGGTTATTTAACCTATTTCCTTATTATCATGTAATGTTTCCTCTAGTTCCTCTTTAGAATATTTTATAGTGTCACTAGGCACCCTACAAAAGTAATGAGAGATGCAATTGATGTTTGGAAAAAAAAAAAAATTCTCCCCCTTTTGGTCACAATTGAAGCATATCCCCATAGTCATTTTCTTAGCTAAATCCTCTCTAGATTATATGTGAATAGTAGGATTATTATTACCTTGATCAAATTTGTCCTTCTTCAACCTACATGTTGAAGAAGAGGGTCCATATTTTTGTTTTGGAGGTAAATTCATCCTCTACTAAGTGAGATAATCTAAGAGAATCCAAGAATGTAGCTAGTTTAAAAATTTAAAATTTATCTCAATTATCATTATTGAGGTACCTAATAAAATAACTTTTGAACAAAAAATCAAGGCCACTTTTTTAATTAGCTAATTTCTCAAATTCACTTTGGTATTATTAAACTAAATGTGTATTTAGAACAATTTAGTCAAAGAACCCATAATGTCTTCATAGAAACTTGAAACAAAGAAAGTGAGGATGTCTATATCATATTTGACCCATGTGAGATATTGTGAGATATGGCTTTATTTCACTAGTCATTATATAGCTTCAGTCTTTAGCTAGAACAAGGTATTAGAAATATTTTGACTTGTGGGAATTTGATGAACTATAAAATACTACTTTACTCGATATTACTAGTTAGTAGGATCATTACCATCAAAAAATTGAATGTCTAACATAAGTAGTCTTGAATCCTTACCTAGATTGTGAAGTTAGAAAAGTCCTTAACTTGAGAATGTTGACCCTTGTGGTGCTACATATAGTAATCCTATAAATGACATAAATATACATGGAAGAAAGGCCTCCCATCTTATCACTCGAATCTTATATCAAATCAAGCCTATCCAGCTTGGAGAAGTGAATATATCTACTGCCTTTTGTGATGCAGACCTTGTCTTAGCAGGTGCCTATGTTTTCATTCCCACATCCTCGCCATCCATAGGATGAGATTTTGTCTTTGCTATGGAAGAAAATGCCACCTTTAGAATTTCCATTATGTTGGTTGGGGTGGCCACAACTTCTTTGCGCTGGCTAGCTAGTTGTGATACCATTGGAATTCGTTGGCTTGATGTATCAGGAGCTTCCTCCTCACCTTGCTCAACTGCTTCTGTTTATATAGTCTTTATTTTCTTTTTAGAATTCCCTCCATAATCCAATTCATCTATTAACTTTTTATTTCTCTTAAAATTGCATGAGTATGTGAGCTCTATCCCAGCTTCTTTCAGTTCCTCAACGTAACCATTAATCCAATATTGATTATATGTTAATACTTTCTTAGAAATATCATTGATGGTTACTATCTCCTTCTTTGTATAATCTAGGTCTGGGATGGGTTCATCAAAAACCTTTTCTATATCATAAACTATATTCAATACCTCTCCATTATCAGTATCTAATTGAATTCTAGAATATCATGAGTTTCGAGAAACTTTGTTGCTTCTATTTTCAACCTCTAGTATGACCTTTTCCTTACATCATGATCATCATCATGTAGTTAAGCCAAAAATAATCTAGATGATAAACATGAGCATACTTCTTGCTTACTTACTTGGCATGATTTTACTTTGGATCACAGTTTTTTCGTCGGAGTGCAAATAACTCCAACCCATAAATTTTCAACTCCTCCTCGCACATATCAACACTTTTGGTTGCCAAGCACTAATAATTCCCAATTGTGATGGATTTTAAGAGAACATTTTTTGTGTTCTTGTGCAAAAATAGCATGGGATGGTTGCACTTGTCTCACCAATTCCAATAACAATAGCTTATCTGTTGCATACCTGGGTAGCATGAAGGGGTATCCCATAAATCCTTCCACCCTGATATAAGTGAAAGCAGGAAACTAAATATACCAGCCTCCTATAGCCTTGATAACACCTTGTGCTTCAAGGGATATTCTTTTGACCTTTTCCCCTTCCATTATTCTCACTAGCATCATAGAAAAAACATCATTTACCCTTTGGTAATGCTCCTGATACTGGTGGATAGTAATCTAGGGCATATGAGCATAAATCAAATTATTCCTTGGTTATCTGCCCAGGGTACCAACTCTATTCAATCCTTGTATATTTTCCCTCAAGGTACAAGAATATATAGCATATGAGGACTTGGAAAACCAATGGGTGTTCGAGAATGTCATTATCTGCTCATGTAGCCTATCACTGATAAAATTTCCCCAATGAATTCGCACAGGGCCTTCCATTATTTTCACTATAAGTGCGATCATCCTGGGTTCAAATTTGTTGGCATCTTTGCACTATCCTACTCAATAGGCTTATTATGTCTTGAACATCTTGAATAAATGTTGACCTCAATATTTTCTTCATTTGCTTCATATACTTCTCCCAAAACCATGTTGAAATCATAAGACTTCTATTTTGTTCTTATGAATTTAGGTATGTTGTGGCCAAAACCTAGATGTCCAACAGATTCATCTATTTAAACGCGGGGAGCCCAAATGTGTACACAATACCTTTTGTGGAGAGGTCTACATATACTCTTCCTTCTTTCTCAATGACCCTCTTGTTTGGGTCATACCATCTCATGCATTCTAATACCAGTTTAGGGGCATCCATCACTAGCAATAACCCTCCTTCCAAATGCAACCCACTTGTGACAATATTCTTAGCACACTGAGAGGCACCCGCTAGTCGAATCCGCGTAGCAAATTCATGATCACTAAATACTCCTGGGTGAGTGTCTATAACTGTTCCACCAATTGATATAACTTGTGAAATCAAGAATTCAAATTCCTTGTCTATTTGCTTCTTCTTGGAAGGACTCATATTTCTCTTAACTTCCTGCAATATTAGCAAATATGTGACTTGTGTGTGAGTTAGGGTTAAATTCAATCATACATTTTTTATAATACATGAAATTTATTTACTCGTGAAATTTATAGTTTGCAATTAGGTTAAATTCTTTATAAATAATCAATGTTTCAATGACCTAACCAGTAGTAACACCAATTAGCTTGAGCCATGCATACATAAAGGAATTAACAAAAATTCGATTACTAGAAGCGTACCTAGTTTCGTCGATAAGGTGATTAACTGAATGCAGGTTCAAAACCTTGGTAGTTGTGTTTGTTAGCATCTTGAAACTTACCTTTCTTTGTGTGCCACAATCTTGGTTTTAATTATTTGATGTACTTATAGGTGATTAATTTGGTGCAAGGTAGAGTGTTATGAAAGTAACTGCATGTTCAAGGTGGTGCCAAGTACGTGTGCTATTTTCCACCTTCTTTAATTTATTTTACTATGAATTAACTACCCTAAATAAAGGTGCAATCAAGGAGGATTAGGGTTCAAATTATGAACTCCTTGATTCTTGTGCAAGGGCCCACCTTTTGAGAGGGAAGTGACATAGGTGGTTGACATGGCACGATTAGGTGTCACTTTAATTCTTATGAGGTAAGAGGCCTTAGAGGAAGAATCCATCTTGGATACTTAATGATTAACAATCAATAAGGTTTGAATCATCTGAAACCGAACATTAAAGAATTACCGTGAGTCGATACTTTTACACACCGAGTTCATGAGAACTGGGTGCAAAGGAATACCTGGGACTGGGTGCGATGAGACCAAATTGGTTCAAAATGAAACTTGCATAAAAACTTTCAATCTCTAGTTCCAAAGAAAATAAAAGCCACCACCGAGCCAATCGAGGAAATAGGTTGATACACGAACAACATGATAATTTTACTCGAGTGACAACTTACGGGGTGTGACGACTAGTCGGGCAAAAAGAGAAACTAGTAGAAGATACAATATCATTAGAGCAACAACAATCGATACCCAAGGCTTGAGGATCTGGTTGTTTAACAAAGGTCATGGAAAAGATTTTGCAAACACTCCAAGTTTGACAAAGCAGGAACTTAAGTGGGGGTTGGGAAAGTTGGACCAAGACCTCATCATTTTACCATTTCCTCCAAAAGCAGCACACCAAAGCAAGCAAAAAGCCAAGGAAAAGAAAAAGTAGCATAAAAAAAGGGGGTCCACATTTTGCTAAAGGGAAAAATGGGGTGTGTTGTGAGACCACACAACAATTACTTCTAGAAATAATTTTGTATGTTTCTAAATTAACATTTTCGATCACACTATGCTCTTCTCGATGATGGATCAATACATACAATCTAAAACATCAATTTAAAAACATACATAGTTGATTCTAGAAGCAATATTTTGAAAGTAAAATAATTAATTTTTTGTTACCATATCTATTATCTTGAGCTTTATAAGAATACTATTTAACACATATAGATAAAATATGAAAAATTCAAACATAACTTATTAACACATATGACCATGGTAACTGATTAGCTTGAAAACATACCATTATTTTTTAATATACATGAATACCACAATGACAGTGATTGGCATGTACCATGATTAATTAGGTGTTTATTTGCTTTAGAGACTGAGGGGATGAATAAACTCAACATGGTGTGATGTTCTTAGGCTGAAACAGGCATTTTCATGTGAATTTATGGAGCCAAGGAGTGATTTTGAAAAAGTGTTGAAGGAGTGGTCTATGTAATGAACTTTTGACCTTGTGTAGGGTATTTTGAAGATTTTTTATGCTTTGGAATAGTCTAGGAAGGCCTGGGTATAGAATTTTCTATAAACCCTCCCACTTTGCATTAAAAAATGAGGGGTTTTGTATTGGAAGTCTAGTTGAGCGTGTAAGGTCCTGAGATCTGGAAAATATTTTGTTTTGAGACCTAAGTAAAGAATTTTTTGAGGTTAGTGGGTTTGGTGAGGAGAGTAAATGGTGGTCTCTTTAGAAAATTGGCCTATTTGGAGGCCTAAAACATGAAAAGGTCAGTTTTCTTAAAGTTGTCCCAAAGGAGTCATGTGTTGGGTTAAGGTATGTCTTGCAAATCTGAAAAGGGTGCTAGAATTATTCTTTTATTTTACTAGTGTTTTGGAAAGTTTTGGAATTAAGGGCCCAAAACTGGTTTTGCACTACTACTAGATTCCAAGGGTGAAAAGTGGGAAATAGTATTTCTATTTGTTGTCCAGCTTGGAGGAGTGTTGGGATTGGTCCATTAGGCTATTTTAATCTTGATAGATGCCTCTTGAAGGAAAGTTAACATCTTGAATGGTTTTGGGTCCTCTTGGCTCTGCATCACTTAAGGATCTAGTTGGTTAACAAAGGTCATGGAAAAGATTTTGCAAACATTCCAAGTTTGACAAAGCATGAACTTAAGTGAGGGTTGGGAAATTTGGACCAAGACCTCATCATTTTACCATTTCCTCCAAAAGCAGAACACCAAAGCAAGCAAAAAGCCAAGGAAAAGAAAAAAGCAGCATAAAAAAGGGGGTCAACATTTTGCTAAAGGGAAAAATGGGGCGTGTTGTGATACCACAGAACAATTACTTCTAGAAATAATTTTGTATGTTTCTAAATTGACATTTTCAATCACACTATGCTCTTCTCGATGATGGATCATTACATACAATCTAAAACACCAATTTAAAAACATACATAGTTGATTCTAGAAGCAATATTTTGAAATTAAAATAATTAATTTTTTGTTACCATATCAATTATCTTGAGTTTTATAAGAATACTATTTAACACATATAGATAAAATATGAAAACTTCAAACATAACTTATTAACACATATGACCATGGTAATTGATTAGCTTGAAAACATACCATTATTTTTTAATATACATGAATAACATAATGACAGTGATATACTAGTGCAATTCCAAACAACTTATAATAATCAAAATAAAAGAGATGTAGAAGCTATACACTTGGGGAGGTGTTTGATAGTTCTTGTGGTTTTGTACATAAATTTAATTTTTTGGTTTATATTGTTGATTTTCTTAAGTTCTTTAGCCATGTAACTTGGCACTTAAAGGTGAACTAATTTGTTTTTTAATTTCATAATTATTTTCTTTAATTCTATATGTATTCAACCTACCACATTTACATAGATTGACTATGTGCAACACTAATTTGTTTTAACTAGTTTGTTCTTATGATTATAAATTAATCATATTACTCAATTGGAACACACATTATAGCATATTGAAAAGCATGAGTGCATGAGCTAATTGTAGATATTAATTATAAAAAAGGTTAAGAAATATTAATATCCAAAGTAAGCATAATAATTATCATATTTTTAGAGATGAAAGGTACATATAGGTACAAGAACAATTATTTGTTTATTTATACCATTAAAGGGATAAAATTATATATTTTAATTTTTTCATATTTGGAGACCTTTTCTCTTCAAGTTCAATTCTTCATCAAAGGCTTTCAACATGCAATAGTGTTCAAGTGAGCACATTTAAATTCATAAATTATTTTCTTAGACAAAGTGAGCATATTTCTTCTAAATCAAAAGGGAAAGTCCCTTTCTTCTAAATCAAAAGGGAAAGTCCCTTTCTTCTAAATCAAAAGGGAAAGTCCCTAATCATTAATAGCTTGCAACTTCATATTTTTTAATTTAATATTTTTGCTTTATTATTTTTTGAGATATTGAGGGGTCTACTCCATCTTTGAGGTGTTGCAACCTTAGTTTTTTAAGAGTAATTACAAATGCTTTCAAGATTAACAATACCTCAACCTTCATGTTAAGTTTTATTATAGTGGGTTTGATTATACTTTTGAAAATTTTGGTCGGTTTGGTTTTTCCTATCCTTCTCAGTTCCTTTCTTTCCATTTCCCATGAATATAAAATAACAAATTTACATTATATCCAAAGTTGTTAGTAGCTTGGCTTAGAGTTGTATCCTTGAGATTTGACATTCATAGTGTACCATGGTATAGATGGTCATTCCATAGATAGTAGAAGTTTCACATAGTCCATTAAATTTTCATCTTTATAAAAACTATTCTGCAAGTATTAAAAATACCTAAAATGATGTTAGAGTGTATACTTAATAAAATTAAGGCAAATTCAATTAAAATTCCCATCTTTTAGGCATTATGAGAACTTGTATAACAAAATATGCAAGTGAATATTTCTCAATCCAAACACACATAAAGAATTACAAAAATGAGATGTTTCAAGATATAATTATCAAAAAAGGAAAGAAATAAACAATATAGATGAAAGTACCAAGCATGCATTATATTAAACATAATGCACCATTAAAAAAATAAAGTTCCAAGAGTATGATATATTGGATAGAAGTATATTTTTCTTAGATATTGAAGGAGAATAATTGCAAAAGGAAAATCACATTTCTAATCCAATCAATTATGTGGCTTGCCACCTCTCATTTGGACCATAACCAGCCAGTCCTTCCCAAGTTGTCATTGGAATGCAAAATAAAGCATAAAAACTAGTGTACCAATTTTTTTAGAAACAAAAAATAGATTTTTTTTTTGAAATATTGTAAACTACTAATACTCATTTATCAAATCTTTAAATTTGTTAAATGATATATCTAATCACTAATTTAATGCAAAACAAAAAAAATATAGAAAGTCATTCAAATTCTGTGTAATAATACATTTAAGAATATGGTGTGATGTAAATTCTAAAGACAAATCATTTTTGGCCATAAAATGCCTTATATAAATAGAAAGTGTGTTTTCAATGACTTTGACATTTCGATTTGATGTAAATTCTAATAAAGTCACACAATGCTACCAAATTTCTTAGAACTAAAGTTTAACAAAAATGCTTAAAAAGCTCCCTAGTCTATATAACAACATGCCATCCCTATTTGATGTAGATTCTGATCAAGTCACACAATGCTACCAAATTTCTTACAATTAAAGTTTAATACTAACTAGAAAATGCTTAAAAAGCTCCCTAGTCTACATATCAACATGACATCCCCTAAAACATAGCTTAACTAACCAAAGGAGGCTTTGCAAGTCACCTCATCCCATGCAACTGACTAAGAAAATTTTATGTAAATGTTTCATTTTGAGGCTTTATAAAGTCTAAGAATAACACAATATGATTCCATTTTTAGACTTATATAAGGCACAATTTAAAAATATATATATAAATCAACATATCTTCAAGACTTATTATAGATGAGTTGTATTTGATGAGGTGACTTGCATCAACATTACAAAAATCTCTTTCCTTAAGGTTGGATTAATTCCCCACCAAAAGCCATGATTGAAGACAACTAAATGTGCCTTTATATCATTATATACACCATTACCCATATTGTAATAAAGAAGCAATGGAATAGGTTGTCCTAAATAGTTTACTTTGAAATTAAAAGTACACTATGTGTATTAAAGTTACCATTGGAACCTTATTTCATGTTTTGATCTATGTGATAGTTTTAGCAAGTGGAACATGATTCTAGTGCAAGTAGTTTTGGAATTCCTTATTATAAAGCCTATATGCACTCATGATTGCACCTCAGCACTAAAATTTCTTAGGTTTCTTGATGAGAGCCTATTAGTGAGGTTTAAAATATTAACATGTTAAATTAGTTTATTGCATTGTCAAATGCATCTTAACTATTATATTTGTTGTGTAAATTGATGCTTTCAAAATGGTAGGAAAGCAACTTAAATGGGTGCATCACCTGAACAAATTAGGTAATTCATGTTATTATCTCATACTAGTGATGGAGTAATATGATTCATATTAAAATTATACAAACATAGAGTTTACCAATTATAACGGGGTTTAGAATAACACAGTCAACCCAAGTTAAAGGGTTGGCCTATAAATTGTTCATATAAGTTGTATTACAAGAAACACAAATATATAGTCACAAAAACTCACTTAGAATTAGGGCTATAAACTATGTATCCTTGATTTTGTGAATGTTTAAATTGTGTGGAAAAACTATGCCAACTCCTCTAAATACATAGGCTAACCCTTTAACCTAGGCAAACTTTGTTGTTCTAAAAATTCTTATTTTTCTTCAAATATACTATTTTTGCATAACTGGATCTATGTTTTGAAACTATGTACAAGACTAAGTTCTAAAAATCTATAATTGATGTGAGCACAAAGTATGTGTATTACAATTATTGAGAGCTTTTGATATATCCTTTCAAAGTATTAAGGCATGCAACTATATGAAAATAAAACCCATCCACTCTATTTTTATCTTGTCCTATTTTTAAATTTTCCCAAATGCACTATAATGTCTACCTAAATATCACATTGTTATTTTGTAGAAATTTCAAACAAAGGAGTGAAATTTTACTTTTATTTAGATATTTTAATGTATAGAAGCAATAATATAAAATTGATACAAATTATAGAAACGAAGTAAACAAGCCTTCCATTTACAAAAGGTATCTTCATAACACCATGCATTCCTATGAAATGTGCAAATAATTTTAAGTTGCACACCAAGTGTTAGGAAACCCAAATTGGTGAAAAAATGATGTAGCTCCATATTTTGAAACCTTGCACAAATCTTAGATCTAAAAATTTGTATTTGTATAGCACAAAGTATGTGTATTACAATTACCAAAAAACTATTTGGTATCCCTATCAAAGTGTAGTGCATCCAACAAATTGCTCTATTTTTATATTGTCCTATACTCGAACCCTCTAGTGACTCGCACCTTAGAAGAGGATTGTTATAGCAACATTTATCCAAAGATAAAAACAATCTTTGACCATTTGAACCACTCAAACCTACCCACCAATCATCTTTTTGTTTAAAAATCAAATAAAAAAACACCAAAATTGATCACGATATCCTCCATCAAATATTATACAATAAAAAAATTGTAACTATTAAAAAAATACAAGAATAAACAATATTTTTTATGCCTTATCTCACATTATAAATGTTATCAACCTATACACAAGAATATCAAGCAATCCCAAAATAAGAAAAACCCTTTTGTTAATATTTAAAATAAAATAAAAAGAAAATAAAATAGCTAACACAGTGCCCTCCAATTTCATTAAACAAAAACCCAAAAAATAATTTAATTGAAAATACAAAATGAATGTATGATCAAATACTTAGTTGATGCAATAATTGCATGGCAATATCCAATAACTATAATGAAATAAATAAATAATGAGGAAGCTACAACAAAGTAACTTCTAAGCATGATAAAAACAAAATCCAAAGTCAAGGCATACATAAAGACAACACATATAGTGCTCTTAACTTTGAAGGTTTTCTATTGGTCTTATTTAAAAATTGAAACAGTGCCAACAAACATTCCCTTTTAATACTAATATGCAAGAGAATAACACCGAGCATCACTTTCCTCCCCCTCTTAATTAAAAAACAAAGGACTATATTCCAAGGACTAAATTTGACGGTCAATCTTCCCTGTCAAGCACTTTTAACTTCAACTATCCTTTCAATTTTTTTTAAAAAAAGGTCTACGTACGGCCATACAGACGTCAAAGCCCTTGCTGAAAGTGCCTCCTCGAGGTGCAGACAGCCAAAGAATAAGTCCTGAATTCCACCATTACCAAGGAAGCTTAAAGGAATAATTATGCCTTGGAAAAGAAATTTACTTAAAGTACAAGTTCACTTTTTTCTTTCTAAATGTTTGTGCCCAACATGTGAGTGCGTGCCTAACTACTCTCCTTTCCTTTCCCCCTTCTGAACTAAGCTGATTGGAATACCCAAAGTATTTCTTTGGGCCATTAATATTCTTCTTTTCTTAAACTAATTGCTTTTCTTGAAATATATAGTGGTGGGTCCTAATACATTAATGGTGCTCACCAATTTAGAGCAATTAGTTGGTTAATAAAACTTTCATGCTTGTAGGGTGATTTATCATTTTTAAAAGCAATAAAAGTACTGTCAGATTTTGTCACCATGTGAAATTCTGAATTTTTTGGCTACCCTGCTTTACCATGGTCCCCTCTATGCTTACAAGTGCAACCATTCATTTTCTTAATACCATTTTTGTGGGATAGAAATGTGGATATTTTTTGACTTTCTTAATTTGTTTTATCATTCATTTTCTTATTATCATTTCCGAGGGATAAAAATGTGGATATTTTGTTCACTTTCTTACTCTGTCTTAGATGTCATATAATTGAAGAAGATTTTTTTTGGTAAATTTTGTCTTCTGTATATTTAGTTTTTGTTTTCTCATAAATATGATAAAACACACAAATTCATGAAATTTAGATTATTTATTGATTTTTGTCCTTCTTGATTTTAGAGGTAAGGGCTTATTCTCAATCATATATGTTTAATCATTTTGAACAAAATCACAAGGGTAAATTCTAATTAGACCATGGGTGTAATTCTATTCTTTATATAGAATCACACTTGCAATTGTGTCCTCTAAATTCAAACACATTCTTGCATATCTTGAGCCAATGCTTTCTCTAAATTGGACCATTGACTTTTGCTTTGCACACCAAAATGTTTAAATTGAGCACCTAGGATGTTATCTTTAAGGTAAATCTTAGGACACTAGAAGTCATATAAGGATCACATCAAAAGATCAATGAATTGAACATGATAAAAATTGAGAGCATTGTCAAGTAACACCATTCAAGAATTGCATCCATTCAATTAAAAACAACATTTGAATATTAAACATTTCAACCAAGACAAACACTCAAACATCTAACTTGAAATTTTAGAATCAAATGGAAAACAAACACAATGCATGTTCAAACACTTAGAATTCATTGGTGGAACAAATCCAACAAAAAAAAATAGGAAATGCTCAAATCAAGGAATCAAAGTAATTTTTGGTTATATTTTCCCATCTTGGGCCATTATTTATATTTCATGCCTATGTGTCTAGGAGTGAGGGGAGTAATAGTAAGAATTAAATTTATTTAGTTGAGAGAGTTGTTTCCAACTCCCACAATCATCAAGATTGTAGAGACAATTAAATCCTTAAAGATAATCCAACGATAAAATGAACTCTTTCTAGCCATTGAACTCACTCATCTTAACACCATCTTAGAGAGAGAATAACTATTTAGACACTCTATTAATTTGTTTTACCATTCATTTTCTTATTACCATTTTTGTGGGATAGAAATGTGGATATTTTGTTCACTTTCTTAATTTGTTTTATCATTTTTTTTTTGTTACCATTTTTGTGGGATAGAAATGTGGATATTTTGTTCACTTTCTTAATTTGTTTTACCATTCATTTTCTTATTGCCATTTTTGTGGGATAGAAATGTGGATATTTTTTCACTTTCTTAATTTGTTTTACCATTCGTTTTCTTATTACCATTTTAGCAGGATAGAAATGTGGATATTTTGTTCACTTTCATAATTTGTTTTAGATGTTATATTATTGGAGAGGATTTTTTTTGTTAAATTTTGTCTTATGTATATTTAGTTTTAGTTTTATAATAAATATGATGAAACACAAAAATTCATGAAATTTAGATTATCTATTAGTTTTTGTCCTTAATTTTAGAGGTAATGGATTATTCTAAATCATAGATGTTTATTCATCTTCAACAAGATCACAAGGGTATTTTTAATTAGACCATGGGTGTAATTCTATTCTCTATATAGAATCATAGTTGCAATTGTGTCCTCTAAATTCAAACATATTTCTTGCATATCTTGAACCAATGCTTTCACTAAATTGGACCATTGACTTTTGAATTTCACACCAAGATGTTTGAATTGAGCATCTAGGATGCTATCTTTATGGAAAATCTTAGGACACTTGAAGTCATATAAGGATCACATCAAAAGATCAATGAATTGGACAAGATAAAAATTGAGAGCATTATCAAGTAATACCATTCAAGAATTGCATTCATTCAATTAAAAACAAACATTTGAATAATAAACATTTCAACCAAGACAAACACTCAAACATCTAACTTGGAATTTTAAAAACAAATGAAAAACAAACACAATGAATGTTCACACATAGAATTTATTAGAGGGTCAAATCCAATAAAAGATAAGAATGCTCAAATCAAGGAATCAAAGTAATTTTTGGTTATATTTTTCCATCTTGGCCATTATTCACATTTCATACCTATGTGTCTAGGAGTGAGGGGAGTAATGGTATGTGTCTAGGAGTGAGTTGAGAGAGTTGTTTCCAACTCCCACAGTCATCAAGATTGTAGATAAAGTTAAATCCTTAAAGATAATCCAACAATAAAATGAACTCTTGCTAGCCATTAAACTCACTCATCTTAACACCACCTTAGAGAGAGAATAACTATTTAGACACTCTCCTTGATTTTTCTCAATGAAATCTCAATTACCTCTACCAAAAAGTTAACAATTGTAGCACAACCACCACACATCATAAATACATCCTTACCATCCAATGGAAATTCCTTTCTCATGAAGAGAGTAGTCCACCAACTTCTCTCACCATTAAATCTATTGTTGCCACATCAAAACCATTAATACACTACTTGTCTAATCAACACAAGAGATGCATGTGCATACCATTTATAAGTCTCAAAAATTATTAGTGAGCTAGATTTTGACATATAAATATTTTGGAGTATCCAACATGAAGAACACATCCTTTTGTATGAGTTCTTTCACCTTTTCTTTCATTCCACTTCGTTTCTTTCATCTATCTCCCTCTCTATTTACTACATCGTTAATATTAGAGTACATGAGGTTATGAATAGTTGGATTGTGGTTATATTAACTCTTAATTAAGTGATATTATCATTATTATATTATCATTTAGTTAGTTATGTTAGCCTAAGGATTATATATGGTTATCTTAGTCAGCCTGGGTGATATCATAGGCATAATATGATATGTAAGAGGTATGAGTCTTATTTGTTCATCATATTATGAATCATGTTCTCTTTGGAGATATTTGGAGGTTTTCCCCTCGAAGTGGCTTGTTATTCTCAGTTATTATTAAGTATTTGCAACATATTTCCTATCATATTCTTCTATTATGTAAGTTATTTAATTAAAAGTGGTATCCAAGCATGATCTTGGCACTGTGGAGACATGGCATTTTCTTAATATTGGAGGTCATTTTGAGAAGCACATATCTCTCAGATTTTGGTGATTTTTTTCTAATTTTTAAAGAGTTTTGTAAGAACATATTCAAGAAGATACAATACATATTTAATAGGAATTGAAGCAAAATTGAACAATTTATTATAGAATTAGGGTTTCTACTCTATTTATTGGGAAAGTGCATATGTCCAGGGGCAACTCCTATAGAGTTGGTTACTTATTTTTAGTGGTTTTTAAAAACGTAATAGAGCCTACAATCTAAATTTTAGAGAAATTGAAGCATAATTAAGTGATTTATTATAAAATTAGGGTTTCCAACAAACTCTCTCTCAAAGTTGTAAAACACCTAATTTTTGGGATGGTTTATTGGGAAAGTGTGACCTAGGCCCTAATAAGTTACAATATTTAAAACTAAAATATTTTGACTTTATTTTTATGATTTATTATAAATTTATTTTTTATTATCATGACGAGACCTACAATAAGAGGAAAAAAGAATGCTACCACACCTATGAAATATTCAGATAAGGATGATGTAGAGATTGAGGATATTAACCCTAATGATGAAATCAACAAGTTCAAGGGTAAAATTTCATCAATTATGAATGAGATAAATGATTTTTCTAAGAAGTTGGACCCGATTATTCAAGGGATAAAGTATAAGGGTGAAGATTCACCTAGTAAGGTGGAAGATAATATTTTTGTTGGACATGAATTATTTGGGCTTGACTCAGACTAAAAGAAGGATCATACCTTTAATAATCATATTCCTAGAAAATTCATACCCACTTGGATATGAGAAAGTTTGATGGAAAGGATCCAACCAATTGGATTTTCCAAATGGAATAGTTCTTTGATCTTTATCACATGTTGCTAGTCAATAGAAGGTGGCTATGGAATTATTATACTTGGAAAAATATTGTTTTATTTGTTATCATTTGTTATGTGATGAGAAGAGAAAGAAGGGTTGTGTGGTCATATGGTCAACTTTTCAAGAGGAACTTGCTACCCGCTATGGAGATAAATTTATGGATAGCTACTTTTGCCAACTCACTAAATTAAAGAAAATAGGTATGGTCAAGGACTATACTCAACAATTTCAAACCCTTTGTCTAAGGGCGTAGAATGTGAATTTTTTTTAAGGAATTATTTCTAGGAGGTTTAAAGGATCACATAAAATATCAGGTATGTTTGTTCCAACCACGATCCTTATCACAATAGATACTTATGGCAAGACAAGTTGAGGATAAGTTTTTCCCCAATAGGAAATAAGGGATTAGAAATGTAAGCATGAGGAGATTTCCTTCACATTCATTACCTCAACCTACTAGGTTGACTCCACAACAAATTGAGGAGAAGAGATAAAAAATGATGTGCTTCAATTGTGACAACAAATACAATTGAGGACATAAATGTAGTGAAAAAAAATTATTCTATATTGAAGGTCCAAATGAGGAAGAAGAAGAGGAACCAGTATTAGAGGGTGATAGCCCGAGTTAGATGCAAAATAACATGATTCCAAACCAATAATTTCTTCTCATGCACTCTTAGGTTTTAGTGCCCCACAAAATATCAAGGTACTAGGTTTCTTAAAGAAGTATAAAGTAGCAATGTTGATTGAATCAAGTAGTACTCATAATTTCATCAACAAAAATTTGGCTACTCATCTAAATTGTTTTATATATCTAGATCAAGAGTTTCAAGTCTTAATTACAGATGGTGGTACTATTAGTTGTTCTAGATAAATTATCCATGGGAGATTATCTCCTTGATAGCCCATTATATTCTAGATCCATGGGTGCAACATATATTATTTTGGGAGTACAATGACTTGTTGCATTCGGGATAATTGAAATGAAATTCCAAGAACTATTCATGATATTTAAATAAGAAGGAAAGATAGTAGAGCTATGAGGTTTGAAGGAAAAGTCCCCACAAATGGTAAGATCTCATCAAATGTAGAAGTTTCTTAAGAAAGGAGCTAATGGATTTGTGGCCCAATTATGTTCATTATAATTATATCAATCTAATGATCCCAACCATCTAGATTTACAAGAAATTATTGATCATCACTTAGTACTTTTTGGAGATCTGCATCAAGTAATTACTCCTAAGAGGGATCATGATCATGCCATAAAACTAGTTCTAGGGAGCTAACCACCCAACATCAGGCCTTCTAGGTATCTATATATATAAAAAAGTGAGATCAAAAATATTGTTGAGGAATACTCATAGTTTTATTTACTTTTTTATTTCTCTTAATTCCTAGATGCACAACAAGATGGTGATGGAGGCATATGACGAGCCCACCTTGAGATGGTTGTAAGCCATCATGGGTTTGGTTTCTAACCCATTTTACCTCTCTCGTGCCTTGATATTTTATCTATTTTTATTTCCTTTTTTATTATTGTTGGTTATGTGAAACTCTATATTTCTTCCCTCGCACTGTGTGGTTTCATTGCATGAATCATTTTTCTATATTCTCTTCATCCTATCATGTTGAAATTATGGGTGTGAGGTAATCAATAGACAAAATGGTCCATTACTCAGACAACCCCCCAAGGGTTTGGCAATTAATCCCTCCTTAAATCCCTCTGGAGATTCTTGTAATGGCGACTACTCATTCAAATATATCATTGTGGAAAGAGGTAAAATTGTGATTCTAAAAGTGGTGCACTTCAATAATGGTAGAAGATGGAGACTATGACTGAAACACTCAATTAGGATGTGGCAATGGTAAGTTCCCTCCCCTATGTAACAAAAAGGATTTTTTAATTCCAAATGGTGAAATGGCTTCGATCCTTGCTAAGGAAGAATTTTAGTTAAAAAATATTGCCATACTTTTTTGGCTTTAGATTGTTCAAAAATTATGGCAAGGAAATACCTCGAACATTGGATGACAAATGTCTATAATAAAAAGTTAGGGACTCACCATTCCTTTTATAGAATGATTCAAAGAGGTATTTTTTTAATAAATTTTATAAATAGTGAAATGCAAGAAAAAATCATTAACAAGGAATACTGGTTGATAGGGAACTCTATGCTTAGGGTCATTTCATGGTCTTCAAATCTTCTGAATGAGGAGGTTCTTGCACTATCCTACCCAAGATGGATAAACCTAAAGAATATTCCTCTTCTTCTTTGGAATTTTATTCTACGAATTGTTGCAAAGTATGGAAGGGTTCTCAAAATTGAGGAAACCAAAAATGTGTTGCCACACCTAGACACGAGGGTTTTAATGTCCATTAAACCTAGCATTGAAATTCCAGATGAAGTCAAAATTGAAATGATAAATATTATTCTAACATATAAAATTGAACTTTTGGGTGGCTTAAATGCATGCTTCCTTTGTAAGAAGGAATGACACGTGAGGAAAAATTGCCCCATTTTAAAGAATTGTGAAAATATGCATACAAATAAATTGGCCAAAAATTACCCTAAAAAGAATCTCATGGTAGACACACTTGAGATACGAGAACCCAAGGGAAGTGATGACCTTGTTGTGGAACCCCAAGGGGATCTAAACATATCTATAACTAATATGGAAATAAGTGAAGAAGATAACGGTAAAAATGATCTTATGGAGTCAAATGATAATGAGTTAAATCTATCACCCAAGGAGGTAGACCTAATCTCTGGGAAAGGTATGTTGAACAATAGTGATAAAATTGTAGAAGATGTTTCTAGGTCTAATAGCTCAAACCCCTCTCAAGCAGAAATGGAAAATAAACATGAAGAAGCTTTGGCTACTAATATGGTACCTAATGCCTTAGCTGAGAATAGATATAAACCCTCATGCCATAGAAATAATTCCCAAGAACCAATGTTAGAAAAGATTAAAAATAAAATAGATATAAATAAAAAAACTCTTAATGAAGCAAGAGCTAAAAGAGAAAATCTTGATCTTGGAAGGATCCCTTCTCCCGAAATTCATTCTGATTTCAATAAGGTGAATGAAAAAATTAATATAGGTAATAAAAATAATAATTTTAAAGGCTCGAGGGATCCATATATAGACCCACAAGTAATCTTCACAAGGATTTAGAATATAAAATTATGATCTTGAACCCTGACTCAAACAAAACTAATAAAAAAAGAGATGGATAATCATGGCAGTGTACTTGGGGGAAATTTGGACCCGAATATATTTGAGAAAGAAAATAAATCAAATTCAATTAAAGATATTAATTACTACCCCAAAGGGGAGGATCATAGTAAAGTGATAATTACTCATGACAAAACCTAGAATAAAGAGGATACCAAAAAATTCTTCTCCTCAAATCTGCTTAACTAGAACTAGGATAAACAAACTATAACATGGATAATATGGAATTGCTATAAAAATAGAGAAACTTTGGGGAAAATATTATCACAACGAGGTATGGTATCCAATACGTGGTTGATAATAAGTAGGGTAAAGAAAAAAGGACCTTTGTGAATGAGTGGCTAGGGAAAAAAAAGAGGAAAAGAAGGCAGAAACAAAAAGAAGATATTGTGCCCTACCTAAGAAGGGATAACAAAAAATGTGATCTTACTAAATGCTTTAAAGGATTTAGGAACATAGAAGAAGAAACACAAGAAATATATGTAGATGAATCTTAATTTCATCTCATGGAATGTTTGGGGGTTGGAATCCCTAGACAAAAATATTGTATAAGAAGATTTCTAAACCAAGAAAAGCATAAAGATGTGATTATGCTTCAAGAAATTAAAGTTGTAAACTATACCCTTGAAACTAATCTAAGATTCATCGGGAAGGAATCTACCTTCTTTACAACCAATCATGAGAAGGGAAAAGGAGGCACAACAATTCTGCTATTTAGTAAATGGGGAAAGTGGGTTAAAGCCCATGAGACTTCACCTTGCAATCGGGTAGTTTGGATCTATATAGAAAAATAGGAGCTAAAATTTGGTATTTTCTCTATTTATGCCCCAAATGAATATAGGTAGAGATGTGAGCTCTGGGAATGGTTGAGAAATCTATAGGAAATACCTTGGATAGTAGGAGGGGACTTCAATATGGTGGAAAATTAGGAGGATAAGATTGGAGGGAATGATATGGGGTGGAAAGGTAATGAGAAGTTTTTTTGGTATAGGATGAAAAATAAGCTCAAACTTGTAGATCCCCTAGAGGGTGCAAAGAAATAAAATAAAACTATCTAGTATACGTGGTGCAACTCTTAGATGGGAAACAAGAGAATCTATTATAGACTTGACAGATTCTATAGACACTTAAAAATGTCCTAAATGGTATTACACAGTTGAATCCGATATATTAACATCATTTCGTCCTAAAATCCATCATCTTTTTGCTTGTTTGATTGAATTAACCTAGATATTTAATTAAATGTCTCATTTTCATCTATTAACCTAATTGACCTAATTGGGTTAATTCATCCCCCCTCTCACACTAACATTTCATCTTGTTAAATTGAATAAATTGAATAAATTGAATAAATCAAATTATTTAATTTAACCCATATGTATTTAATTAAATAAATCTTAGTTATTCTATTTATTTATTAAATATCCTAATCCCCCCCTTTTTCATTAAATAAATAGAATATTTAATGCTAAATCTTAAAGTCCTCCAAAAGGGAATATTCCTTTGGAATATCCCTCCCCTTTGCACATTGAAACTTTTTTTTAATTTGCTAAATGCTGATTTTCTTCATCCACTTGCATGAGAATATTCTTTAAGAATATTCTCCCTTTTCACTCATTCAGAAAAAGGGAATATTCTTCTTTGTAACAAACTTCTTGAGCAAGTTTTGAAAGTGTGCTTCTTTGCATGATTGTGAGCCTTTGATTAAATATCAACTTGCATTCTCAACCCTTGATGGGGATCCATGATCTATGCCTCCATCTTCTTTCCATCATGAACATTGATTGATTCTTTCAATCTTGACCATCAGTTTCTCATTTCCTATTCTATAAATAGACCTTGCATCCATATTTCTAATAGAAAACTTATGTTGTTGAAACTCACACCCATTTGCATATTTGATAAGCTTTTTAGATTTATTTTCATGCATAATTATCTTAAGCATCCATTAATGGCTTCCATGTTAATTTAGTTTTCATCCATTTAGTATATTTTGGAATCTAGGACTTGCATATTTGAGTCTTGTACACATTTATAATAGATTTCATACACTTACATCAAACATCTTAGCTTTTATCATGTTAATCTAGCTTTCATCATGTTTTAGTTCATCTTTTTCATTAGTTTCCATCAATTTTAATTCATAAAATCGATTGGAAAGAATCATATTATCAAAGGGATTGGGAAAGGGTCGCCATTCCACATCAATGTGACACCACTTCTCCAATAGGATAAGTTTCAATGTCTTAGAATAGATGTTTGCCAAGATTTTGTGTTTTAGCATGTTAGATTTAATTGATTCTTCATTTTTATTGATATTGTAGACATGGAAAATGTGCAAATGTTGTTCAACACACTTGATCCTGATTACTAACATCATTTCTCTCTGAATCATACATTCTATCTCTTAATCATTATTCATCTGATTAAGTCTATTGCCTCCTTTGATTAAATTAATCAATTTAATTTAATTAACCTTACCTTTCTGTTTAATTAAATAATTTATTTTATTTGATTAAATCCCTAAAGTCCTCTTATTAAATTGAATAAATTAAAACATTATTTTATTTAATCTAACATGTTCCTTCTTGATTAAATAAATCAAATTATTTAATTAATTAATCATTTCCTCTCAATTCTTGACTTAAATCAATTCATAAATCTAAGTCTAGATTGTCACATCACCTAATTCTTCATTAATTTAATCAAAACCATGATTAAGTTAAATCCCTTTCATTAATTCATCTATTTTCCCTCACAAAGCATCAAAAGGGAATATTCCCTCAAGTTTGGATTCAAACTTGCAAGTGGATGGGTACTTCCAACAAGGTATTCACTCCTCTTACATGTCCTTGGCCTTGAGCCAAGTGACATTAACTCCATTTCTCTTTCCCTCTCACATGTCACATTCAAAATTCAAAATTTGAATCTCATAGCATTTATCATGCACATTGACCAAAATGTGCTCATTCCTCAACCATTCACATCTTGACAAGTGGCACTTGGCCATTGGATGTTGAATGATCCCACATTGCTTATTTTCACTCATTCTTCCAAGATTGGAATCTATAAATGAGAGACTCTTCCTCTCATTCTAACATCCACAATTTGAGTAAACTTACTATACTCAAATCCATCATCATCCACAACCTTCATGCAAAGATACTCTCTTTAATTGAGAACTAATTTTGCTCATTTCATCCAAGCATTTATCTCATTTTCACATTTATACCAAGGTTATTTGACCATTTCTTCAATCAACCACATTGCAACTTAGGAATTGGGAAAGGGCCAATTGCAACATTTCATTGGCACCAATTCCCCCATGGGATCATCATTCTATTAGCTTGATTAGGATTTAATTTCATTTTATTGTATTGTGTTCTTCATCTTTGTTCCTAATTTTAGTTTAAATAGATGGATTTTATGGGGAATCTCTCATATTTGCATGCATTTTGATCCAACATCTAACCATGTTTGTCATCTTTATTCATTTGCAGGTTTAGGGGTTCATAGATATTGAATATCTTATTGGGTGGAACCTTTGAAAATGGGTTAGGAAGTGCTATCGTATGGTTTAGAACATAGAGAACACCCACTTTCAAGATGATTCCACTCAAGGATAACCCTAGAGATGTCAATGTAAAAGGGAAAGAGATCTTGCAATAGGGATATCCTAGGGGTTGAAATTAGACTAATAAGAGGTTCACCAACAAGTTTAGACTTGAAAAAGATAATGAAATGCAAGATGCAACACTAAACCCTAATTAAATGCAATAACTTATTAAATGACCTATAAATACAAATAAAACATAATATAAAAGTAGTAAGATGTATGGTGTGCACCTTGAAATCTGGGAGTGACTGACTGAAGCTCTGAAATGCTAGAAAATTTAACTTTTTGATTCATTCATTCACCAATCTGGGCGAATCAGTCCCAGATCTAGATTTCTGCATAGGAACCTGTTTCAAGAAAAAAGTATTTGAATCTATAAATAGATCTGAAAAACACCTATAGTGGGACTCATTCACCACTCTTGGTGAATCAAATCTCATTTCACCTTTTTGGGAATTTAAAGTTCTGATCTATACTTCAACACCTACTCTTTCCTTCCAACTTAAGTTCCATATTCAAATCTCTGATTTTCTACTTGTACTTCTTCTCCAATGTTCTTCAAGGCTTGATGACAATTTTGACAACCTTAAATGACTTGACAAATTTTCTCCAATCTTTCTCCCTAGGAAATCTACAACCTAGACCTACAAATCACATGCAAGGGAGAGGGAAAAATGTTGTTGGGTTAGTGAATAGGGGTTTGCCTTGGTAAAACCCCTTGTTGGTAATTAATCTTTGAAATAAAATGAAATATGAATGGAGAATGATGAATGAGAAAAATAAGATGTTTCAACTCACCAAACCCTAGCAATCAGAGGTTGCAAACATGTATGAGATGGATCCAATGGATGTAGATCTTAAATTTTTCTTGAAGGAGATAGATCTTGAATGTAATTCTTGATTGAATCATAAACCCTACATCACAATTATTAGCTCAAAAAAAAACATGATGCATGAAGTCCTTGACATGATGATTGATGCTTGAATAATGCTCTAAAATTCTTGATAATCTACCCTTGAATTCTATTTTGAATGCTTGAATGCTTTTGTGAACTCAAACTTGCTATAAGGATCAATACTTGAATGTTTGGGGTGAAAATGAGTGAAAGAACCTTGTATTTATACTTAGTTATGCAAGAATTCCTAACATTACAACACTACAAGCTAACATCAGATCTAGGAGAATAAAATCTCACAAGAAATTTGAATTAATTTTGATTTTGGGCCACATGAGACTCATTCGCCCAAGGTGGTGAATGGGTCCCACAAGGCTTAATTTTTGAGACCAAATTTAAAAATGCCTAGAAATGTGTGAAACCGGGTTTAGGGCCAAAATATCTAGGTGGGTCTCATTCACCCAAGGTGGTGAATGAGTCCCAGATCACTAAATATAGGCCACTCAAGCCTAAAACACTTGAATTATGATTGGTGTCAGGATTATCCTCAAAAAGATGCTTTAAATGAGGCTTGTGGATGTAAAATAGGGCCAATGAAAGCATAAGAAATCCCAATTATTAATGACAAGCCTAGAAAAGTGTGAACATGTGTTACAACACTTTACAACACTTCAAATAAGGCAGGATTAAGATTTATTTTGATTAAAAGGAGGTTTATTAGGTTGAGATAATTAATAAAATCTTAGAAAAGTGTGAAAGTGTGTTACAACACTTCTCAAAACTTTAACAAGCTACCATTTAAATTAATTAGTTCACAAGGGCCCATGACCTAATGCAAATGTGTCAACCACATTAAAACACTAAATCAAGGCAAAATTAAGCCTAATTCACAAGGATAGCTCAAACAAGCAAGGAAAAGTAAAAGGGATTCTTTTTTCATTGCCACATTTAGCCCCCACTTTAGTGAGAGGATGATCTTTCTTAAAACTCACACTAAAGTAGACAAAAACACACATCAAGAGGGGTTAAAATGTACCAATTCTAGTAAGATAGGATGGCAATGATCAAGAGGGGTGATCAAGCCCTCAAGATCAAGATCCCATTGTGAACCAATGTAGGCACAAAAGAACACACATGAGAATGATATAAGAGAAACAATAAAGAACAAGCATACATTGTCAAAGATGAAAAAGAGAAAATGTAAAAAATAAAAGAGTCAGATCAAGCTTCAACCATTTGTCCATCATGATGAGGATCAGATCTAGGTTGTTTGTTCAAAAAATGCATACTCACTTTGAGGCAACAAAACTCCTGGTTGTCTATTGGGTGAGAAGTCCAAAAAGGCGAGAAACATACACTCATGGCTAGTATGTACTCATACAGACACACAAGTGGCTATGGGGAAAGTCACGCCTCAGTCAGACTTCTCGCTCAAACCATACCAAAGTTATACCCCCTGATAAATTTAATAAGGTGCCACACAAAAATGATTTTCGAGCTTCATGAGACAAGAAAAACTTTGTATGCTTGGAGCTCATGAACAAACAAGATGGATCTACAGGCATGCAAGCTGTGTTATGCAAGGTGGCCATATAACTACAAATACAAAATGAAAAATAGGAATTTTCAAAGGAGTCTTGCTTAGTTCATGCGAGGTCTTAGGGAACATTGTGCCTAATGTCTCCAAGAGAGGGCCAATCAAAGAATAGAAGATTCACAACTTAGGGGATATAGTGTGTCACATCCAATCACTAAGAGGAATGCAATATGCTGAGAGATCACACTCTTGAGGGACATCACACCCAATGCCATCTAGAAAGTGAAAAATGGATCGTATGAAATAAAAAGACTGCACCATGAACCATGAAAAAGAAAAAATGGCAATGTATGCCCCCACTTTAAAGAAATTTCTAACACCATGTTGTGAGCAATTACTTTAAAGTAGAAAATGATAAATACTAACAAAGAAGACATGAGAACCAACTTAGAAATCCCTATTCCAAGTCACATGTTTCCAATTAAAGACACGTCATGTAAGAGAAAAAGAAAACAGAGGGATTTCCCCCAAAATGAAAACACCAAAAAAATAAGGGATCTATGGATTCAGGGTCAGTATGTTCTTTCTTCAATGTTTTTTAGAGAGCTCGAAACTATCATGATTCCCAAAATACACATAGAGCTAGAAGAATGACACAAAGAGAGCGAAAACAAAGAAAAAGCCTTTCAGGTCAACATGGAAGAGACATGAATGTCTCGATGCCTTGTGTCATCCCCAAAAGGAAAAAACAAGACAAAGATAAAGATAAAGGATTTTTTTGGGTCAACATGGAAGAGACATGAATGTCTTGACACCTTGCATCATCTCCAAAAGGAAAACACAAGACAAATGAAAAAGATAAAGAGAAAAAATTAAAAGATTGATGACATAGAGAAGAATGAAGGTACAAATAGAGGAATATCACAAAGAGAGAGATATATCAAACAAAATATCACAGAGGATCATATCACACACATGCAATTACACAAAATAAAAATAAAAATAAATAATGCAAAAGACTAGTAAGGCACATGCGAGTCAACCTATTAGTAGGTCGTTCACATCCCAGTCATGTTCCTTGTATACTAAAGGTAGACAACTAGCCAAAGGGACAATAGAAAGTTCTGAACTAGGAACAACACCAAGTTCAACACTCTTTGTAGGAGATTTGTCATCTAGGCTCATGAAAGAGGAAAACAATGTATTCAGTTCATTATGCACCTCTTCGTCAATTTTCGCAACATTGTCATCATCATCCAAGTTAATCACAATAGGAGGTCGAATGATAATGTATAAAGAAGGCTTCAAATATTGTTGTGGTTGTTGTATTGGATTGTTTTGTTTCAGTGAAGGGGAGGCTCATCATGCATTGCTTCAGCCAAGTTTGGGTTTTTATTTTCTTTGTTTAATTCTTCATGTAACTTGTGAGCAAGGGCACAAAGTCTATGACTACACTCTCTAGCACCTCTATTCCTTCTAGTTTTGTTTTCAAGTTGAATTTGTGTAGGAGCAGGTTGATCAATCAGAGCTTTCTTTTCTTCCCTAAGGGGAGGAATGAAAGGAACCACAGGAGGTTGTTTGAATACTCTCTCTTTGACTTTGTAAACCTTTTTTTTTCTAGGAGGTGTGATGGGGTTGTTTTCATTGCTTCTTGGTCTTTTGTAGGAGGTAGGGTAAGGTTTTGTATTAGTTTGGTTTTGGTCATTTGGAATTTCTTTAGGTTCAAGCATGGTTTTGTCAAGGATAGTAGGCTTGGTGGTGGATGGGGACATGTTTCAGAGGGATAGTTCTTCTATCTTCTTTGCCTTGAACTTCTGATAGGACAAGAAAAATATGTCTTCTCATAGCTTTATAGGTTACATAGGCTTGGGCCAAAAGAAATCTAAGGAAAAAATTCCTTTGGAGGACAAAGGGTTAAAGCCACTATGGTGGATAGTGAATATTTCATTTTCAAAGGGAAACTTTAAGAATTTATGTACAACCAATTGGAAAATTTTCATGGACCGAAGCCATGGATAGCCTAGCTTCACACAAAATTGGTTCGACTGCGGGATAATGGAGAATGAGAAATCTAATTTTTTCAGTCCTATTTGTAAAGGAAGAGTGATCGATCCCATCATAGGGAAAGAAAATCCATTACGTGTCTTGATCCATGCTTTCGGTTTATCATATATGTCTTGATAGAGCTCATGCAAGAGTAAAAATTCCTATGATACAATATTGTTTATTGCATTGTGTCAAATAAATTGAAAAATATGCCCCAGTGAAAGTAGGGTGAGGAAGGATGACAATGAGGTATTGGTATTCCCCCTCGAGAGGACAAGTAGGTTCGAAGAACATGAGTGTGCTCTTGAAATAAATGAGAGGACTGGAATATGAAGAACAAGAGACTAGGGGAAAATAGATAAGGATAATGAAGATATTGAAAAGAAGAAATGTTAGAGCAGAAAAAGATGAATAGTAGACATGGATGTTAGTATGAAACAAGAATGGTTATTTGAAGCACATATAATCTTCAATATTTTTCCATATGTATATTAAGCTTTGAATTTTATCATCATTGGGTGGGACTGACACAAATGGATAGTACACACCATGATATGAGATAAACCATAGTGTACAAAGTCATCCACCTACGAAAAATAGACAATCGTAGGAAAGGAGTGTCGTAACTCATACTAAGGGCTAGATTGCCCCAGTCTTTTTGTCTAGACAAACCACAAACAACAAACAATGAAAAGAAGGGTCATGAGATGTCATTGCTCCTCTAAATCCTTCATGGGACATCCTTGGGGAAACTAGTAACATGAGTCAAAATCCAAAGTTTAAAAGGATAGTTTACAGACAACAGTCAAAGAAAAAAAGTCCTGACACATCCTTGCTTCTCTAAATCCTTCAAGGGACATCCTTAAGAAAGCTAGTAATCGGAATTATTCCCAAATCGATAGAAAGATAAGACAAAGTAAGATATAAAGTCAAAAATCCAAATAAAAGTATTTGCCAAAAAATGATATTGTGGGATTGTTTGATGTTTAACATAGCTAAATGTGAGGGATGCCACATACCGCATAAGACGTCGAGTCTAGTTTCAACTTGGTAATTATATGTGTAAGGCATGACAAAGCCTGGTTTCAGAAAGACTCATGTTGTATAAGACGTTTGAGCCTAATGACATTGATGTGACAAGCTACATGAGGCTATGACAATTTGACGATGTCTATTGACAAAAAAGATATATCTTGCCTAAGACATAAGTTGATCACTCTGACAGTGTGTTTGATTTTGAATTGATGACAGTTTTGAGATGTATGCCTTGTTGATGCATGACTTGTTTTGATTCCTTGACTGTTATGAGTATGTGTGTGTGCGATAATGTATGACTTGAGATGATATACCCTAAAGGACTGACCTAATGCAGCCTCAGGAGCTCATCGATTGATAGCCTTGCTTATGTTGTACACATAGAGACCTTGTAGTTTGACCAAACTTTAACTGACATAACTGACTGAAGATGTGTACTTAAGTTGATGATATGAAACATGTCTGATAGTGAATGTGATAAACCCTATTGGACTGACCTAGTGTGGTCTCGGGGGCTCATCGATTGATTAGCCTTGCCTACGTTGTACATGTAGAGACCTCGTAGTTTGACATGACCACTAACTTTTACATGTAAAAAGAGTCATGATTTTAATGTGTGTGAGACATGACAAACCTAGACAGACAAACCTAATGCCTTGATGGCGCATCGACTGATGGCCTTGCCTACGTCCAGTCATAGAGGCAACGTAGTTCAACTCTGTCTATGACTAACTTGACACAACTGACTCCAACTCTATTTTTGGGATTTTTGAAATGTTTTGATTTTTTTGTCTTTTTGGGGTTTTCTAATGTGTAATGCTATGTACAAGGTCATCATGACACAGAACAAGGATTTTCCCCCAGTCGAGAATAAGACATACATGATGGAGTGGGGAATGTGACAGAGTGGACTTGATGTCAATCGTTCCAAGTAATGGATAAGACAACCATTTATTATGAGTGAAGGTGAAAAGTCTGATTGGAATGATGGTAGACAAAGGAGTGAAGTTGACTACACATGGTGCTTGTTTGCCAAGTTTTCACCATGGTACTTATCCATAGAGCCACCGAAGTGGTTTTCACTATTGGACGAATTATTTCTCTTTACTATTTTATTGATTTTATATTTTTTTTGGTGTTACAAAATGCCTGTTTGCCAGGTTTTCATTAAGGTAACAATTTTTTTGTTTTTCAATTTTTTTGTATTTTTTCGATTAAGATAAAGACTCTCAGAAGCTACACATAGAACCTCTTCAGATGCAGGTTGTTGATTGGTGATAAAAGTGGTTCTCCTTCATGGGTAGATATTTGATACGCTCCTGATCCAAAAGATTATGTGACAATATAGGGCCCTAACTAGTTAGGTTCAAACTTACCTAGATTTTCTCATTCAGCTTGATTCTTGGGATTCTCCATTAAAACCAGGTCACCAATGTCAAAGTGTCGATTTAGAACTTTCCTATTATAGCTATGATGAAGATGATTCTGATATGCTTGCAAGTGATCTAGTGCCTTCTATCTTCGTTCATCCAGTAATTCTAACTCTTGTAATCTGGATACACAGTATTCTTCATCGTTAATATAACCTTTCAAGGATACCCTCAAGGAAGGAATTTCAACCTCAATAGGTAAGATAGCTTCAGATCCGAATACTAGGGAGTATGTGTTGAGAAATTATGTCTCAACTTCCAGCTTGAAGTCCTCGTTTTCATGCCTTGGTGATTTTGTGTTGTTTGCAAAGTTCTAGCGGAGGTGGAACCAGGATGGAACTTGGCATTGTTTGGTTTGCCTAAGTTCCGGGTCTCTGGCGGAGGCGGAACCGGGATGGAACTTGGCATTGTTCTGTTTGCCTAAGTTCCAAGTTTCAGTTCTCGTTCCTGCTCTGACTCCGCTTCCTACCGTCTGTTGTTTCTTGCTTCACAGGTTCTGGCGGAGCTGGAACCAGTTTTGGAATTTGGCAATGTCCATTTGCCATGTTCCTATTTCGGTTTATGTTCTGACTCCGGGTCTGACTCCTGCTTTTGCGATCTAGTTCCTTTGGATGTTTGGATTCTCCTCAGGGTGTTTTCCTTCACCTTGTCCTAGTTCTGGATTGTTGTTTCTTGCAGTTGGCGGAGGCGAAACTAGAACCGGATTGGTTCCTGATCTTGGACTTTTTTGGTGAAGTCTTGTTTTCTGTTCCTGTTTTGACTCCGACTCCGACTTCGGTCTTTTGTGTTCCCATCTTGGTTTGACCCTATGTTGACTTTACCCAGTCAGAACTGTTTCTGATGAGTTCCCCTTTGCTGTGGGCGGACGTGGAATCGAAATGGTTCTTGAACCTGTATTTTCGGTTGAGTCATGTTTTGACTCCAGTTCCATCTCAGACTCCGACTCCGACTCCAACAGTGTGTATTTTCGGTGGAGTCCTATTTCGACTCCTGTTCCGACTCCGACTCTGGCAGTGTTAGAAATGACTTGAAGTCTTGGTCGTGCCCGATGTCTGTTTGACCGTTTTGGTTGCTCTGTCAGCTACGATTGCTGATGGGTCTTGGATGCATGGCACCTGGTTGAATAGTGATTGGATGGATACCAAGGTAGTTATTGTGGCAGTTGCATTTGTCAACGAAGGGTGGCGAGCTAAACCATTTTGAGTAATGGCTTTGAATGCAAAGTCGGCTCGTTGTAGGAAATCTGTCAGATCCGACTAGTTGCATGATTTGAGGATGGACTTCATTGCTCTTCTAAGTCGGTTACATATGGATGAGAGATGTGTTATTTCTCATAAGTTAGACAAGTCAAGAGTTGAGTCGTAAGTTGCAGAGGAAGTTTGAAGTTGCGAGCTGAAGAACAAAAGGACATGAGTTCTTGAGGAGGGTTTTGAACTGTATGTTGTAAAAACATTGTAATAGTGAATCTGAAACTCTCTGGGTGATTGTGAGTTGAACTAAGAAGTCTGGTTATTGTATGTAATCGATTCATTACTGTAATACAATAGATTTGACTTTGTGTGGTGGGTTTTTTACCTGAAAGGGTTTTCCCACATAAATACTATGTCATCATTGTTTTCTTATCTTTCTGGTTTCTCATTGCCATGGTTGTATGCATCTCTATAAGTTTTTGAAACTGTTAGTTTTTCATTTTTGCTTCTCTCCCCTAAAGTAAAGGTGTTAAGGGAATGTATTCCGCACTGTTGGGTCAGTAGATCCGCATTCTTTTCCCTTCAGTATGGAGTGGCACAAGTGGGAGTACAAATGCTTGTGCGGTAAGCCTACAAGGCAGGATTAAGCTATAGGTGCCAGTCACGACCAACATCATTGACAATATTTTTTAGGATTCTGACAATGGTTTTATTAGATGCCTCAGCTTGGCCATTACCTTGTGGGTAATATGTAGTGGAAAAATGATGTTTGATATGGAATTCTTCACATAGATGGAAAAATTATTGGTTTTTGAATTGACAACCATTGTCTGTGATAATGGATATGGGTACACCATACTGAAAAATGATATAGTTTAGGATAAACTTGGATATCTTTGTGTTAGTTATGTATGTCATGGGAATAGCTTCGATCCATTTGGTGAAGTATTTGGTGGCGGTTATGATGAATTTATGGCCATTGGATGATGGAGGGTGTATCTTACCTATGAGGTCAAGTCTCCATTGGGAAAAAGGCCATGGTGAAGTAATCGAGCAAAACTCTTGTGCTGGTGCTCGTATCAAATCTCCGTGTATCTGACACTGTCGACATTTATTTACAAATATATATGAGTCCTTTTCCATTGTAGGCCAATAATATCCTAATCTCATAATATTATGGGCTAAAGTAGGACCGCTAGAATGGGATCCACATATACCCTCGTGTACCGCTCATAAGGTTGCTTGTGCTTCTTCAACATCGAGACATCTCATTAGGGTGTTATCTAAGGTACGTCTATACAGGGTATCTTCGATGATGGTGTATTTAGCTGACTTATGGATAAAGGTTCTACGTTGGTTATTTGACAGGTCTAATGGTAAGGTTTGGTCATTTAGATAGTTTTACACATCTTTGTACCAAGGGGAAGTATGACCAACAATCGTACACACCACAACAAAATCAGGGACATCATAGGCAGGGACCAACAACTATTCGACCAAAAACTCGAACTTAGGCACGTTGCTCAGAATATCCAATAAGGAACCCATGGCTGCCATAGCATTTTCTGCCCTGTTCTAGATGCGTGGTATTTGTTGAAAGGTTATGTCATCAATGTATTGTTTGAATCTATCGGTCATGTGCTTGTAGGGGGCAAGTTTCTCATCTTTAGTTTCATAATCATCACTTACTTGCCGGACTACTAGCTGAGAATCCCCATAAACATGTAGACTCTTAATTTTCCATTGGGCTGCCATTCTTAGTCCTATCACTAAGGCTTCATACTCTGCTATGTTGTTGGTGCAAGGGAAAGCAATTCTGAATGATTTGGGAATAGTATCACCTTGAGGTGTAACAAATAGTATGCCTACTCCTGAACCATGATTAGTATGTGACCCATCAAAGTATAATTTCCATTTGGTTCTAGTGTCAACTTTGAAGATAAACTCATCAAGAAAATCAGCCACTAAAGGATGGTCTACCTTCATGGGTGCATCCGCTAACTGATATGAAATTACTTTTCCTTTTATATCTTTCCTCTCCACATATTGGATGTCATATTCACTAAGTATCATCACCCATTTATCCAATTGGCCTGTTAATGCTGCTTTACTTAGGAGATATTTGAGGGGATCAATCTTTGCGACCAACATGGTTTGGCAGTTTAGCATATAGTGCCAAAGTTTTTGAGTAGCAAAGAATACCACAAGATACGCACGTTCTATGTTACTATAGTTTAATTCATATCCCACCAAGGTACGACTGATATAATACACTGCCCTTTCATAACCTTGATCATCATTTTGTGCGAGAAGAGCCCCTAATGTTGACTAAGTTGCTGAAATGTATAGTATCAACGGTTTTCCATCTATAGGTGGCATTAAGACAGGTGGAGTGAGAAGATAATCCTTGATATGTTGTAAAGCTTCTTAGCATTTAGGTGTCCACACAAATGGTACTCCTTTCTTAAGTAAATGTTGAAATGGGTGTATTTTGCCTACTAGTTGTACAATGAAGCGCCTGATAGACTATAATCTTCCCTATAGTGTTCTTAGTTGTCCAATGCTGATTGGAGGATGCATTTCTATGATAGCTTTTACCTTCTCTGGATCTACTTCAATGCCTCTTCTAGAAATGATATACCCTAGTTGTTTCCCTGATTTCACTCCAAAGACACATTTCTTTGGATTTAGTCTGACATTGTAATTTTCTAGCCTCTGGAATATATTGTCTAGAACTTTCAAATGATTTGCCCTTGTTACTGATTTAGCTATAATATCATCGACATAGTCTTCCATGAGAGTATGGACAAAGTCATGGAAAATAGTCGTCATTGCACGTTGATACGTAGCTCCTGCATTCTTAAGTCCAAAAGGCATAACATTCCAATAGTATGTTCCCCATGGGCACGTGAAAGCTATCTTGTGTTAGTCTATAGCCATGATTTTGATTTGGCTATACCCAAAGAAACCATCCATGAGGGATAGCATCTCGTATCTTGTTGTAAGGTCCACTATCATGTCAATGTTCGGCAAAGGGGAAGTCATCCTTAGGACATGCCTTATTGATATCTTGAAAGTCTATACAAATGTGGATGCCCCTAGTTGGTTTAGTCACTGGCACAAGATTTGAAATCAAGTCTGCATAGTCTATGGATCTTATGAATCCAACATCCAATAGTTTCTTAAGTTTTGCTTTGACTAGTAGAGCAATTTGTGGATGCATTTTCCTTAACTTCTATTTGATGGGCTTAATACCTAGGTGTAATGGTAGATGATGCAATATAAGGTCTGGATCTAGCCCAGGCATGTCAGCATACAAGCATGCAAAGTTTATTTGTCTCTTTGTGAAGAAGTCTCAAAACTCTTGTTGTTTTGTCTCTGTCAAAGAGGCTACAAATCATATTACCCGAGGGTTTTCTATTGTGTTTATGTTGACTTCAATAGACTCCTCCATTAACATCGGTGAATTTTCTTGAGCAATGGGGAGAATATTCAAACCTTCATCCTTGGGTGCCTCAGAGAGGTTTTTGCCCTCAGATACGTCCTTTATTTTTACTATTTCTTCATCCAAAGGTGCCTTTCAGTTTTCACCTAGGGACTCATCATTTTGCTCATTTTCATTGTTTTTCTTTTTATTTTCATTTTTGCGACTAGAGGCATAAATAGACTCCCCAAAATATGCTTTGTCATCCAAGTCTATGGTAAAGCCAGCTTTATGATCCCCTCTTGGTATGCCTTCTCAAAGTCCCATGAACTCAAATATTGCTTTGTCGTTCTCGAATATGTGTAAGATGGGTGTACCTTGTTGATCTTAGTCGATAAGTTGGGGATATGTGAGAGGCATGTCATCATCAGAGTTATCAAAGGTGGAAGCTGACAAGGTGAATATAGAGTGGTTGACATGGTCATAGAAGTTTTGGACTAACTCCTTCTTGTTCTTTTTTCTATGGATAGGTAAAATCTGATGTGGGACTATTGTACTAGCTAGGTCATTAGAAGATGGTTCGTCAGGTGCCTAAGATGCATGATCAAGGGTTTCCCAATAATAATTCTTAATCCATTCTTCTTTGGTCAAGGGTTTTTTATTACAGGGGCTAGATGGATTTGCTATGGGTTTTATCATTTGGTTGAGTTCTCCAAATAGATTATCTAGGTTCATGGTACTGGTAGAGGAAAGGGAATCCCATTCATAGTCGTTTGAGTCAGGGGATTCATTGTAAAATGGGGCAAGTGGTTCATGAGATATCTTGATGTCTTCATAAGCACTTTCTTCCTCTTGAAATGGTGATGAAGTACTAGGAAATCCAATTCTAAGCGGTTGAAACCCTAGCCTTAGGCCTTTCGGTCGTGGTGAGACAATGACTGGTTTAGTCCTTCCATTTTGATGTAGTCCTAACCCACTATGTCCATCGTAGCCTTTTCTTTCTATTATCTTAAAGCCTTTTACATATCAATCTTTAGTTATCTGAATAGATGGTGATGGGTATTCATTGTCTTCCTACTACAACCAAGAGGTAATATCACCTTGGTCCATAATTTCTTCACTTAACTCTCCCCATTTGGTCAATGTCATTGTAGGGGGAACATGAAATGTGACTACTGAATGTCTTCTATCTTCCATGGGTAAGCCATATGCCTTAGGTGGAACCAGCTGACTGACACAATAGGATGCCTTCATGTGATATTCTCCATAGCCCTTGTCTTGGATCTCAACCTTAGGAGTGGATGATGGTGGATTTAATGAGATGGACTTGACAAGATGTGATGGATAAATGTACATGGATAAAGTGGATGATGAATCTTCTTGATTAACTGGCACCTGTCGTTGTGGAATTTCCCTTAGGCTTGTACAATATTGAAAAGGATATGGATCACCATCAATCGTGATCTCAGTGCCATTATATGGGAATTTAAGACACTGGTGATATGTGGAAGGTATGGATTTCATTGCATGTATCCAAGGTCTACCTAACAACAGGTTGTATGGAAGGGTGAGATCCAAGACTTGGAAGCTGGTGTTCATAACTGCTAGGCCAATTCTAATAGGGAGTGTGACAACTCCTTTAGATGATCTTTCCTCATCATCGTAAGCCTTGATGGCTATACTCTTAGATGTGTCTATGCATGCTTCTGATAATCCTAATGCCTTAATCAATTTTAGGGTACACAAGTTCAAACCTTCTCCTCCATCTACCAAGACTCGTCTAACTTTGGTTTGATGGACTAGGACTTCAAGATCTAATGGGTCATTATGATCGGTCTTTTCTGTTGAATAATCATGTTGAGAAAATGTGGCATGATGGGAGATGGTTAAGTATCCTACCATTTCTTCGAAACAATTGACATCTAATTTGGTAGGGATAGTCGTGCTTTGTAAGGCTTTGTCGAGAATGGCTTGTTGATTAGGTGATAAAGTCAATAGTTCCAAAATGGATATCTGTGTTGGGGTCTTGCTCAATTGATCATGTATATTGTACTTAGAATTGGAGGACTGTGTAGGTGGCTCAGAAGAAGGACCGGTAAGAGTTATTTAGTTTTACATGTATTTCAACACATTCAGGATGCTTCTTAATGGTGATGGTATGGATATTTTCATTTTCAGCTCGGAGGTGATTTATGATCGTACCTTTTCCATAGTCATACTTGGTATTTGCATAATTGGTCGATGCAGTATTCTTAGTTCTCAAACTAGAGGATTTTCCTTTCGCGTGGTCAGGTAATGGGTCTTTGAAGACCTTATGATCACTATTCTTGGTATGTTTCTTCCCATTGACCTCTATGGTTTCATCTTCAACAAAGTCTTGTATGATATTCTTCAGTTGTTGACATTGTTGTAGGTTGTGTCCTTTTGTTCGATGGTATTCACAATAGGCATTATCATCCCACCATGAAGGTTTAAACTATCCAGGATCATACTGCCTTGGTTCCAATGGTTTTAGTAGATCATGTTTAAGTAGCTCTTTGAAAATTGTCTCGATTGGCTGCCCCAAAGGGGTAAATTCACATTTAGGAAATATCCTTTGTGGTTGTTGTTGTGAATTTTGGACAAAATTTGTTGTTTGATCTGGATTACTCGTCATGTCTTGATTAGGGCTGTAACCTCTAAGTGTGATGACCGGTCCCGCATGTAGGGTCTTAGCATCAACAATACCATCATTAGTAAAATTTTTGTTTCTAGACCAGAACTTGTTTCTATCGTTGGGAGCATTTTGATGTTGAACAAATGGGTTTTTGCCTAGTACTTTAATTTCTTCTTTGTCAATAAGGCCTTTTTCAAGGATGATTCCCTTTTGGACCAAGTCTAGGAATGAAGTACAACAATGTACCCTTGAGTCACCTCTTAGTTTTGGATTGATATTTTCAAGGAATATCGTGACTTTTTGTTTTTCTAGTATTTCAACTGGACATCTACTAGCTAAACTTCTCCATCTCTGGAAGAAAGTGGTGAAAGTTTCACCTTATTCTTGCATTATGTGACACAAGGTAGCTATGGTTATTTCATTATCTATTTTAAAGGCAAATTGTTCGACAAACTTCTCAGCTAATTCATTCCAAGATCGTATGCCATATGGTAATTTAGAGAACCATTCTAGTGCTATCCTGACAAGGGTTCACAAAAATAGTCTCATCTAGTATGTAGGGTCATATGATATGTCCATGCATGTTGTAGAGAATTCTCTAATGTGTTCTAAAGGATTCCTCCTCCCATTATACTTAGGCAAATTTGGTATAATGTATCTGTGTGGGAAGGGTGTCATATATAGCGCTTTGTCAAAAGGACATGAACATAAATCTTGCACTGAGATAGTTCATTTTCCTGACATAGACATGTTGTCCATTTGTTGTTGAAGCATATGCATTTAATTTTGGAGAACATCTATTTGTTTCAAGGACATTTTTTTTGCATTATTAGGATCAATGTAGGTGTTTTGAAATGCTCTGTTTTGTGATGGATTGTGATTTGGCGAGGGTATATATCCTGTTTGAATGTTCTAATCCTGTATAGGAATATTTCTTGTCTAAATGTTTTGATTTCGTATAGGAATTTTTCCTGTCTGAATGTTTTGATTTGGTATAGGAATATTCGTGCCAACTTTGGATCTCTTACTAGTAGTGTTTGTGCCAAAGGGGTTTGATGAAGTTGCTCCCGCAATAAATTGTAAACTTTGTGTTATGTTAAAAGTGATTGTTCTTACAATTGACGATGTTTGAGTAGGTATGACAGTTGGTATTGCAGTGGTAATTTAAGGAATAGAAACACTTGACGTCATGCTTTGTGTTGGTTGAGTAGATGGTGTTTTCAAAGTATGAATATCAAATCTTGGTGGTAGTGTGGCACCTTCTACTAGTAACTTTTCTATATATCGTTGGGGATCATTTACCAAACACTCATCCATAAAGGACGCAAACTCAGGATCTTGTACGATGGTGTTTATGTCTTCAACATAAATTTGTCCATGTGTGTCTCTAGTGACGTGTTTTTCAAGCAAAGTTTTGTGTGGTCTCTCTTTCCTTGATGGTTGATTTTCGAAAGGATTAACAAATTTGTTAGGGTCTGAAATTGTTGTATGTTTCTTCTTAGACCTTGTTTCAACCATGAAAATTTGCTAAAAAATGAGGTAATGCAAACTATGTGTAAAAACTGATATGTCATATTTCTATTTTTGGATTTTCTGAATATAAAGGATGTTGCTAAAGATTTCTAAAATGACGTATACTAAGATGACGTATGATAGGACAAACAATATGTAAAATTTTAAGTAGAATATGATGGTAAATGATTCTATACCACCTATGGAATAAATCCAAGCAATGATCTAACTTTACCAAGGAACCTGATTGTAGGACAAAGACAACTGATAAGGTGAATTTCCCAAACTAGATTGTTGAGCTGGAAAGATTCACTAATAAGATAATAGTGACTAGGTTCAATGATAATGAAAAATTGGAGCATGAATGTATCCAATAACATGGAAAGTTATTCTATTCTACAATATGCAACTTCCTAGGAAGTATCTAAATGTGTGAGACTTAGGATGACTATGAATAGGACGTAAATGACACCTAATAATGCAAGGTTTTTGAGAGATTTTTTTTAGTTTCTGTCCAAGGTTGATCGTAAGAAACAGAAGTGAAAAAGACAGTTTAGCTTTCAGACTAAGTTTGCAGTTTTTGAATTTCATTGTTGACAGTCGATTGCGGTTCACCTTTCAGATGCGTTGCTATTTTTGACAGATGCGTTTCATGTTTTAGATGCGGTGAATTGAACAAACTATTTTTCAAATGTTGACAAGCAATTGTGACTTTTTGAAAGATGCGGTTTACTTTATGAAAAACGTGACTCACAAATCAGATGTGACTTGGAAATAGGAATTATGTCAAACTAAACCTATTGACAGACACTTGCGGTTTTTTTTTGACAGTTGCGTCTTGCAGATACACATGCGGCTCGAAATATGACAATTGTGGCTCAAAAACTAGACTGTGAAACTAACTTTTGTTGACAGATACATGTGGTGTTTAGTTGAACAGTTGTGACTCTCTAAGACACATGCGGTTTGAAATACGATAGTTGCAAATCTGTTTGATAGTTGTAGTTTTTTGATGACTGACCCAGTTTAATGATCAAGTTTTTGATGAATATAGCAAAAAAAAATCACATAATACCAAGTTTTTTCAGTTTTGATGTGTTGAATTTGTTAAAACCAGAAGACAATTACAACCTAGGCTGTGTTGGATAGTTTTTATTGAGTTCTTACTTGGATAAATCCAACTACGCATGTTAAAGGTGGATGACTAGTAGCTTGAACCCACTGGCTTCCCTCCACGACACTCACTTATATGAGGAAGCCAAGCTATTGTACCCATGAAACTCTCATGGCATACATCTCATCGCAACACATGAACTGTAAGAATGTAAGACGGCTTCACAGGTCCAAACCTGCTGCACTAGCAAATATATAGGATTTTGGCAAAACTACAACATGGTTTTTAGTAAGGGAATTCCGTTCATGGGGCAACATCCAGTACGACGAGAGACCATTTTTTCCCTTCTCATAGGAACAGTGAGCGTGATTTTTGGGGTTTCCCCCAAAAATCAACTTTTATATATCGGGTGGAAATCGCTAGCTAAAGTGTGTTACCGGTTTGAGTTGTCTTGGGGTGAGTACTTTTTCCCACCAAGATAGGCCCAAGTCGTAGAGTCAGTAAACATTTCTCTTACCCCTAGGATTGCATGCATGCATAAGGGGAGAAGATACTTCGATATACCGAATCGTAAAGGGTTACAAAATTTGCTTTCGCACTAGACAAAGTAAACACTGGTTAATTTTAATCCAAATGAAAATTATTTAATCTACCAAACAAAAAAGTTATTTAAAAAAAAAAATACAAAATCAATGTCTTCCACAAAAGGTCCTACATGCAACTGATTAATAGTTTATTTGTGTCTTTGACTTTTGTCCTCCAGAAAAGAAGATGTTTTGGTTTTTTTTTGAAAGTATTCTATGCTTTGTCCTACAAAAACAATGTTATCCTCCTAAACACAGCTGCAAGCAAACCATTAGAAAAAAACAACAACGATATGAAAAAAAGAAAAAGAAAAAACGCAAAAATATGGAAGTTAATAAAAAAGTAGAAAAAATTACCAGGCAGATGTGTCGTTTCAACTCACAGATGCATCGCGATGTTGACTATCGGATGCGTTGCAGAATGTCACGGATGTGGCTCATTTTTTTAGATGCATCACGAGATTTGTCATATGTAGTTCATGAACTTAGATGCGTCATTTCTTCAGTCAGATGTGGTTTGTCATAAGATATCTGCAAAATAAAAAAATTGAAAAATGGAAAGGAGTCGTGAAGTTTGAATTGTGCTTCACGTCGGGTTCACCAAATGTAACATAGATAAATTTTTTTGCTGCATAGAAAGATGGTTAAATCTAATCTAACAAGCATGAATCTAAATAAAAAAACTAAGAACAAAATAAATGAATTAAATGAACTAAAAAAATAAAAAACGATAATGTAACAATCTCACCGAATATCAGTCCACCTCTTCGAATTATCTTGATTGTCCTTCTCCATTTTTCTATATCAGTATTCTTGCCCTCAGATTTTCTATATCTATGCAAGCATAGCTTGAATGTATTGTCTAGGAAAAATATCGAATATTATAAGTTATTCTCAAAAGTATTGATTTCGGGAGGAGGAATAATGACAATGACAGGTCAATTTATAGAAATTGGGTTTTTGAACGATCAACTTAGATTCAAAAGAGAGATCAACGATCGAGATTGATGAATGCCATGCGATGTGAGTTATGTGTCAGTTAGAACATGAGTTGGGAAATTCTGTAGGATAAATATTAAATTAGAACAATAATTTAATCTGGTGTCAAGACTGTTCAAAAATATTTAAGAACGAGAGTTCAAGATTAAATAAATGATTTAATCTTGAATTGAAAGTCTTCAAAAATAGAAGAATTAGACTTTGAATGAAAATGATAAAGTTAGAACTCGAAGAATAATTTTTTCGAATGCAACATGAATTAATTAATTATATAAAGATATTTAATTAATAAATATGTTCATGCATATGAGTTAGAACTAGTTAACTGACTAGTTGTGATAGAGAGTCCTTTCACAGAGATGATCAGATATGAAATCTGGAGATAACTAGCGGATTTAAATAGATCTCGAGTCAGATGGTGAGTGAATAATTAGATAACTAGACTATAGAAGAATGTGACAAAATTAATTAATTATGAATTAAATGTTAATTAATTCAACATTTGATAATTGAAAGATTTAATTAAATAAATAATAATTTATTTAATTGACTGAAAAGGTTAATTTAATAATTAAATAATTTGAAATGAATATTTAATTATAGTTGAAAATATGATAAGAGGTAAATTAAATAATAAATTATTTAGTTCAGAAAGGGAACTAATTAATTAGCGACGTAATTAAATAAATAAGATTTATTTAATTAATCAAGTTGAATAAGGGTCACAAAGAATTAATCAAATAATTAAAAGGGTTATTTAATTAATAGAAGAAAGACGTGTTTAGGAAGTAATTAAATAATTAACATTATTTAATCATGACCATGGACAATAGAAAATTATGTTGAAAGTGGTATTCGTAGGCCTAGACCACTTTTCAGTGTCTACATGGGTTACTATTGGCCGACCATGGAAAAAGAATCATTCATCTTTGTGAAAAATGTTCAAAATATCAAATTCATGGGAATCTCATTCATTCTGCTACTTAGGAATTACAACCCTTCACCACAACATGGCCTTTCGCTCAGTGGGGATTGGATCTAGTCGGCAAGATAAACCCATCATCATCAAATGGACACAAGTTCATTATCACATCCATTGAGTACTTTACTAAGTGGATTGAAGTTGTTCCTTTAACAAATGTTACCAGCAAAAAAAGTTCATCCTTCATTTTGAACTATATCATATTCCGGTATGGCATTCCAAACTCTATTATCACAGATAATGGAAGACCTTTTAAAAATCAAGATGTTGATGAACTCTGTGAAAGATTTCACATCCAACATAGGTTCTCTACGCCTTATTATGCATAGGGAAATGGCCAAGAAAAGGCTTCAAACAAATTTTTTTTGAATATTCTAAAGAAAATAGTGAATGACTGGCCGTGATTGGCATGTCCAATTAAATTCAGCTTTGTGGGCATACAATTTTAGCATTCGCATGCCAACAGGTGCTACCCCGTATGCTTTGGTTTATGGAGAAGAAGCCATTTTTCCATTGGAAGTTGAGATTCCCTCACTTCGAGTATCACTGAAGGGGCTCACAAATGATGAGGGTTACATAGTATCAAGACTACAAGAGCTGGAACTTCTTGACGAGTGATGACAAAGTGTGGCTAGTCATTTAAAGGGTTATCAACAAGTTATGTCCCACAGTTACAATCACATAGTCAAACCATTAAATTTTCAAGTGGGTGACTTAGTCCTCAAAAAAAACCCTTGTAATTAGCAAGATCAGGAAAAGAAAGGCAAGTTTGAGCCCAATTGGCTGGGTCCATTTGTCATCATTGTAGCATATGGATCGGGGGCATATTAACTATCAATGCTAGAAGAGGACTTGCTTGAAGATCCGACCAACAACATCCACTTGAAGAAGTTCTATGTTTGAAAAACATCAAAAATAGTATAAAAAGTCATGAAAAAATCCATAAAAATTGGAAAATGTCCTGAAAAAATAAATAAATAAAAATTATCATAAAATAAAAAAAAATGCAACAAAAACAAATGGTGAAAACCTAGAAAATAGGCACTGTTTGTGATTTGGTTGGCTCTCCCATCTATTAGGATACATTATGTATTATTCATATCCATTTTTCATTGGCATCACATGCATGTCTGGCTATCATATCCACATCATGCGCCCAACATTTCGTTGAAACGGAAAGGATTTCATCATGGCTTGATGATTAGTGTTATCCTTAGCATTAGGTTGTGTCTTATCAGGCGTCAAAGTGCAAATTCATTGGGGGCAGTCCTCTTTTGAACCTTTTTGGTAGATAAACAACATGTGTGAAGTATCAAAATATTGGAACAACAAACAAAATATCCAATCAAATTGGGTCAAAACAACTGTTAGATAGGAGACTGAAAAAATTGAATGATCTTAATCTGAATTAAAATGAATGAAAAACTTAAAGCATAAGTTGAATTGTTGTTTTGAAATTTGATGACATCATATCTCTGGAGTGGTTCAATGATGTACTGAACTAGAATCACAAGGAAGGAATATGATTTTTCTTTGATTGTTGTCTGTAAGGTAATCACTAGTATTGTGCAAGTTTTTCATGAGACATAGTGACATTTCGAGATTTGCATAAGAAAATGGTTAAATTTTGTCTGTTTATGCAAACAATACTCAAGTCATCTTGCTCCAATTATACCTCGATGCTTGTATTAACTTGCTCTATCAAACATCATGAAAGCACTACTCAAGTCATCATCGGTACAAATATTCCCTTTGATGCTTGTACTAACTTTCAACATATCAAAAGGCTCAATGATGAAAATTAAGCTCAGAATTGGTTTACAGAATGACAACAGTGAAATGGTTCATTTGGCATTTTAGGATTGCATGATTCATTTAGATTGCATTCATTTTTATGGCTGTATGATAGATTTTTGGAGGTTGGAAATAATACATATCTCTTTTTAAGACATCGATTAAGTACACTTGAACATTTATTGCATCACATTTCATTATCATTTTCATATTTCATCATATCATTCACATTTTATATCATCATTTAGGTTATCATGATCATTTTTCACATCAATTACATCGTGCATTTGCATTATTGACTTTCATATCATTTTCACATCATTTTCATTATCATTATCAACATTATCATTATTAGTTACCATTCATTTTCATTATCATATATATGTTGATATCATAATCATTATTCATATCACATTACATCATATCATTTACATATTAGTATTGACATATACATCATTTTCACTATGATTTCATATCATTTTTTTTATATACATCATTACATTTCATTAATCATTCATCTCATTTTTATGTCAATTTTTCACCTCATTTTCATATCATTTCATAATCAATTTACATCAAAAATCATTCGCATAATCATACATTGAGAAAAAGAAAGGCTCATCCATTGCATTCATTGCATACATACTCCATACACCATGTTGAACCATCAAATAATTTACATTGCATCATCATATTAAATTCATAAAAATAATTTCATTTGCATCCAATCATAAAGCATATTCATCAAACCATAATCATCATCATAAAAATTACATCATCATATATATAAGCATACATTGCAGTGCATAAAATGCATCATCATCATAATTCATATCATATGCACCCATCATCATATCATCATCCATAAGCATGCATAATCATAAAAAACATAACATATAGAAATGAAAATGCATGCATAACCATTCATCATAACGTAATCAAAGACACATGCATATCAAAAGTTGCCGTTGCATATCATAATCTCATGAAAAATAAATTTCCATGGGTACAAGGATATCAAATTTCTAAACAACATACATAAAGTACAATAAAGGGGTGTATACATAATCATCATTGTGGGGCATTTGGATGGGGATCATGACTACTGTTGCCTCTAAAGGTGGTGGGTCTTGCCGAATCTTTGCTACTTGAGGCACCTATCTCTCATTTGACAAGCTGTAGCACACTCTTGGTAGCACTCCTGGTATGACTGCGTGAGTGGGTGTGCGATCGGGTGCCTAACTGCATATAAGCTATAATCCACTTAGGGGGTACTACCTCAAAGTATCTCATCCTATAATATTCCACCTGGCGAGCAGTCTCCAACCCCTCTGCAACAATCTCTCCAATGGAGGTACTCTCAACTGATCTTAGAAGCCTCTCTTCTATCCCCTCTATCTATACACACCACTCACTAAAATTATCTTGCTTTGTAGTAAGTCAGGCTATCTATGGGTCAAGAGGTGGTGGTTGTGCTATTTGTGTCTATAGCTCGATAATGGTGGCCTATGCCTATGCTAGCCAGCTTTGGAGAGCCTAGACCTATGCCTGAAGTGTGTCAATTTGTCCATGTGATGGAGCCCTGATAGTAATACATGGTACTAAAGTACTCAGCTACTCCACCACTCTAGTTGTATGAGGCCTAATCTTGAAGGGTACATAAAAGAACTCTCCCTCCACCACCTTCGTCATCCCCATCATCATCATCATCGAAGATGTCATTATCCTCCTCCTCATCAATATCCATGGCCACCCCACCTATATCCTCCTCTCCTCCAGTAGGCTGCTCTGCCTGTCCCTCTGCTTGTGCCCCTGCTTGTGTCTGTGGCTACCATTGTGCCCGTTGTAATACTGATCCACCTAATAGTGGGTTAGGCTCATCCGAACTGGTAAATCTAGGGAATGAATGAATATAAAAATATGCAGCATAATCCTTAGTCATATGTGCATCTGTCACCTCTGGATGGATATCCCAAAAATCTGGCTATAACTTAGTGTACTCTACTTTCGCTACCTCAAGTGTGATGAAGGGACACCACTCTGCAACATCCTCCCAGCATCTGGCATAGTGAGCCACACCTTGTGACATCATTTGTACTCACCCATACTATCTGAGTGCCCACATAACCAAAAATTTCTCAATGATAAATGGGGTGCGACCAATCAAGTATCTAGTGATGCCATAGTAGGGCAACTCTGTATCATCCTCCTCCCATGCCTCGTAGTCAACATATGGTCTCCAGATGGTTGTATCCATGTCATCTAACACACACCACAAGTACTCTAACCTGCCCAACATAGGCTGGACAAGGGGAACTGTATATGCATACACATATGGATGGCCAAGTGGACAATCTCTTTCTACAATAGAGTGGGTGATGGTGATGTGCTCCCATACCTAGATCTATAGGAGCGTAACTATGGAAGATATACTCTTCCCATCTGTATATACCACCTAATGAAGATCGTGGTATAGATGGGAAAGCATGCAAGATCCCCATGCATATCTAGTCTAATGAAGGATCATGTCCTCCAATATCCGACCCCAACCTACTGATAATCCCTTTAACGTGTGATTAGGATAAAGGAAGCCACCAATGAAACCTGCCAAAACTATTGGAAGTGGGGCATATCTCTCAATCATATCTCTCTAAGCAATCTCATAACCACTAGCATGCGGATCCTGGAAAACTCATTGCAAATAATTTGTATCTCCAATCTCCTTATGATCATAGATCACAAGCGCGCCAACTACAGGGATGCCTAAAATATTGTACACATCCTATGGTGTAACAGTGATCTCTCTAGTTGGCAAGTGAAAATTATTATGCCATCTCTCGGCTAACATAGTCAATAGTGCCCTGTTGACCCTATATTGAGGGATCCTGATAAGGGAACCCAACCCACATCTAATAATGACCCCAATCTCTAGTTGGGTCAATCTAGGAATCATCTCCCATATACGAGGAAACCTCTCTCTGATTTGGAGGATTTTAAACTCCTCCTATAACATCAATTTAGCATTCAATCAGATCATCTGCAAGGAAAATCAATCAATCAGGAAATCACATGATCATCAAAATCAAATCAAATCAACATCTATACTATTTGTTTTTCAATTCAGAAAGAAAATTTATCAGAATCAACATCTTACTATTTGTTTTCAAGTACGAAAACAAATTTATCAAAATATCATCAAAATCAAGTTAATCTATCCTTGATGCTACTCAAACTCATCAAATCGGTTGTCTAATAAAGCAACAAAAATCAAGAAATCATCTCAAAGTTTCATAAACAAAAAAATTTCATGGATGTGCTAAAACTAACTTTCAAAGTGCTAATTCGACAAATGTGCTACTTTATCCATGAATGTGCTAAAACAGAGGTCCAAAGCGCTAAACCGTCAATGCACTATTCTATCAGGTTCATCTAACCAATGCGCTATTCTAGCCTATGTGCTAAATCCCTCAATCTAAGCACTAACCAAGCATCATATGTGCGAGGTTTACACCTATGCACTAATCTATCTATCCAATACGCTATTCTATCTTATGCGCTAGTTTAACATCTGTATGCACTAAACTGTTTAATTGATGCACTATCTTGAATGCGCTAATCTACCTATGGTATGTGCTAAGCTATGGCTCACGTGTGCTAAATCATATTTCTATGCACTAAAGTAGAAAAATCAAAATCTAAAAAATTGAAAAAATCAAGCAAAATTCACCAAAAATTTACAAAGGAGGATCATGCAATCTTACCGGAGGTCCGTATGCTGCTGGTCACTAATGACGGTGGGCCCGCTTGAATCTGTGGCACTCATAGTGGATTGGCATGTCGAATATTCCTTGCGTAGAGCTCTGAAAATCACAAAAGGCAACTGTTCAAATGACAATGACTTGTAACTTTTTCCACCTTTTAAGGGGGTAAATAAGGTAGGGTAATTTTTGTTTTTAACCATGTGGCGCACAATTTTGGGAGATAAATCAATGAATCTCCTTCAAATCATAATCACAATCTTCAAACTACATGATTTATCTCCCGAGGGGGGCATATAACATCATCAGTTAATTTTTCAAAGTCAGGGGCAAATTTTCGAAATCTGAATTTTTCTTTGAAGCAATGCATAAAACACATCACTTCAAAGAGGGGCAAAATGTTACATCTAAAAATGGTCATTGCAAAACTTGTTAATTAATTAAATATGAATTATTTAATTAATATTCTAAAAGTCATCTACATATAAATAAATTTAAATATTTATTTATATCGTTCATTTTTCTATTCTTCTAGCTTAATTAAATAAATAAGTTTATTTAATTATTATTATTTTCTTCTTAATTAAATTAAATAGATTTTATAATTTATTTATATTAATTATCATATTGTTCTAAACTTGAATTTTCAAATAATGGAATATTCTTCTAACTCATCCTTCACTCCATATTTAAATTAAATATTATAAATATTTAATTTAACACTTTTTCCTTCACCTCTCACATAATTAAATATTGTAAATATTTAATTACACACCTTTTCATCTCCCACATAATTAAATATTATTTATTTAATTATGGAAGCTTCTAAAATACATGTCACATGAAATTAAATAATATTATTATTTAATTAGTTGGATTATCCTCAACTCCCAACCAACTCTCATAACTAAAAATGACAAATGGAATGTTGTCTCTATTTTTGAAGTGAAATAGTTTTGTGGGTTGAAAACATTCTCCATTATTCTCTCAACCTTCCACCTTTCTCTCAACCTCCAAAATCTCTCACCGTTCATCTTGACAGGTTCGAATTTGACTGTTGATCTTTGCCAATTGGATTCTTGCCTCCAAAAACATATATATACAACCCTTTAGTGAGTTGAATTCATTCTAGATTTTGTGAATTAAGCGCAGTTACTATAGTTGCATTTGAATCAACATTTTAGCAATCCTTTCAAGCATAGAATCTTAAAGTTCATAGCATTTTAGTTTCATTTCATAGGTTAAATCATTTAGCAATGGACATGCATTTTGCATAAACTCGTTCTCTAAGTTGTCATTCTGCCAAAGTTGCTGCATACACCAATTGAGAGCCAACAAATTACAACCGATCCTTGGAGATAGAGGACAATGGAATGATTTTGAAGGAGCTATTGTTTAGAGTTTGTTTTAATTTTAATTAGTTTCCTTTAATCTAATGTTTCATTGGTGTGTTAGTTTAACTTATTAGTTGTTCCACATATTCTCACACACAAGTTCTATTTTACCAAAATTATTGATTCCTTAGGGTTTGATCACTTTAGAGGTATAGCATGTTTCTCACTACCTTGTTCATGGAAAAAAAAGGTTCACTCTAGGTCAACATTGGGGCAAAAATTTCACTCACCCCTCCATGAAATTTCATCCTTCACCTCACCAAACTTTGCAAAAAATTTGAATACATCAACACTTTTGGACTTAGACATCTATCAAACCAACCCCTAACTTAGCTACTTTGTATGTGAAATGTATCATTTTCCATGCAATTAGTTGAGTTGGTTATCATCGTTGAACTATTTTATCTTGAAGATCACAAGTCTACCCTAAATATTTCCAAGTTCATAAACATCCTTTATCCTAACATCAAAACACCAAAATCAAGTCAAAACCGTTGTCCCAAAACGTCTACAAAGACCACTCTCCATATCATCCACATTTTCATCCCCCATTATCATCATTTCTCTTAAAATACTTAGATAATCCTTTTTACCTAGATTTGAGTCGACTAGAGAGTTCAAACATTAGAAATATCAACACAACTCTCCCATAGGTGACCCACAATTTATGGTAACAACAAGATTACAACACAAGAGAATCTTGGAGAAAACCAAAGTCTTATCCACCATCAGTGATACCAACCCTCAAGAATTTGATCCAAGAGGTTATTCTACCCTTGCAAAAAAAATCCAAAATCAAGAAGGACGTTTTGAGGTAGAAGATGTCACAAACAACCCACTTCAACTTACTAAAGATGAAATCCTTGAGTATGAACAAAATCATCCAACTTTTATCTCACAAAATTTTACACTAGGGTTAACCCAATCTATGATTCAACCAACTTCGCACCTTGTGCAAAATCAACCCTTAACTTCTAGTTTTTCAACTAGGCTAGGAACCAACCTTGGCCTCACTTCATGTCTAGGAACAAACACAACTACGGGTATTCACAACACGACCATTCCATTAAACAAAAAACTTCCCCAAAACACAAGTTGGATACCAACATTTGGAAAACCACTTCCATTCCATGATGCCATAATGACCTCAAAATTTTGAGTGCAACCATCTTCATCCATCACCCAAATACCCCAAGTGTTCCCAATGTTACACAAAGTAATGTGAACCAAGTGCCTCAAATAGAACAACAAGGGCAAGATAACACTCTCACGTAAGGGAAACCCTTAGAAAGTGGTTCCAAAAACCCCATTGACACATCAAAACAAGTAGTTACCCAAGATACTTAAGTCAATCCACCATCCACACCAAACCCCTCTATCATTGACCCAAATCAAAATAGAACATCGGTTACAAACCCCATCAACCAAGGAAATACCATGATTGCATCCCAAGCACAAGGAAATACCCAAAGTATAAGTCAAGGGAATCATTTCAATCAATGGACTCAAGATCCTAATGTTCCCTTAACATCACAATATCTAATGGCACCATCATCATCTTTTCCCTTCATCCCCCACGTCATGAAAAATCAAATGGGACCTCAAAATTGCATTCCTTCACCTCAATCCACTATCTTACAAGGGATGTTAAACCAAGGGAACCCCCAACCTTTCATCAACAACCCACAACCCACAAAAAACATAAACACCCAAAAGCCATCGTAGATATATCAATAATCAAATGATCCTACATTGAAAATACATGCCCTAGCTTTACAACAAGCACATCAGGCTTATCAGCATGCCATCCAATAATAACAAGAACATAGATCAACCTTAGTAGTACAACAAAAACATCAAGTAGCCTTAGCAGCACAAAAGAAAAAACAACTAGCCTTAGTAGCATAACAAGAGCAACAAGCTCAACAAGCTACCTTAGCATCACAACAACAAGTCTAGAAAGCCGCCTTAGTATTACAACAACAACATCAAGCCCAACAAGCAACCCTCATGGCCCAACAAAGACAACAGGCCCCACTAGCTTAGGATTATGGCCAACAACAATAACAACAAGTCTAGAAAGTTTCCTTAGTAGCACAACAACAACATCAAGCCCAACAAGCAGCCCTCATGGCCCAACAAAGACAAGAAGCCCTACTAGCTGAGGAGTATGGCCAACAAAAACAACAACAAGGATTCTATTATAACCCTCAACAAAAAATTGTCAACCTGAACACATTAGGAACATATATGCCTACACCATCACCACCTTATCACACACCACCATACACACCATACAACACCTCATCATATCAAAATCCCACATACACTTCATCTACCATCTTGTAATACACAACATATGTTCCTCCACCAAACCCACAAGATGATGTAGTATCACAACTGTATAGGAGTGGATTTTCACCCCTCACGCAAATTCCCCTTTTACACATCCTCACCTTAGAAAAATAAATCTGAAGTTAAAATTCCACATCAGTTAGCTCATTTCCTTCCACTTGGCATCTATCCTTTGTGTCAGTAGAAGAATATTTTTTGAGGATGCACGCGTGACGCACAGACATCTGCACACCATGCTTATGTCCCTAACAGATTCCTATGTCTGAAGTTGGCAGAGGCATTACACTTTTGATTGGGGTAGATTTGTAATGTCCCTCTTCAACCAACCAAGCTTGGAAAATGGCAGATTCTTCCCTCTTCTCCTTCAAATTCATCCGTTTCTCATTCAACTTAGCTCTTTTGGAAATCTCTAAGCAATAGATTGGAATTCTCTTAGGGCTTCCAATATTCTCTTCATTCTCAAGAAATACTCTGACACTCTGTTGTAGCAACAACACTTCGTCAACTCCATAGATCAAGTGTGAAGCAAGCCATTGCAGTGTGGGCTTGGGGTTTTGCAACACTCCCTTCATTGCAGTCAAGGCTATGGTGATTGTTTAAGCCTTCTTTCTCCTCCATTCACTAGTGAGCTCTTGGTGGAGGTGGTAACGTTTCACTCGTCTCCTTTATGATTTGGTTGAGTAGCTATTTACTTTCTTTTATAGTTATTTACCTTCTTTCTTTCTTTGATTCTTTATCATACATTTCTCCCTCATTGCTATTTGTCTATTTGTGGAGGTCAAAACACCAAAACATGGGTCTGACTAAGGCAAACCCCTACATAGCCCCAACAATTTTCCCCTCTTTTTTGTGTGTAGTTGGATGTTCTTATTGGAGCTACCTATCGAACTAGCACCTTAGTGATATTATCTTCATCACTTTAGCTCTCATATATTTATTTTAGCATATTCATTTGTACCTTTTCTACCTTGTAATTTTGTTTTGTTCCTTTAGAAGTAACTAGCTAGACCGTTAGTTTGTTTTATGATGGTTCATACTGTATTTTTAGTCCTCTGGTCATAAAGAAACCAACGTACCTGAGAGATTCCAGTGCACCACGTTTTTGTCCCAAAACTGTGCTTTCATCCGCGGGAAGAGAGCTACTTGAGGTATAGTGTTGAACCTAAAAACTAGCTCACCTAGCCCCAATTTAGATTTCAGGTCTATAGAGTGATTGAAGGGCCTTATAGTTCTCATCATTCTCATCCCCTATTTCAAAACATCCCTTTAGAGTGAGGTAAGTTGGGGCAGCCTTCCGCTGTTGGCTCTCCATGACCTGGGGCATTGAACATGGCTGGTCCCCCTCTCTTACATTTTTGGTGAATATGACATGAACCAGCATTTGCCCATTCATTGGTGTTGAATATTTTCCCTTGTACCTTGTGGTCATTGTGCCCTTGAGTGTTGTGAAGTTTTATGAGAATCAAAACCCATTCCATGATCTCTAGGTATATTGTTAGGAGAAGTGTATGACATCTTCTGATGGAGAAGACAAGGGTCACTTCTAGTTTCTTTACTGGTCTTTTTTTTAGACCTACGATTTGTCTTTCTACCCAGGAACAATTTTCATGGGGTGAGGTAGGATTCTCTCATGAGATTGACAACGTCCCCAATCCTCTTGCATCTCCTACACCATCGTTAGTGGATGAGCACAATGTTGTTCACATTCCTTTAGAATATATTGCTACCCTTAGAAAAGGGTTGGGCAACTTAGAGAATCACCTAGTAAAGGACCCAAAGCCAGGTAGAGCCACTAAGGTTATTAGCGAAATCAAGTATATGGTGGGAAGAGACCGAACATGTATAAAACTTCTAGCTAACCTCTCTAGTTTGATTGAAGATTTTTCCCCTTAAAATAGTGCTAACCTTGTACAAGGGGCCGCTTTCAAGGGACATGAGAGATACTTAGGAGTGTCGATGCCTCCCATGTCTATGTACATGGCAGACATGGTCCCTTCGATTAGTGTCCCCCTGCCTCTAAGAGATATAAAAATATCAAAGTAAATAGAATACCCTTAGGTTTCAGTTTCACCCCTCCTATCACCTCTAGTAGTGGAGGTTTTGGCGGGCTAAGTGGTGGGAACTTTGGTAGTGGCAGTGGCTTCGATGGTAGGGGCGATGATGGTGGAGGCGGTCTTAATGGAGGCCATGGTGGTGGCTTCAAAAGTGGAGCTGGCTCTAGTGGAGGCCTTGTTGGTGGCGGTGGCCCTGGTAGTGGCTCTAGTGGTGGCCACGTTGGCAGTTTCGAAGGTGGCTTCAGCTAGTGGTTCTGGAGGAGGTTCCACTAGTCCTATGTCATCTAATGACCCTATTCTAAAAACCCTTCTTTAGAATATGGGCAAGATCCAAAGCCAGCTGGTGAGTCTCTCCCAAGCCTCTACTTAGTCTATCTTTCAACCCTTCTTTTGAAGTAGCCCACCATCGGTAGAAATTCTAAATACTCATTTCCCTCAAGGAATTGAGATTCAAAAATTTGAAAAATATGGTGGAAAAGGGCACTTACAAATGCATGTTTCCACCTTCAACGCCCTATGTACAAATTTCTTCCATCACGATGCATTGATGGAAAAGCTATTCCCTCAATCTCTAAAGGATATAATACTCGAGTGGTACTGTATTGATAACACTATTTTCTCATTTGATAAACTTGTGAACCAATTCTTATGATAATTCCAAGCTAACATTGGGCCGAAGATGACCTTTTCGGATCTCATTCGATGAAAACAAGGGGATAATGAAAATATTACTGATTTCATAACACACTACCAAGCACTCTTTTCAAAAATATCATACCCGTTGCCCGATTCTAATGTACAAAAGGTATTCATAAGGAACTTACAGAGGCCTTGGCAAGATAAGTTCACCCTCATGAAATACCCTTCTTTCACACATCTGTGTGCAGAATTAGGAGAATATCAACAACGATAGTCCAATTCGGTGGATCCTCCTCATGCTTCCATTTAAAAGGGAGGTCCATTGTATCAATTTTTAGAAAAGGTAAGGTTGTTGTGAATGTAGCAGCTGGTACAAATGATAACAACCTCAGATGCAACCAAAAGTTCACAAAGTTGGCAGAATATTTTTCTTCCATCCTACAAAGGTTGTTGAAGGAAAAGATCATAACTTTGGAGAACCCTCAGCCTCTCAATAAACCTTATCCTAGTTGGTACGATGTGAATACCTTTTTCCAATACCATTGAGTTAACGAACATGATACTAAATGTTGTATGTGCCTATATCATGAGATATAGGATCACATCGAGGATGGTACTATCTATCTTGATTGAAGCAAACAAATCAATGGAAAAAGTGAATAGTGAGTTGCAGATATACACAAACCTATTTCCATCACATTTTACCAACATGATTATCAATCCCTCTGATTCTATCACTCAACCTAGGGCATATGTTAACATGGTTACCATTAATCCCTATACACAGCCTATGACCAACTCACTAGACATGAAATTCACATCACAAGATATACCCTTGAACAATGAGCCCTCTCCCCTTTGCATTCCTACTCGCCTCAATGGGAACATTATGATAAGGGTCCTAGTTGACCCTACGAGTCGAGTGAATGCCATTATCGAGGAGACATTGTGGGTTAATTCATTGCATAGAGAGGAGTACAAAGAAAAAAATTCCATCATCCATACACATGATGGCCTTACTCTTAAACCTTATGGTTTGATCTTTGTCCATCCTAGTCGAACCTAGGACCATAGATATAGTTTTTGATGTTATTCAAGAGTCAAATTTATTCAGAGTTAAACTAAGCATACCTTGGCTAGCTTCCATGAATTGAATCACCTCCATCATTCACAAATGTTTAAATTTCTCCCATGAAGTTGTTGTGCATGTAGTGCATGATACTAGAGATCAACCTCTAATATCCCATGGGGGATATTCATTGGATAAATTTTGGCCCACCTCGATTGGTCCGCTCCCCCCAAGAATGGACTTACATTACAAAAGCTATGTGAAGTATAAAATTGAGGGAAAAGGAAAGCCAAATTTGACTCTCTTTATAGCACAACAACAAGTTACCTCATCTTCTGGAAAGGGAAAAGAGAAGCTTCCCTATTCTCGGGATGGCTCTCCTACTCCCCTTTCTAGAGAAGAGTTCTAGATGAATATGCCTGGTTTTTACCCTTTGAGTCCGATGATACCAGCTTGGTGAAAGCCCAAGATTCAGATATCAGATCTCCCTACAAAGGCTCTTGGACCTTGGTACTACCTATATAGTAGAAAGAAAGGTCCATGAGGAGAATCGTCTATGTCTCCACTTTTGCGGCCTCCCACTGCTTATGCCAATTCCCACCACTATTTCTCAACCTACTCTTGCTCCCATTCAAGAGTTTGTCCCTCTACTAGAAACAACTGTAGTAGAAACTCTTGTGGTTGAGAAGGACCTTTCAGTCCCTTCATAGCTTTTGGCCTCTAGCTTGAAGAGTTGCATAAATTGGCTTGTGCATGAGCGCAAGCACTGGCGAAAGGCTATCATGGTTGAGTAGTCTGCCTTATAGATAAATGATGAGGAGGTGACCACCCCTATTTCAGGAACTCTTGCTGTGTGCTCCTCCTCTTTCCTACCCTCTTCTTCTATTCAACTGAACTTTGTATCACTTCTAGCTCCTATTTTGAGTGTGCCTGACTCTAAAAGGGTGCAGGTGTTCATCTCTCCTTTAGCTGAGCCACCCCCATTGATGTACCTTCTAGAAATCCCTCCTTTTGTGAAACCTGTAGACATGCTGAAAACTTCAGTGGTATCTATTGTTGTTTTCTCCTCCTCTTCCTCTTCACCTCTTTTCTCATCTGTGGGGATCTCATATCCCCTGATGGAGAAGAAAGTAGACGTTGGTCCTTCCAGCAATGGAGGATGCAAGAGGAGCCCACCCTCTTTGAAGGGTGGTCCTACGCTGACTTGTGATGTCCTAGTAATGAAACTAGCTCTGGCTTCCCCTGAGTTCATCACCATTCTTGAATTTCTCAGTGAGCCAAGTGGTGAATCTTAGGCACAACCCTCTCCATCCATTGAGGTAAAACATGGCACTCCAATAAAGTGCATGTTTTACTCTTTGGATGAATTTTTAGCCTTATCAACAATTTTCATGAAGTCACTGACCCTAGCTCCATAAGAGCTTAGTGGAGAAGACCTTGCCGGGGATTCTTCCTTAGCCTTTTTTTCGAGAGGGTCACAAGCTCCTCCCCTTAATATTCCACCACTGTAGGCTCATCCTCCTTCCCCTGATGATGATCTAGAGTGGGAAGTAGACGACCTCTTGGTTGATCAATATTTGGGGGAGGCCCCTTCTTTATCTTTAGATTAGATGTGTGTGTGTTGTTATGTGTTTCCCCGTTATTGTGCTATGAGTTCTTGGATGAACCTTGTCACCCTTGTTGGTGCTTGGGTACAAGAGTGAATTTTTGTGTCGTAAACCTTCTTCTATTTGTATAATCATTCATCCATTTTTGTGTTTGACCTTCGAAAAATTAGGGACGATGCAAAGAATTGAAATCATTTAGGGTCCCCGTCCATGTTGGCCCAATATTTTATTTTTACTTTATCTTCTCGTGTATTCTTCACATGGTCTGATATAGTAGGGGGTTGATGATAGTTTATTTATATACTACTATTATACTTATATATATTTATGAGTAGTTCCGACCCTAAAATATCAGATCACCCCTGTGCCCTATGTTTATGTTTATTTATCTTTCACTCTTTTCTTATCCTTCTCTGTTCTTCGCTTGAGTTTTCCCTCTCATGCACAAAAACACCTTTTCTATAACACCTTGATTTTCAAAAAATGTATTCATTTCCAACGAATCTTTTCTTGAGAATCTTTGTAAACTTTTTTGAAAATCGCATTCTCGACTTAGACCCCTAATGAAATGTGTTTCCTTCATCATGGGTTCGTAAAGAAAGAACTTGAGAACTTTCCTCTAAGGTGGAAGCAGCCTTTACCTTCCCATAAAGAGGGGGAAATTTATTCCTTTTGAATTCCTTGGTGAAGTGAACAACTTTTGAAATGATTCCTTGATGATGAATTGATTTGAGAAGGAACATCTTTATTTCACTTTCAAATAGCATGTCCCTTGAGTGAACCCCCTCTCCACACTGGGTCCTCGAGGGACCCCTTTGAAAGCTTCATAATTTATCAATGGTCTATGTGACTATCCACTTGAATACCTACATGGCCACTTTGTTCTCGACATGCTTTATCTATGTGTAAACATGTCGCTTTGCAGGTACACCTGTAAAGCTGCTTTCCAAATTCGACTCTATGGAGTTCCTTTCCTTTGGGTTTCCTCCATGCAAGAGATCTTGGGGGATGCCTCTTTGTAGGTCTTTAGATATATAAAGAACTCTTTCATTTGGGTTTCCTCCATGTGAGATATCTTGGGGAGACCACGGGCCTATAAGGTGCTTTCATCTAGGTTTCCCTCATGTGAGAGATCTTGGGGGATACCTTCTTGCAGGTCTGTGGGCCTATAAGATGATTACTTCACAGGGCTTCCTTCATGTGAGAGATCTTAGGGGCTACCTCCTTGCAGGTCTATGGACTTGTAAGACACTTTCATCCTATTGGATTTTTCCATTGTTGGTATGAGGGCCTTTGGTCTACCTTGTGCAGATTCATAGTTTTGTAGGGCTATAGAGTCCTTGTTCTTCCTTGCACTTTTGAGCTCATGCCAAATCATGATCTGCTTCCTTGATGGTTTAGGTATACATTCCTAACCCTACTCACTCTTTGATCTACTTTACTGAAGCACTCATCAATATTCGTGCTCACTAAAGTGGGGGAAAAATGTATAGGAGCGAATTTGCACCCCTCATGCAAATTCCCCTTTTGTGCATCCTCACCTTAGAAAACCAAATTTGAAGGTGAAATTCCACATCAGCTGGTTCCTTGCCTTCCACTTGGCATCTGTCCTTTATGTTAGTAGAAGAATATTTTTTGGGGATACATGCATGACACGCAGACATCTGCATGGCACACTTACATCCTTGATGGATTCCTATGTTTGAAGTTGGCAAAGAAGTTACACTTTCGATTGGGATCAATTTGTAACATCCCTCTTTGATCAATCAACCCTAGAAAACGGTAGATTCTTCCCTCTTCTCCTTCAAATTCATACCTTTTTCATTCAACTCAGCTCTTTTGGAAATCTCTAAGCAATAGATTGGCATTCTCTTAGCACTTTCAACATTCTCTTCATTCTCAAGTAGCACTGCAACACTCCATTGCAGAAGAAACACTCTGTCATCTCTATAAAGAAAGTGTGAAGGAAGCCATTGTAGCATGGTCTTTGGGTTTTGCAACACCTCCCTTCATCATAGTCGAGGCTATGGTGATTGTTTAAGCCTTTTTTCTCCTTCATTGACTAGTGAGATCTTGGCAGAGGTGGTAACCTTTTGGTCCTCTCCTTTACAATTTGGTTTAGTAGATATTTACTATTTTGTAGTGTTATTTGCATAATTTCTTTCTTTCCTTCTTTATCATACATTTCTCCCTCATTTCTATTTGGTTGTCCATGGAGGTGGAAACACCAAAATGAGAGTCTGATTGAGGCAAACCCCTATATAGCCCCAATAATTTTCCCCGCTTTCTTGTGTGTAGGTGGATGTGCTTTTTGGAGCTAGCTGGTGAACTAGCAGCTCTATGAGATTATCTTCATCACTTTAGCTATCATATATTTATTTTACCATATCCCTTTGTACCTTTTATACCTTGTAATTCTGTTTTGTTCCTTTACAAGTCACTAGCTAGGTCGCCATCTTGTTTTCTAATGATTCATATTGTATATTTGGTCCTCTGTTCATACGAATGCTAGCACACTTGAGAGATGCCAGCACACCACACTTTCATCCCAGAACTGCATTTTTTTCCTCAAGAAGAGAACTACTTGAGGTAAAGTGTTGAACCCAAAAACTAGCTCACCTAACCCCAATTTAGATTTTGGGTTTGTAGAGTGATTGAAGGATCTTATAGTCCTCATCATTCTCATCCCCTATTTCAAAACATCCCTTTAGAGTGAGGTAAGTTAGGTCAACCTTCTTCTCTTGGCTCTCCATGACCTAGGGCCTTGAATGTGGTTGTTCCCATCTCTTACAACTTAAGGTATTATCACAATAAATTCAAGATTTTCTAATGGGAAAGATGAAAAAGTCCCATACACAACAAAACCTATATCCTTATCCATTCGATCAAAACATCACAATGGTAACTTTCCTCCTAGATTTGAGGTCCCCAAATTTGATAAATACAAAGGGATAGGAAATCTTGTGGACCATGTCAAGGAATTCAATGTCATGTGCATGGAGGTGGCCTATAATGGTTCCTACTTAATGCACCTCTTCCCACGAAATTCAATAGGTCTTGCCATGGACTGGTTTTCACAATTGCCTCCAAGCATCAAAACCTTCCAAGAAATAATCGATAATTTCATCGACCACTTCTCCTCCAATCTTGACATGAATGTGAGCCTAGACGAGTTGTATACTCTCAAAAAAAACAAAGGAGAATCTTTCACCAATTTATTGCAACAATGGAGGAAAAGAGCCAGTAAAAGAAAATGGCCACTTCTCGATGAACAACAAGTGGGCACTATCATAGAAAATATAGATCCAGATCTATCGTTCCACTTGAAAATGTACTACATCACATCTTATGACTAGCTTATCCCTAGATCCCTTAACATTGAGAGAGCCCTAATCTCACAGGGAAACACACAAGTGTATAAAGACAACCACCCATCCACTAGTTTTACCAACAAGCCCCACTATTGGGCTAAGAACAAGAATGTTAGTAGTGATAGTGTTGTTGATGCAAAGGTGGTATTAACTTCTCCTAGGTAAGAAAAAAACCAAACCATGAATACACAAAAACCATACACGTCACAACCAAATAATCAAACAATGATCAATGCTGCAAACACTCAACATGGACCATAAAGAAAAAATAGTGCTCCCAAGTGACAATTTACTTCCTTAGGGGAACCTATGGAGGATGTGTTGAAGCAATTGATATAGTATAATCTTATCACACTCCCAGGTTTCTCAAACTATCAAGAGCCACAAGTCAAACCTCATAGCTATAGAGAAGATCATTTTTTTGTGAATTTCATCGATACAAAGGTCATAACACACAAAATTGTTTTAGAATCAAACATATAATAGAATATCTTATTGAACAAGGATAAATTCATGTCGATTAAAAATATGGGAATAAAAATCTGAAAATTTACACAAACCTTATGCCTAATCATACAAAAGAAAAAGATTTAGGAAAGGCATCAACCTCAGAAAATATACACAATACTCATGATACCACGGTGGGACATATTTATTTATCATAACATGAGGAAGCAAACACGTATCAAGATTCTATTTTAAAACAAATTCCAAACCCATCAACAGTGTTGAGCACTATCTTATACCGTAATGACATCAAGTGGATATCAGATTGTGATATCTCTCCCACATATGAATCAATGATTGGGAATGTTGAAGAAGTTCCCATCGAGCCAAAAATATCCGTTATTGCACCCATACCCACAAAATGTTGTGAAGAGTTTTTTTTTGATGATATATCATCCACCCAAGGATTTTTTCAAGAGGAGGCTCTTGAGGATAATGAAAATTAATTTGAATCAAGTTAGGATCAAGAACCCCTATCCCCAGAGTTTCACCAAGAGCTAAGGGACATTTTCCAAACCATTTTAAACTTCAAAGATGTCCCAAATATCACCCCTGATCTGTTTCTTTCCAATGGACATATAGACGTTCTTCATCCAAAACATGAGTCTCCCACTCTTTGTATTCCTACAAAAGAGTAAGCAATAGTCAAGATTCTTGATTCTTACAATGATTGTGCATCATCGACAGCTTTTGAGTCAGCATCAACATCTTTTGAAGCAGTATCAACATAAAATGATTTCATAAAACCAAAGCAAATAGTTCATATTCCTAAATAGCAGGAACCGATAAAAATATCATGTGTTCATGATAAGTCATATTCAGTGGCTATGGATCAGAGGATACATTATCAGGGAAAAGGATTAGGTATTTATAATACATTCACGATGGGGAAATATTTTCTACAACAAACATCAACATATGGGGCATGAAGGATCTTTATGATGACAATACTATCAACGCTACAACTAGTCGTATCATGAGTTGGAATTCACCCATCATCTCATACACAAATTGGGACCAATTTAAAAAGAATAAATCCTATCTAAGCAAGGAAAAGATAATAAAATAAAATGAAGCAGTAAAGCAAAAAGGACACGCCAAGTACAAATGCATACCAAAGCAAAATTAAAAAATCATCCCTCCAAAAATCTACTATTCAAAGAAACTATGAAAAAAAATAAAAGAGGGAAATGTATCCATGAAAAGTGTCCTTAAATACAGAAGAAGTCTTCTCAAGCAAGGAACAAAGTATATCCAGTGGTTTGTCTCAATTTCATGAAAACATCCATCCCCATCCATCATTGCTCATATTCCCAAGTTTGGAGAGTCAAAGGTTCCAAACCATTGACCAATCCATCTCATATTCCTTCATGCATGATATCGTCCACTTCATTCACAATATCTAATTCTCACATTGATAATGTTTTGGAAACTACCTTTCATCATAAGGATTCTAAAGGCACTTTATCATGGCGTGCACACATAAACAAGGTTAATTTTGGTACCAACAAGGTAAATCAAAGTTCTTCAAGGTTGCATTCAAGTGCTTGTATCTTAGCAAATAAAATTCTTCAAGAAATATATCACTAGAATGTTATCAAAATGGCCTCTACATCAATACCACTAGGTGGTTCAATATGAGGGTAAAACTTCCAAAAAAATAAAAAAAATAAAAAAAATTATCAAAAAATCAAAAAATCAGGAAAAATAGTAAAATAAAAAATGGTCCTCTAGTGAAAACCACTACGGTGGTGCTTTGTGCAAGTACGATGATGAAAACCTAGAAAATAGGTGTCATGAGTAGAATCAAGCCTCTATATGATCCTTCTTAGAAAAAATAATCTCATCCTTGTCATGATAAATACAATGTTCCCTCCATCTATCCAATCCATATTTATCTAGATATTCCACTTTATCTTGATCTTGACAAAGATTCAACATATACTTCAACTCTACTCATGAATTTTTTTTGGTAGGATCTTTACCATTTCATCTCATGAAGTCCCATAGCCCATATCTAGCATGATAAAACTCTATGAAACTCTTCACATACACATTACCTATCTTGGTTATCTATTGCAGTATGAAGACTTGCTAGACACTAGGAGTAGGTTATTGCACTTGTTTTAGAATAACTCTTGATCCATGTTTTTTATCTCACAACGTTACATCAACATCATGATCTAGGTATCGTTTACCTCAAATCTCATTGAAAATCCCAAAAACATTCGTAAAATGCTCATCAAAAAATCCAAAAAATTCCAAATCTTGTATAGTAAAAAAATCCAAAAACATTTGCAAAATGTTGTACAACTAAAATCCAAAAAAATTCACAAAATTGTAAGTTAAAATCCAAAACATCTAAAACACATAAAAAACCCTAAAAAAGGTCAAAACATAAAAGATCCAAAAGCAATACCTTGTCGAATTACGTCATCTCTGAGCTTGAACGTAGGAAAATCCATCATTGATGTGCCCCTGAGACACCCTAGGTTAGTCCTTTAGGAGTTCATCATAATAAACTAACATTTCCATCAACTATTCATATATTCATCTTCAATAAATCAAGTCGGTCGAACTACGTGGTCTCTGTGTATATAACGTAAGCAAGAATCATCTTTGATAAGCCCCTGAGGCCCCTAGGATAGTATTTTAGGTTAAGTTCTTGGTCAAAACTTGGAAAATACCTAAACATTCAAATATAAAAAAATCCTTAAACATTCAAATAATAGAAAATCCCAAAACATTCAAAATTTTAGAAAAAACACAATTTTTTTTGAAAGCTTAGGAAAACCCCAAAACATTCAAAATCTTAGAAAATCCGTAAACATTTGAAAATTGAAAAAGCCCAAAATATTAGAAAGAATGAAAAAGACCTAAACAACCTCAAATACGTGAAAACATAAACATTTACATAAACTTTTAAAAAGACTAAAAACAACCTCAAAATATTTTCAAAATACCAAAAATATTGAAAAAATCTAAAAAATCTAAGACCACCCATCTCATCTCGCTTTCACCCACAATGAAATTTTACCCATAATAAATCAAGTGTCACCTTGAACCTTTGGTAAAACAAATAGAAAGCAAGTATATCAAGTCGTAAAGTGAGAACTTAAGTGTCAAAATCTAATGTCTAGATCAGAGGTAAACGAGTCAGTGGAGTTTATATCAATGGTTTATCACACACCTCATCCTAATAAAAAAATCTAATCAAAATTTCCTAGGATGAATCCTTCCTGTGATGGGAATTAGTATAAAAAATCACCTAAGCTATATTTAAACTAGCAAGAGATTTAGATAACACTGACTGTTTCTTTAATCTTTTCTTTTGATTTATCTTAATGACCCATTCTGAGGACCTCTCAATGATGTCTATCAAAAAAATTTAACAAGAAAGGAAATGGTCGTCAATCATTATCTTTCATTTTTTGTGCTTGTGGATACTCTTATAAAATAATCTTGGCACATACTTTCTTAGTTGTATGTAGGAAAGTTGTTTAGAGTACATTGTTGACTATTGCGTATGCTTTGGTCCGATATATTATAAGATTCTAGCCTACATTCCAATGAGGTTTCCATATGTAAAGGCATGAATAAAAACTATCCTATATATTTTAAGAGTCAAATTCTATTACACTAGATACAACACCATCCTGGTTTTCAATACCTTGATGCATAGTGTCTATGTGTTATATCAAAAATAAGGAATGATGGAAAATATTAATCCCTAGATATGAGAAAATCATCATCATCATGCATCACCATCTCTAATAAAGTCTTGGTGGATCATGGACTTGTTGGACATCTAAATCAATCTTGAAATCAATGGTCAATCCATTCATCTTATTCTTCTTATTCTTATATCTTTACTAACAATTCTATCCAAGTATCGCATATGTGTGATATATCAAAATATACATGAGGCTACCCATAGCCGATGACTATCTATACATCCTAAAATCTATCTACATTAATATTTGAGCTAGCACAACATCAACCCCTCTTCCACTGGGCGTAGTGGGGCATCTATAGCATCTTCAGCTCAACAATCTGAAAAGTTGCAACTCATTGATCTAAAAGAAACCTAAAATCTTGGCGTCTCAAGCATAAGTCTAATCTTCACCTATCATGGGCCCGCTTGCAACACATTTCCTTTTTTTTATCGTTCTCTTGAGGGAGAAACAAATCATCTTTATATCAATATCAAATTATCTAATAAAATTTGTTCCTAGCCTTGCTAGCAAATCTTGATCAATCTATTAAATCAACCATCATTGGGATATACCATCCCCTATCAATTATCATGTTATTCAACACAATCATTGCATTGTTGTGAATCCTCAACAATGTTATCAATCAATCAATCAGATAAATCAACTTTAGCTTGGCTATCAACATCTCAAAGAGGTCATTGGTATCCATTCCTGCATCATCATCAACATTGAAATTAGCATCGGTCTTTGAATCAATTCAATGAGTACATTGCTTCAAAGAGGGGAAAAATGTACACTTAAAAATATCTCGATAGATCAAATTGGCTAAATCACATCATTTCATCCTAAAACCCATCTTCTTTTTGCTTAATTGATTAAATTAGCCTAGCTATTTAATTAACTGCCTCATTTTCATCTTTTATTCTAATTGACCTAATTAGGTTAACTCATCCCCTTTCATGCTAACATTTCGTCTTATTAAATTAAATACATCAAGTTATTTAATTTAAATCCATAAATTCCTCTTATTTAATTAAATAACCTTAAGTTATTTAATTAAATGTCATATCACCTTCCCCTTTTTATTAAATCATTTTATTCAATGAATATTGTCTAAATTCCCTAATTTGCATAATTGAAACTTTATTTAATTATCAAATTACTAATAAATCTAATCCCCCCACTTGCAAAGGAATATTCTAAGGGAATATTTTGTTAGAGTAAAGGTTTTAACTTAGTTATGTTAATTAAGTTACCTTTATTCCTCTCTTAAGATTTCAATTTAGGGTTACTTTTAGGTTTTACATGATCTCCTTTCTTAAGGATTGATCTCATTGTATTTTTACTCTTTGATTAATACATTTTTCAGTTTTTAGAGCACCCTTTCTTTTTTGTCTCTATGTCTTCTTCTATGATAAGTTATTTGCATGTAGGTGATCTTTGGGATATGTGAAGTTGGATTTCACAACTTCTACATGGTATCAGAGCTCCAAACATGTTGCTTCCTGTTCGGCTTCTGAAGGTTTTTGGAGCTTCGAGGGTTTGGGTTTTGTTTTTTTATCCAGGGCATCACCTATTTGATCGGAACATTTCAAGCCCAAACAAACCTCTCCATTGAGTCCACATTGGCCCAAAACCCCCAAAACAACTGTTCATTCATCCATTTTGGACAAAGTTGATTAGAGAGGCAAAAAAAATTGCCAGAGAGGCCGTACGGCCTCCCCAACACGAGTTTCGATGTAGAAAAATTGAAAAAAAAAACAAAAAATCAATTTTTAATTGATTTTTTAAAGTTTTTGGTAAAATTTTAGCACCGCCACTATTAAAATGGGGCGTCGCCGAGCGGCCACTTAGTGGTCGCTGGGCAGTCACCCGGGTGCCACCGGGCCGAGTGGTGCCGCTAGTAAGGGCCGCCAGCTCCAGCCTTAGCCCTCGCGGGCTTAATAGTGAAGACTAGGGTCGCATGAGGAATCGGCGACTTTGCCTCAGCCCTGTACACCATCCCTCTGGTCGGCCATGTGACTAAGGGCCGAAGAATTTTTAGCCCTTGAGGGCTGTGAAACTTTTTTTAACCTTTTTGAGCAACTTGCATTAAATCGGGTGTAAAATGGGAATTTTTTCTTGGATTTTCAAATGAAAATAGGCATCGGAAAGCTGGTTCCGATCCAATTCTGATGGTGTAGAATTGTTTTATAATTTTGTAGTTTAGTTGCTGTTTTTCGTAGTCAAAGTCAGATGATCTTTTTGCACTTCAGGAGACATATCTTTTGTGTCTGAGCTTTGTTTTGTGCAAACAAATAGGCGTTGGAAAGCTAGTTCAGTGCTCTACACAATGATTAGACTTATTTTCCTAGATTTTTCCCCAAGTATATTTTATTCATCCTTTTGTGTTTTCACAGTTTGCTTAATTACTAGGACGTTTTGGCACTTGGGAACCTCTTGTTTGCGTCATTAGGCTCTATTTCATTTGATCTACATGCAATAGGGTCATTTTTCTCATATTTTTTCATTTGAAGAGTTATCATGGGTTTTTCTACTCACCCTTCAATTGTTATTCTGGAACGGGGTAATTATGAGTTATAAGCAAAGGGCATACTTACACGTTGTAGGTGGCTTAATATTTTTCCTTATTTGTATGATCTCATACTTGAACTAGCCACTTTAGAGGGAAAATTAGCATGGGATATCATTAGAGATCACATAGTAGGACTTATAATGTCTAGTGTTGATCATGACATTGTGTTGGCTATATCAGACATTGATTGTCCTCACCCACTTTGGACACATCTTTGGGAGATCGATGGAGACCCCAATCTCTCTCCATTCCTAGAGGATCCTGCTTTAGATTGTCTCTTACCCATTGCTTGGACAAAGAATACACCCTTTGATCATGATACTTTAGAGGATCTTGAGTATTTAGACACCCTTACATGTTCCGATGGATCAGAGGCTTGTCTCACAGTTCCTAGTCTTCAGACTGAGACTTCATCATCATCTCCTGTTGTTCCCAATTTAGTGCACTAGGGAATCATACATCTTCCAGACATAGCTACTTTGGAGTCTTATGTTGCAGACATATCTTTCTTGTTTGTTGAGTCTTATATTGCAGATTTGGAGGATTCTTATGAGGACATTCATCTCCTCTACCTTTACAGTTAGGTTATCATTGTTCTCCCACCATTATTAGTGCATTCAAAGGTTGCATTTCAAGATTCTCCATATCAATTTGGATTTGGCATCATTTGTTTTAGTTCAGACAGAGAGATTCTTTAGCATTCGATCATGGCACACATCTTGAGATAGATTGGTTGATCACTCTTCACAGGGTTTCTTCGACATCATCCTTTCTATCCGTTTCTTCCCAAGGGGAGGAATATCATTTTCCACTTCAGGATCTCCTTTTGGATTCTGTATCAGGCATCTACCATTCTGACAGGAGTTTCTTCATTGTGGGGGGGCCTTCTTCTCTCTTTCTATCTCTCCCATGGAGATAATTATACATGTACTTATATGATAGAAGCTATCTATGGGGGGTATCATGTAATCCACCTCCTATCCTTCTTTCATTAGTGCATTGCATTCCTTCTTTGCATTCTATTTTGGGGAGGAGTTTTGTTCCCACTGGGTTTTCTCCTTTACCTCGTTTCATTTAGTTTGCATTGCTTTTGTAAATGGGTACCTGATCGGGCCTAGTTGCTGGGACCCATGTTTACTTTTATTTATTGTAGTTACCTTTGCTTTCTTGCACATGTTTGTAGCTGCATTCTTTCTCATCTTAAGGGGGGGTGTTAGAGTAAAGGTTTTAACTTAATTATGTTAATTAAGTTACCTTTATTCCTCTCTTAATATTTCACTTTAGTTTTGCATAATGTGACATTTAATAATTATATTAATTATTAAATGTCTACCTATTAGGGTTATTTTTAGGTTTTGAATGATCTCCTTTCTTAAGGATTGATCTCATTTTATTTTTCACAACTTCTTGTGCAAGTAAACTTGTTACCTCTTGTACAAGTCAAAAGTGTGTTTGTTTGAAGGAACATTAACCCTTGATTAAAATATCATCATTGATTCTCATCCCTTGATGAGAATCCATGATCCATGCCTCCAACTTCTTCCATCCTTGACCATTGATTAACCTTTTTTATCTTAACCATTCATTTCTCATTTGATTTCCTATAAATAGGTCATTATTTGGAGACAAATGGTTCCATCTTTTAACAAAAAACTTATGATGTTAAAATCATCCGCACTTGCACTCACATTTAACATCATTTTAGCTTTATTTACTTGCATATTACATTAGCTTCCATTAATGGATTCCATGATAACATAGATGCATAAATTTAACTTATTTGTTAAAATAGGATTTTAATCTTTCAAAGATTGCATACATTTAGAGTAAATTTGCATACACCCATATTTATTATCTTAGCATAAATCATGTTAAAATAGATTTCACACGTTCATTTATAATTTAAATCATTTTTTCATACACATCTATCTGTTGGATGTTGTGTTTATATTTCTGATATGTGGTTGTCATTGATGTCAACACTATTAGCATTAGTGTCTATAAGACTGTATATGTCGAGGATATTGAGAAATTTTTAATAAATATGTAAAATTAATGTGAAGCACTGAAGATCAGTATGGTAGAAATTTCAGTATGATGATAACTAGATGTTATAGATTAAAGGGTTTGTTTTCAAGCCTATCTAGTTTCTACTCTGAAAGTTTCAAAGATGTGCATTAAGATTTGAGCAAGTTATAAGTTTTTATGTTCTAACATCTATTTTGTTACTGTAAATGGTGTTCATGGAAGAAGATAATGTGATTCTAGTAATCTGAGTTGTTGTGTATGTTCTTGTGGTGTTCATGGACATTTCTAGATCATATTCTATTTGTGTTGCATGTCCGCATTGATCATTGTGCTCGCGATCCAATATTTTCTCTTGTGTGTTCATGTTTTTCATGTTCATGGCCGAAAAGGTGTTTGAAGTGTGTTGTGGATCTTTGAGGAAGAATATTTGAAGGTGTTTTGTATTTGAGGACATTTTATTAGGTCTCTACTATGTTTTGGCTAACCTTGGTTGATGCACATTGATAATCTTTATTGTTTTGGGCCGATAGTTTACATTCTTTCTATTATTGTGTTGAAGCCGACATAAAGATATGTGATTTCTTGTTGCGGATATATATAAGTGATTGTTTCTTTATTTGATATGTATGTGAAGTGCGTTTATGTGAAGTGTGCAAGTTCTATGGGAAAAAAAGGTTCAGATCATTCGAAGGCAGCGTAGAGTGTGAAGAAGAGTGAAAGAAAGTGAAGAAGTGTTCACGTCCTTAACTGAAACTATACTTAGGCATTAGCATATGCTACTTTCTCAGTTTAAATTCTTCAGATGGATTTAATCTGAATATTTTCTATAAGACAATGAGTCTTCCTTTGAGCAGTGAGCTCTAGGTAGTGCGCTTGAATGCATGTGCATTCCTCATATATTCTTCTTAAACTTTTAATATGGTATAACTTGTGGATTAACCTCCATTGTGGGTTTTCCCCTAACAGGGTTTCCATGCAAAAATCTTGGTGTTATGTGTGTTTCTGATGTGTTGTTGATTCATGCTTTCACTGTTATTAATCAGATCAGAGATTAAAGGTTAATAAGTTTAATAATTTTTAAATTTTATGACAACCGATTCACCCCCCCCCTCTCACTTGTCTTCCCTTGTATTGCCAACAATTTGTATCAGAGTAGATTCCTTGGAAGAATTTTAACAACTTGAGGTGATTCGGGATGGCAACATACAAGAAGGATAGTCCGAGATTTGATGGAACAAATTATTCTTTGTGGGAGACTCGAATGGAGTGTCATCTTAGATGCATTGGTGAATCCTACTGGAACATTACATGCAATAGGTATGTTATTCCTCTGAATGGTCCTACTACTACTGTTGAGATTAGGGATGTTGAATATAACATCAGGGCTAAGGAAGAATTATTGAGTGCTTTGATTGATTTTGAAATGACAAATGTTATGGATCAGAGAACTGCTTATGAGATCTAGAAAAAGTTGGAAACTTTATATGAAGGTGGTGCAAATGTGAAGATGGCTAAGCTACAATGTCTGAAAGGAAAATATGGACTGTTGAAGATGGGCAATGATGAGAATATTGTTACTTTCATGCAAAGAGTAAATGAACTTGTGTGTGGTAGGTATGAAATGTATTGGTGGATAGGTGGAAGAATCAGAGATTGTTGCTAAAGTGCTTAGATCCTTGCCTGATGCATACAAAATAAAAGTTGCAGCCATTGAGGAGCTCCAAACCGTGACAAAAATAACCAAAGATATGTTGGTTGGAAAAATTATTGATTTTGAGTTGCGTGAATTCGGTGATGCCCTTCCTAAGACACAATCTACATTTAAAGCTACTACTTTTGGGAGAGACAAGAAAAGATATGATCCAGGTGAAAGTTCTTCTAGAAATTAATTCAAATATGAGGAAGAAATGAGATAGATTGAAGAAGAAGAAGAAAGAGAACTAAATGAGCTTGAAGCACTTATTGTCAAAATGGAAGCTAGAGGAGAAGGTAAGTATAAAGGAAAGTTTCCTATTAAATATTTTTCTTGCAACAAGATAGGTCATTTTGCATCAAGGTGTCTAGAAAGAGTTCCTAAGACAAGACCGTACAAGCCTCAATTTGAAAAGAAGTGTTACTATGCTAGTGATGAAGGTGTGACAAATGATGAATCTGACAAAGGGAATGCAAGTGAAGATGAGTTTTTGTTTATTGCTATCAAAGAAAATAATTTTGTGTTTACTAAATCTCCTAGTTGTATAAATGAGCAGAAATCTCTAGTTGCTCGAGTTGAAGAAAAAGATGAATGGGTAATTGACAGTGGATGTTCACATCACATGAAAGGTGATAAAATCAAATTTGTAAGCTTGGAGAAGTATGATGGTGGTGTTGTTGTAAGATTTGGTGATAACAATGGTGGTATAATCCATGGTAGAGGATCTATTTATTTTGATGGTAAGCATAATAATGATGATGTTCTTTATGTTGAAGGTTTGAAGCATAATCTTCTGAGTGTTGGAAAAATAATTGATAAGGGATATAATCTTCAATTCAAAAATGGAAAGTGTAGTATACTAGGAAGTTCTGGAAATGCGATTGCTTCAGGTACAAAAACAAAAGGTAACATCTTTCATCTGAATGTTGGTATTAAAAGTTGTCTGATTGCTCAAGTTGATGAAAGTTGGTTGTGGCATAGAAGAATGTGTCATGTAAACTTTGACAATACTATCAAGATAAGTTCCTCACAGACTATGAGAGATCTTCCTAAGTTGGTGAATCCTACTAATACCATATGCAAGGAATGCTCATTGGGAAAACAAACTAGAATTTAATTTCACAACAAACAACATTGTTCAAATGAATTGTTGGAGCTTGCGCATACTGACTTGTGTGGTCTTGCTAGAATCAAAAGTCCAGAAGGTTACAAGTACTTCATGTTGCTTATTGATGATTACTCTAGGATGATGTGGGTTACTTTCTTAAGGGAGAAATATGAATCCCTAGAAAATTTCAAGATCTTTAAGGCTATGGTTGAGATAGAGACAGGTCTAAAGATCAAGTGTCTGAGATCATATAGAGGTGGTGAATTTACTTCTGGTGAGTTTAATTATTTTTTTGAAGAACATGGGATAAAGAGACAATTATCTGAACTGTGGACACCTCAACGGAATGGAGTTGTGGAAAGGAAGAATAGGACAGTTCAAGATGATGCTAGAACTATGATGCTGGAAGGAAATGCCCCTCATATCCATTGGAGTGAAGCTGTGAGACTGTTTCTTGCTTATGATGCTTACAAAAGCTATAAAGTTTATCGGATGGATGTCAAGTCAACATTTCTAAATGGTGAATTAGAAGAAGAGGTGTATATTGAGCAACTTGATGGATTTCAATTGACTGATTAGGGAGATATGGTTTGTCGATTGAAGAAAGAATTGTATGGACTCAAGCAAGCCCCTAGAGCTTGGTATGCCAAATTGGATAAATAATTGTTGAAGCTTGGATTTAACAAAGGTACTATTGATAGTAATCTATAATTCAAGATTGATGATGATACAAATTTGTTTGTGGAAGTCTTTGTTCGTGATATCATTTTTGGAGGAGATGATGGTTTGTGCATGAAGTTTGCTAATGAGATGTAGAATGAGTTTGAGATGTCAATTATTGGAGAGTTGAAATTATCTTTAGGATTGAAAATTAATTAGATGGATAAAGGGATCTTTATATCTTAGTCCAAACATGTGAGAGAATTGCTAAAGAAGTTTGGTATGGGAGATTCAAAACCAGTTGGTACACCCATGGTGACCAGATGTAAGTTGACACAAGATGATGATTCTCCGAAGGAAAACCAAGCTAGATACAAATCAATGATTTGTAGATTTCTTTATTTGAATAAAACTAGACCTGATATCATGAATGTTGTATGCATTGTTGCTAGATTTCAAGCTGATCCTAAGGAATCTCATGTGACTACTGTGATGATAATTTTTAGATACTTGAAGGGAACAATTGATTTCGGCCTATGGTATCCTAAAGATAATGATATTACTTCAAGTTTCTTTACTTATGCTGATTGGGTAGGAGATGTGAATGATAGGAAAAGTACTAGTGGTGGCGCATTTTTCTTGGGAAAGAAGTTGATTTCATGGTTAAGAAAAAATTAGAATGTCATTTCCTTGTCTACTACAGAGGCAAAATATATTGTTGCTGCTAACAATTGTACTCATGTATTGTGGATGAAACAGATGCTGAAAGATATCAGAGTTGTGTATGATGAACCTATTGCCATATTTTGTGATAACTCAAGTGCTATAAACATTTCTAATAATCTAGTGCTGCATTCAAAGACCAAGCATATATCTATCAAGTATCACTTTTTTAGAGACAAAGTGAGTGATAAGGAAGTTGGATTGGAGTATGTGCCCACTAAAGAATAGATTGTAGACATCTTTACTAAGTCTTTGCCCAAGGATACTTTTGAGTATCTCAAAGGGAAGTTAGGGGTGATTACCCCTCCTAATAAGAAATAATATGTATAGTCTTTGCATCAGTCTATGCATTCATAGTCATATATTGATCCAGATTGATGTTGTGGTGGCTACTACTCAGGGGGAGTAGTCAGATGATTAAGATATGTGGTTAGAGCTTGTGTAAATTTACCATTGACGTCAAAGGGGGAGAAGAATAATGTGAAAAACTATGGAAGAGACAAAAGAAAGGGGGAGAAGAATAGTGTGAACTAAGGGTGAGAATCGAAATGTGTAAAGGGGAGATTGTTGGAAGAAGAGTTAGTTGTGTTGATAGTGTGTTTTTTACATCATGTGTTGCCATCAATGCCAAAGGGGGAGATTGTTGGATGTTGTAGTTGTATTGCTGATATGTGGTTTTCATTAATTTCAACACTATTAGCATTAATGTCTTTAAGACTATATATGTTGAGGATATTGAGAAAATTATAATAAATATGTTACAAGTTGTCTGTGAAGCAGTGAAGATCAGTATGGTAGAAATTTCAGTATGTTGATAACTAGATGTTGCAGATTAAAGGGTGTGTTTTCAAGCCTATCTAGTTTCTACTCTGAAATTTTCAGAGGTGCACATGAAGATTTGAGCAAGTTATAAGTTTTTGTGTTCTGACAGCTATTTTATTACTGCAAATAGTGTTCATGGAAGAAGATAATGTGATTCTAGTAATCTGAGTTGTTCCGTATGTTCTTGTGGTGTTCATGGACATTTCTAGATCATATTCTATATGTGTTACATGTCTGCATTGATCATTGTGCTCGTGATCCAAGATTTTCTCTTACGTGTTCATGTTTTTCATGTTCATGGTCAACAAGGTGTTTGAAGCATGTTGTGGATCTTCGAGGAATAATATTTGAAGGTGTCTTGTGTTCAAGGACATCTTTTTAGGTCTCTACTATGTTGTGGCTGACCTTGGTTGATGCACATTGATAATCTTTATTTTTTTGGGCTGACAATTTGCATTCATTCTATTATTGTGTTGAAGCTGACATAAAGAAATGTAATTTCTTGTTGCGGGTATATATAAGTGATTGTTTCTTCATTTGATGTGTATGTGAAGTGTGTGCATGCAAAGTGTGCAAGTGCTATGTGTGGAAAAGGTTTAGATCATCTGAAGGCAGAGCAGAGTGTGAAGAAGAGTGAAAGAAAGTGAAGAAGTGTTCATGTGCTTAATCAAAACTATACTCAGGCATTAGCAGATGCTACTTTCTCAGTTCAAATTCTTCAGATGGATTTAATATGAATATTTTTTGTAAGACAACAAGTCTTCCTTTGAGTAGTGATCTCTAGGCAATGCGCTTGAATGCATGTGCATTCCTCATATATTCTTCTTATACTTTTAACAGGGTATAACTTGTGGATTAACCTCCACCGTGGTTTTTCCCCTAACAAGGTTTCCATGCAAAAATATTGGTGTTATGTGTGTTTTTGATGTGTTGTTAATTCATGCTTTCACTATTATTAATTATATCATATATTAAAGGTTAATAAGTTTAATAAGAATGAAATTATGTGACAACTGATTCAACCCCCCCCTCTTAGTTGTCTTCCCTTGTGTTGCCAACACTATCAATTGTTTCATCAGTTTTCTTCACTAAAATTGATTGAAACAAGCTCATTATCCAAGGGATTGGGAAAGGATCATCATTCCACATCAATGTGACACCAGTCCCCCAATAGGATAAGTTTCAATGTCTTATATTAGAGGTTTGTCAAGCTTTCATGATTTAGAATGTTAGTTTTAATGGCTTCTTTGTCTTTGTTTACAATGAATGATCTTATTGGGATTGATTCTTAGTGGGTTAAATATGCCTCGAATTTGTATGGATCAGGTGTACTTAACCTATAATATTCCATTTTTCATAGATAGCTTCCATTCTTGCCACTTGAGAAAAAGTCTCATGAAAATCTATACCTTCTACTTGTGAGTAGACCTTACACACAACTTGTTTCTAAATACCCATTTTGATCCAATTATGTTTTTATCTTTCAGCCTAGGGACCAATTCCTAGGTTTGATTCTTCTTAATATACATAAGTTCTTATTTCATAGCTTTCATCCAATTCTCATCTTCACATGCTTCACTCATTGTCTTCGATTCAACTTCAGAAAGTAGTATTTATTTCACTAGCAGTACAAACTCTAATTTTTGTCAATACACCTTTCCTTTGTCTCCAATGATTTGATATTCTGAATGATTCATTTGCACATATTTAGGTGTCTTTGGGGACACCACCAAAGCTTCTTCTTCTTCATTTTTTTTTCGTATTCTTCCATAACTTCTTCAACCTCTACACACTCAGGTTTATCCAATACATATCCATCAACCTTAATTGAATTGTTCAATGTTTCATCCACCTTGACATTCATGCTCTCTACAATCTTTCTTAGCCTTTTATTGAAACATCTATAGGATTTGCTTCTAGTAGAATATCCAAGGAAGATACCTTCATCACATCTATCATCAAATTTCCCTAAATTTTACTCATCTCTTTTGATATAGCATTTGCTTCCAAACACCTTGAAATACCTGACAATAGGAATTCTTCCACACCATAGCTCATAGGGGGTCTTAGTACTATTAGCTTTTTCTTGAAATCGATTGAACACATAAACAACAATATGAATATCTTCTCTCTAGTAACCTTTAGGTAGACCAACTTCTATAATCATTAATCTAGAAGCTTCTTGAATCGTTCTATTCTTTCTTTCAACAACTCCATTTTGTAATTCACCACCTCTGTCAGACCTCAAACATTTTATTCTCAAATTTGATTCATTCTCAACCATAGCCTTAAATACCTTGAATCTATCTAATGCATTAGATTTCTCCCTAAGAAAATTAACCCATGTATATCTAGAGTAATCATCAATCAAAAGCATAAAATACATGTCACCTTGCAAAATTATTACTCTTGTAGGAACACAAAGATATGTATGAATCAAGTCCAGTAGTCGGGTAGTAGATTGTTTCTTTGACCTAAAGAAGTTTCTCACTTGCTTTCCAAATTGACATTCCTTACAAATATCATTAACAAGCTTTGTAATCCTCGATAAATCTCTCATGACTCGTAGAACACAGATTCTTTCCATATTAGAAAAATTCATGTGACACATTCTCTAGTGCCATAACCAACTATCATTAATTTGAGTCATAAAACAATGTCCATCAACACCCTTAAGTTGATAAATATTTTCTTTAAACTTCTTACCAACAACAATCATTGTTCTTAATCCTTTCCTTATTTCACATCTCTCATCCTCAAATACAAGATTATCCTTTACTACACATATGTCCAAAACTCAAGAGATTATGCCTTAAATCATTAATGTAGTAGACATCGTTAGTATTATGCTTTCCATCAAAACTTACTGATCCTATCCCACAAATCTTAGCACCGGTATCATCTCCAAACTTAACTAAGTCACCATAATATTTCTCAAGTTTAACAAACTTACTCTTGTCACCATTCATATGATGTGAAAAACCACCATCAACAACCCAGTAGTTCTTTGATTGTTTAACATGTAGGGTAAAGATCACAGTATCTTCAACTTTCTCTGGAGCACTATCTTTTACCTATCTTTCAGTATTAGTAGAAGTATGTTAATCTTTTATAGCCAAGAACAAGCATTCATTGTCATCAAAGTCTCCATAATCAGATTCTTCATCAGAAATACCAGGATCTCCATTCACATAGTATTATCTTTTAATTGTCTTTCCTTTGTTTTCTTTGCTTAAACTATGTTTATTCTTATTAGCTTTTTTTGGACATATCGAAGCATAACAACCTATTCCTCCACAAGTGAAGCATTTAAGTGGTATCTTAAATTCATACTTACTAGAACCTTTCTTCATCTTTCTCATGAAGTTAGCCTCTACATCATCAAGATTCTCTTCATCCGAATCTTTTGCTCTTCTAGCCTTAAAAGAAGTTTGTCTTCAATCCATTTCTCAAGCTAGGATCTCTCATTTCATAAGATGTTAGAGTACCCAATAACTAATCTTTAGTATAATTATTATAATCTATAAATTCCTCAATAGTAGATACCTTTTCACTCTATGCATCAAGAAGAGTTCTAAGAATTTTCTTCACAATTCTAGATTCTTCCACTATAGCACCGAGTCCTCACATTACATCTACTAGCTCATCCACTCTCTGTGCATAGGATTTAATGTTCTCATCTTCAAACATATGTAGGATCTCGAACTGTGCCTCCAAGTTCTATAACTTTTCTTCTTTGACCTTTTCATCTCCTTCGTGCATCTTTTCCAATACATCCCAAAATTCTTTAGCATTATTCATATTTTAAAATTTAATCAACTCGGAATGTGAAAGACTATTCTTTAGAATGAAATTTTCCTTATTGTTTGCTTCATGCGCCTTGATTTTATCAGCAGTACTAAAAACATTAGCAAGAGGAGTATAAGCAGTCTTGTAAGCTTTCTCAATATCATATCCATAGTACTCTAGATATCCTTCCATCTTTATTTTCCAAATAGAATAATTAGTTCCATTGAACCTAGTATACTCAAAAGTGATCTTGCTCTTCACTAAGGAACCAAGCTCTAATACCAATTGTTGAACAAGATAATTGAGAGAGGGGTGAATTAGTTGTAACAAATTTTAACCCTTAACAACTTCCACCAAAGATTAGATCAATTATCATTCACAAATCCTTTATTCTACTAATGTAATTAATCATTAAGTGAAAAATAAGAAACTAAAAAAGTACCACACACATAATAACACTAGATTTACATGAAAAACCTAATAAGGGAGAAACCATGGCGAGGATCAACTCACAATATAGAGAATATCAAAACTGAATACAAAAGCTTGCTACTAGAGAAGGCTCACTTCCAAAACAAGACTCACTATTTGAAACATGACTCACTATCCAATAAGGGTTAACCACCTAGAAAGATCACTACCACATAATTACAAAAGTAGAGAGAAGAGATTTTTTATAGAGAGAAAAAAATCTCAATGCAACAAATATTTCCACAATAACTCACTCACACACTTGCAGATATGCTTGAATGGTAGAGTACACCTTCATCTCACTACCCCTGGAAACTTGAAAGGTAAATTCACACCGATCTTCTCAAACTCGCATCACATACAAACACTAGTTTTGCATCTATATCACATCTATCTACTCTTACATTCATCCTTCCTTCTTAATATCTCAACTTATATTTATACCATCTTCAACTTTTAAACATATCCAAATTCGGCCACACACTACTTGTATTTTCAAATTCAAATTAGGTCAGTTCCAAAACATTCTAAGGTGGAATTAGAATGAGGGAAACCCAAACACATGCTTCAATAAATGTTTTAAGTAGTGTTAATCACAAGGTTGGTCAATACCCATGCAAAATACATAAACAATTAAGCACACACAACCTTAACATAATCCAATCTCTCCAGATAATAAAATTAACTTGAACATTATCTTAACAACTTATTTCCAAAATCACAATCCATAAAAATTGAACAAGAATAAATCCGAAGAAACTACATTTCTCCCAGACCTTATCCAAACATATAGAAAATAATAGTGCACAACTAGTGAACACAACTTGCATCGTACAACGATCCATAAACCCAAAATATGGATATAGAAACTTGCAACAACCATGAAAAATATATTTGAATCACACAAAGCATAGGAGAAAAACATAGAGGAAAACCTGGAGCAAACACTATATACTTGCAACCGTTCTCTATTATAATTTTCTCAATATCCTCGACATAAACAACCAATAACCATCATACATGACATCAATAATAATAGTAACCAATATACAACTATGTAACCAGTTGACATCAATGACAACACCTTCATACTTACAAAAAATTATTTCTGTGAGCTCCTAAGATTTCAATTATTGGAGAATCTGCAGAAGACAAAAGAGTCAAGGTAACCTTTTCGATAGTGTACCCTAATAATTTTCTTATTGTTTTACTTTATAAATTGTTATCCCCAATTTTGGTCATTGAATTTTTCGTAAAATTTTCCCTATTCAATGCTATTTAAGGTTGTGATGGTCTTTGTGACAACATTATCTCTTATTGTTATCCTATGAAGCAACTATGTAGAAGGCAGTATTGGTGGTGGAGTTCTTTTGGCATGAACAAGTTATTGACAGGGATATGCTGCATATATAGAAGTCGATAAAGAAAAATAAGTGTAGACATGTCAAAGATAAGAGATAAATTTTGATAGACACTTGGAAAAAACATGGAAATAAGTCTGCCTTTAGTGTGTATTATGAATGTTCCAATATAGACAATGTAATATATCATAGTTTAATCAAGGAATATGATGCTAAATTGGTTACAATTCTATGGTTTCAGATTTGTAACATCATATTCATAGTGAATTCTTAGTTTTTAGATTGTTGGTCTTCAATATTTTACACCTCCAAATGAATGGAAAGGGTCTTAATTTGATGTCATGTTTTTTATGAATAGTTGTGTAGTCAAAAGGACACTATTCCATCAACAAATGATATTCATGTGCTATAATACCTATACATGATTCAATGATTAAAGTTTAAAAAGATAGTTTTCTTTCTCATGCGGGGATCTTAGAGGTTCTCGAAACCTCACTGGCATCTGCTTTGGTTATTAAAAGTTTTTAAAATGCCGCTATGCAATAAAGGATAAGTTAAGTTTGGCAACACTTCCCTATGGTTTTAAAACCAATATCGGAACCCAAAGTGGTTATGATAACCACTCAAAATCCCACCACACTTTTTATCATAAAAGGGAAAAATGAAATGATTAGCAGTTTTGATTACTCATCGACTGAAGGACTTAAGATATGTAGATATGTTCATGTTTGGGACACATTCCTAATGAGTATTTATTTACGTATTTAATAGGGCTCACTCATGATTTTCCAAAAAATTATAGAGAAGAGGTGAGGCTATTAGGGTTCTTTATTGTCTTTCTCATGCAAAACCTTCTACAACTCTGATTGGTATAAGGAATCTTGCTAGTAAATCACTTTTGGAAAAGCTTCAATGTATTGCATTGGAATAATTATTGGCATTCCTTACGAATATAGTGAATTGCAATGATTAGAGGATATGGAAAATTTTGATAGGGCACAAAAACTATCCATAACACTAAAAGATAGCTCATAGCAGCCAATTACCTATAGCATGTCATACAAAGAAAAGTAAATAATGGAGGGAAGTAACCAGTTTTGTAAGGAACCTGTATTCTTGCGAGTTCATCACAAAATCATATAAATTACATTTGTGATCATGGTGTTCCTATGGATCTTTGTATGAAAGCTACAAGACATTTGCAAGAGTATAAAGCTCAGATAATCTCAATATCAAATGATCTACTTGTTATGTTTTACCACCATGAGTCCTTAGATTCATGTGACTTGACAACCAAGTTCTAAATTCTATTAGAAGACTTTGATTAAAAGTATTTTTTGTAGATTGTAAGTCAACATGATATACTTCTAGAGGAAAGATGATTCAATTAGAAATTTTCTCAAGAAAATAAATGCTATATAAATTTAGGCTTAATAATGTTGGGAGATGAGAAATAAATTTTTAAATAAAGAGTTTGCATGAAACAAATATACTAATAGCCAGGGAGGAGGTTGGCATGATATTTTAATATGTTTTTTGAAGGAAACTAGAAACTAACCATTCATTTCGACCAACATGCTCATGGTAATGGCGTGGGAAGAATTAAATTCTAATGGTTTCTCTAAGTTTGAGCATTGTAAATGTACAAGGGATGAACATGTTCCATCATTCCAAGCCTTTGATTTGGAGTTGAAGGAGAAGCTGGAAACATGGATTAGTCTAGCTACTTTGGAGTTCCATCATATCACTTGGAATGCTCCTACATCTTTGTTGGAGAAGATTATGGCATATGAGGTTGTACATCCTACCAGCTAGCTTTATGATCTGAAGTGAAGATTTTGAATAGGTCGTCATTGCTTTGGTTATCTACATCCTATAATACTAGGTGGGCCTCTTATTTTTATTGAAGTTTCTCTAATGAAGAAGCCTAAAAGTCACAAAAGAAGAATTTAATTATTTTAAATTATTGAAATAATTTTCCAATAAACAATTAAGCGAAAAAAAAGGGAGAATTATAATTTGTAATTTGTAATTATTTTCAATAGGCAATTAGGAGAAACTAAAAGTTTTCTCAAGATTTTACTTATTGAAAAAGATAATCAAGAGAGGGGATCTTTTTGCTGCTATTGAAAAGGGGAAAATTTTGTGAGTTTTTATGAGGAGATAGTGACTATGTGTATTGTTTAAATATCAATATTATTTTCAAACAATCATGATCTTATGTATAGATACAAAGGGTTTGTGAGCCCAATGTTTTCATCAAAGAAATAAATGAGACTTTTAAAATCCGTGTTTATTAATTTTTCCTTTGGATTAAATATTTCCTATGCGTTCTACACGATCTTTATTTGATGTCTACACAGTTATATCATATTATAAAAGAGTTTATTATAGAATCTTTGAGTTTTGATTAACCCAATAATTGAAAGGGGATTGCTGTTCATTCTTTCTTGATTATCAAATGTAGGTGTGAAGCAAATGGTCTGTGCATAATTTATTCACACTCTTTATTCTAAGTTTATCAATTGCGTTTGTGTCATTGTTATGCACATTCATTGGTTTTTATTTTTTTCTTTCTAATTAAAAGAATACCCAAAAATTAGTTAAATCATATGAGGGAGTTGTACCTCTAAAATTCAGAGGAATATCACTAATCCAATAGAAATCTTCTGGGCTATTGGGAATAATGGCACCTTTTCGGGCAAAGAGTCAATATCATTAGAGTAAAACCTCAAGGTGTAAAATATGTTAGCCAATAGATTTTTGGTGACTTTGTTGGGGAGAGGATCAAAGTGCCACTGTCTTCTCTTCTCAAAAATCTAAATTTACCTCCCTGAGGATGGAGGTTGGAGACTCTATCATTTGGAACGTGCTTATAATTTTTCTTTGGTAGAAGATTTCTAGTCATCCTTTTCAAATCTACATTATGTAATTAGTTTCACCCCAACAATGGTGTGCTCAATTTAGACCTTTATTACTTCCACAATACTCAACTCTACCTAAGGGTTCAAGAAAGCATTTTCCAAAGTTTAGTGGATAAATCTCACAGATTGTTGATGATCATATTCGAGCCTTCACCATAGCCTATGGAATTTTGTGGGTAAATGAAGAGAATGTCTTCATCCAGTTATTTTATGAGTCCCTCATTGGAGCTGCAGAAAATTGGTTCGAATACTTATAAAAGGGATGCATTACTAATTGGGACAACATGAAGAAGAATTTTCTTGGGAGATTTGAATCAACAATTGATGTGGCTGCACTCTTATAAAAAAAAAAAAAATTTTAAAGAGAGAAGATGAACTTATGAGGGAGTTTGTATATCAATTTAATAGATGTTTAATGAGAATTCCCCATAAAACTTAGCAAAGTAAAGATACTCAATTGGTCATTTTCATTGCAATATTACATCCTGAAGTTAGTTTTCTCTTGAAGCGAAGCAAGGTACATGATATTGTAGTTGTGTAACAAGAAGCCATTAGTATTAAAGATGACTTGATATTATTTAGGCTTTGGAAAGTAAAGAAAGAGGAAGAGACTCCTAATCGAATGTAGCCACAAAAGGTAAACTATTTTTCTTCTTATTCATTCAAATGCACAAATTTCACAATATTGGGCCCAATTTTTTTCAATAAATGACCATATTGACCCAAGAGTTATACCATATGTTGAAATAAGATTTGAAGTATATGACTTGTATTATGAAGAAAATAAGGGTGAATGTAATAATGTTTTAAAATATGAGGAGGATCATGTTTCCTCATATCCAAACCTTGGTGATTTAACACCTCTTATTACAACATGTGAACAAATTTCTAATGATATGAGCAACCGAAATGATACATAAGAATTTTTTCTAAAGTATGTACAGCTGGAATGTGAAGTTCCCACATCAAATCATGAAGATGAAAATCTGAAAATAAATTTTATCAATGATTTTACTCTTGAGTCACCTCATCTTCAATCTAATTTAGAAGTTGTTAAGCATGAAATAAATGAGGATAGGGAAAGTAACACTAATTTAGTGAATGAGAATGTTTATTCCCATGATGTTTATATTCCAAGTTAGTGTTTACAAATATCTAAGATTGAGGTTCTATGTGCAGAAGGAGTTGTTTTATCTCCTTTGTAGGCTACGATAGAGGATGTTTTGGTTAATGAATTTGAAAATGCAAAGCTGCAAATTGAGAAAGATGAATCAAATGGTGAAGATAAGGGTGAGCATTCTATTTGAGGATATTTTCAAATTTAAGGCTGATAATCATGATGTGGTTCTTTAGGCTATTCCAAAAGGATTTGATATGGAAAATAGTTCACTGGAAATTTTGAAGGTGTATGATGAAGAATGGCTCTTTGGCATGTCTTTCAAGGACCTCTTTCACTTCATAAGAATCAAGTTCATGTTCATGATCAAGAAACTATTTTGAGTCCCAAACACTTCATGGGTACACATCCCTTTTCCACACTAGCATATATTTCTCCCATCCAGTTAATGGCTTTGCATAGTTTTACTATGCAACAGTGGTATGTTGTACCTAGTCGAGGTACATAGTTGTCTTAGGTCACATTTTCTTTTTTTGGTCATTTGGGTTGGTCTCATTTTTGGGTTTTCTTTTGTCTCCTATTGTTCCCTTGAATCTATTTCCCAATTAATTATCACTCATCTTTACTAGATACATTAGAGTTCTTTTCATTCTCATAGAAAATGTAGTCCCCAATCGGAGCCACTGTTATCCCCAATTTTGGTCATTGATTGTTTTTTAAATTTTCCCTATTCAATGCTATTTAAGCTTGTGATGGTCTTTGTGAAAACATTATATCTTATTGTTCTCCTATGAAGCAACTATGTAGAAGGTGATATCGGTGGTGGATTTATTTTGGCATCAACAAGTTACTGACAGGGTTGGTAAAGAAAAATAAATATAGAATTCACATGTCAAAGATAAGAGATAAATTCTGATAGACACTTGGAAAAAAAATGGAAAGAAGTTTTCCTTCGCTGTGTATTCTAAATGTTCCAATATAGACAATGACATATATCATAGTTTAATCAAGGAATATGATGCTAACCTGGTTAAGCTTCTATGGTTCAAGCTTTGTAACATCATATGCATAGTGAATTCTTAGTTTTGAGATTGTCGATCTTCAATATTTGACACATCTAGATGAATGGAAATGGTCACATTATATGCTGCTAGAATCACTCAATATATATATTTAGCATCTTGAAGAAAGCCTACCCATTGTTAATTTGATGTCATCTTTTCTATGACGGATGTGTAGTCAAAAGGACATTATTCAATCAAGAGAGTATTTTCATGCGAGAAAATACCTATACACGACTCCATGATTAAAGTTGAAAAAGATAGTTTTCTCTCTCATGTGGGGATCTTAAAGGTTATCGAAACCTCAGCGACATCTGCTCTAGTTATATTTTTTTTTAAATTTCATTGTGTAATAAAGCATAAGTTATGTTTGGTGGCACTTCCCTATGATTTTAAAACTACAAAGTGGTTATGATAACCACTCAACAGCCTGCCACACCTTTTATCATAAAGGGGAAAAATTAAATGATTAACAATTATGATCACTCCTAGTTTCTTCATCGACAATGTATGCTACCAATAAATGGGAAAATCGAAGTGATTAATGTCGTTATCAAGGAATTAAGATATGCAAAGAAGAGGTGAGGGTGTTATGGTTCTTTACTATCTTGCTCAAGTGGAACCTTCTACAAATCTGATCGATATAAGGCATCCTGCTAGTAAATCTATTTTGGAAAAGCTTTAACGTATTACATCGATAACATTGTTGGCATCCCTTATGAATACTATGAATTGCAATGATCATAGGATATGGAAATTTTTGATGGGTCGTGAAATCTATCCATAACACTGAAAGATATCTCATAGCAGCTGATTACCTATAACATGTCATTCAAAGAAAATAAAATAATATGCTTGAGAGTTCATCACAAAATCATATAAATTACATTTGTGATCATGGTGTTCACTTGGATCTTTGTATGAAATCTACAAGACATTTTCAAGTGTGGAAAGCTTAGCTAATGTCAATAAAAAATGAGCTACTTGTTATTTTTTCCTACCATGAGTCATAAAATTCATGTGTCTAGACCACCAAGTTCTAAAATATATTAAAAGACTTTGATAAAAATATTATCTTGTAGCTTCTAAGCCAACATGATATACTTTTGAGGCAAGATGCTTCACTGCAAAATTTGTTCAAGAAAATAGATGCTACGTAGTGTAGCCTTAAGAATGTTGGGAGACGAGAAATAAATTTTCAATATAGAGATTGTATGAAAGGAATATACTAATAGCGAGGGAGGAGGTTGAACTGCTACTTTTATATGATGTCTGAAAGAAAGTGTCAACTAACCATTCATTTTGACTAACATGCTCATGGTAATGGCATATAAAGAATTAAATGCTAATGATTGCTCTAAGTTTAGGCATTGTAAATATGAAAGGGAGGAATGTGTTCCATCAATGTGAGCCTTGAATTTGGATTTGAAGGAGAGGCTGGAAACATGGCTTAGTTTAGTTGTTTTGGAGCTCCATCGTATTACTTGGAATGATCCCACATCTCTACGGGAGAATATTGTGGCATATGAAGATATACATCCTATTAGCTACCTTTACGATATGAAGAGAATATTGGGAACAAGTCATCATTTATTTGGTTATCTACATCCTGCAATACCATGTGGACCTCTTATTTTTATTGAACTTTCTCTAATAAAGAAGCCCAAAAGTCATAAAATATTACTTTAATTATTTTAAATTAAATAAAGAATTTTCTAAGAAACGGTTACGCGAAATGGAAGGGAGAATTATAATTTCTAATTGGTAATTATTTTCAAGAGGTGATTAGGAGAAATTGAAAGGTTTCTTGAGAGTTTACTTATTGAAAAAGATAATCAAGAGAGAGGATCCTTATGGTGCTATCGAAAAGGGGAAACTTCTGTGAGAGGTTTTTTGAGGAGATAGTGACTATGTGTATTGTTTAAATAACAATATTCTTCTCAAACAAGCACGATCTTATATATAGATACAAAGGGTTTTTGAGCATGATGTTTTCATCAAAGAAATAAAGGAGAATTTTTAAAGCTATTTGTTTATTAATTTTTTTATTTGGATTACAGATATCATGTGTGTTCTATGTGATCTTTCTTTAATTTCTACACTATTATATCATATTATGAAGGAGTTTATAATAGAATCTTTGAGTTCTGATTAACCCACTAATTGAAAGGGGATTGATATTCATTCTTTCTTGATTATCAATCTTAGGTGTGAACCAAATGGTCTGTGTATAATTTATTCACACTCTTTATTCTAAGTTTATCAATTGCATTTGTGTCATTGTTATACACATTCATTGGTTTTCCTTTTCTTATTTATGGTTAAAGGCATAACCAAAAATTAGTTAAATCATACGAGGGAGTTGTACCTCTAAAATTCAGAGGAAGATCACTAATCCAATATAAATCTTTCAAGCCATTGGGAAAAATGGCACCTTTTTCAGGAAAAGAGTCAATGTTATTAGAGAAAAACCTCAAGGTGCTAAATCTATCAGCCAACATAGATAAAGTTCTTGGAGAAAATAGTGTTATATGGGATGATAGTATTTTGGTTTTTGTAGAAATTAGAAGTCACTTAAGGAGATTTACAGATTTTGAGTCTCGAAAGTTAGCTTTATGGGGATTTTAAAAAAAAATTAAGACCGAATCCAAGAGAGATATAGTATTCTAGCAAGTGTTGTGAGTAAATACAAGAATGACATAAAATTTATGGTAGCAGAGACTACTGCTATATGGAAAAATTTGAACCTAAAGTAGGTTGGGTTCTAGAGCTTGGTTATGACATAACATAAGCTAAATTACTAGCCTTGTAAAGGTTGTATTGAGTAAACCTACATATCTAATAGTAGATGGGTTTGGTACTTATGAAGAAAAATCTAGCAAAGAGAACCTAGAAAAGAAGAAGAAATACATTGGAGAGAAGGTTGAGAAGATGAAGGCTGATTTGGAGAGGGAGTTTGGTGCCCCTATGTTGAAACACAACAATTTACTAAGAGGGGGGTGAATTAGTAGATCATTAAAATTTAACCCGTTAACACTTTAAACTGATTAATTCCTTTTAAGCCCTTTAGTGCATAATGAACTAAATATGTAGAGAAATAAATATAGACACACAACAACACATAACATGCGATGTACATGGAAAACCCACGATGGGAAAAACCACAACGAGAATGGCTACTAGGATCTACTATCCTAAACCAATCTCACAATGAATATTGTTTGCATACAATGTTTAAGGGCACAAACCCTAAGAAGACACCAATACCCTAATTTTAGGGGCACCCACTCCAAGGAAGCTCCAACTACCTATACTACGCACCTACCTAGTTATTTGATGGCTCCCACCAATCAAATTTACAATGAAAGCTATTAAAATTTGTTCTTCTAAACATAGTTCAATGTTGCAACTCTATTTACAACTACTCAACTCTTTGTTGTTGTTTCTACAACAAAATTCTCTACCTTGCACCTATCTCTGTTTTGGAATATTCTTTGTTTTGCACCTATTTTTGTTAGTGTATTCTTTGTCTACCTCAAGAGCCCACATATACCCCTTTTTTATTTTGCACTTTTTCTTTTAGTGCATTCCCCAGCCACCTCAAGAGCTAACTTTTTTTTTGCATGCATCAAAACTTAGTCAAATTTTGATTGTCTTCTTTTTGCATCCCTTCACTCGCTTGCAATCATTACCTTGAGATTTGCACACATACCTATACAAATCCTTTGTTAGGGCTTACTCATTATCTTCTTCAATAAGCCACCTATCCACCTAGCCATACACTCATCTCATCAAATTCAGGTTCATTATATTTTCTAAACTTAGAAATCTACAAAAACCCTGAACTTGATATGAATTTAATGCCATATCCTTGTATATCCAATCTAATTTTATTCTTGATCACTTTTTTAGTCTGTCACCACTCTACATATCCTGATACCAATCAAATTAATAACTAGAGTTGGTAAACCAATTAAATTTTTTCACATTATTGATTTATAGTTGAAACCCTCATTCACACTATCATATTTGTTATATATTTTCAACTTTGAACCTAGGACATTGATGAGACTCTTTGCAACACCTTTTTGGATGATCTCTTCTCATCGTTCAACTTTAAAACCTATTTGTGTGATTAAACTCCTTTTAACTAATGTTTTTTGATCTTCATCACATATCACACCTATGCCTTGGGTATCAATCTTCATTTTTGTGATGTGAGGAATTATTGTAATTACCATCTAATCTTTACCTCACAATATTTGTCATTGGATAGCCATCATAGTTATAAAATTGAGGAACCGCCATTTCCTTCCATCACATATCACTAGTCTACATAGTGTATGAAGAATGTAAACAACAATGCAAAGAACCATTGTGATGCAATCACATTCTGCCAACTATCTCACAATGTACACATGTCACAAGCCTAGATTCCCACAAGGCTAACCATGGACCAACCTAATCTTTAGTGAGATAGTAGGATGCTTCCATCTATCCTAGTTCATTTCATACTCCACTTACATCATATATCACAATTATCTTAACTCCTCTTTGATTCACAACAACAATGTGAATTAATGATCTAGTGCAATCATAACTTACCGCATGTTCTTGTTGATGTCAGCTTCCACTACCAAGGCTTTGCCACTTTTTTGTTGGTCCCATTTTTCCACTTGTCACTTGACTACAATCTCGCAAGACAAGATGAGGACCCACCGAACATGTCATAGGCTAGCGAGGAACTATTTGATTTGACTAGTTTTATCACATCCATTGATCAAACTTTATCAAATATCACACAAAGGTTTGGTCATTGTAGACTTCAATCTATGATACAAAGAATATGAGTGATATCTATTCAATCTCCATCCTTCAATATTTACCATTGATCTTCTTCAAGGGCATATCACACATCACAGTTTAGACATGGTTATAATGAATGCAAACTATGATTTGAAGGTTGGTTTTAATAGACACTCTATTGAACCAACCAAAAGCACTAGGTAAAGGGGCAGTTCATAGAAAAATTCAATGTCTTAAGTTGTCACTTAAGTGACCCGCAACTGCTTGTACATAGTCAACACCAAAATATAAAGACTGTTCATCACCATGATTACCACACCTAGGGTTTATCTACAAAACCCTCGTTTGACTAGAATAAATCAATTATGAGCACATTCCACATCCTCTTATCATGCACACAATACCAATCAAATCCATTCAAAACACCCTTATCAAATATGTGCCCTATTTTCTCTTTTGATATCTAGAAGTAACATCTACATCATCATGAAAACATTTCATGATAACTTTGCAACTTTTTAAGCATCATTACAATTTCACAAAACATCCTCTTGTCACCATCATACTTCACTAATTCTTCTAGTATCCGATCCTCTGTGCTCAATGAAACCCATTGACATCAATGATAACATTATTCCAACACCCTAAAGCCCCTACGAAGAAATCCAAAGGCACATCCACTCCTTTGAGGACTCCACAAAGAACAAGAAGGTCATGTACGACCTTAGTCTCCTTTCCTGATGCTCCAAATTCCTTTGAAACAAAGCATTTAGGTGGTTGCAAGAAGAAAGACACATTAACAACCTTTGTGCAACAAAAGTATATTAATAGAAGAAAGAAGGAGAAGGAAACCATAGAAAAGTATGTTAGTTGTGAAGATGAAGAAGAGGAGGAAGAAAAAGGACCCCAATTTGTCTGAAAAATGAAATATAGTGTCTCTTAGGAAGAGATTGGTGCAGATAAGGGAAAAGAGAAAGAGGATACCCATACCATCCATGATCATAGTCCTATAAAGTTAGATGCATTTTTCTATGGTATTGTAGGTATGGTATGTTGAAGGAAATTGTTGAAATGTATCTGAAAGAAAATGATGAAGACAAGGAAACAATTAAAGAGGATATAGTCAATTACATGGTGACATTAAATACTGGCCTAGGTGAGACTGAGGATCAATTACTAGATGATCTAAAAGGTGTATTTAATGCAAGAAGATAAGAGGCTATTGTAGAGGATGGAAAGATGAATACATTTTCCTTGGAGGATATTGGTTCCTTATTGTCTCACGAGGATAGAATCAAGTTGTCTAAGTTGTATAGCAAGAGATTTAGTACAAAGAAAAGAGTTAGTACTCTTATGAAAAAAGATAAGGAATATATTGAGAGGTTAAGGAAAGAGACACTACAAATAGTGGAAACACTTGCTAAAGATTTGGGAGTTCCTTTGTGTGATGAAGATCAAATGCAACAAGACACACTCCTCCCAAAAGACAATGATCTAGTTAGTGAACACCATGAGAATGGGTATGACCAACAAGAAGAAACAATGATAGATAATATGCCTCTAGATGTGGAGATAATTGATGTGGAGGTAAATACTCAACAAAGTCAAGAGGATAAGCAAGATGTCCTAGAGAATATTGAAGCACAAAAATAAGAAAATTTGCCTGCTCCAAAAGTTGAGAAGACTATAGAAGAATGCTCTATTACTGGAGAGAAGAAAAAGAGTGATAAAAATGAAGAACAAAGAAGTAAAACAAGTGGTGAATCTTCCAGAACCTCTAGATATTCATAGAAAGATATTTTAAATATGTTGTTTCAGATTCCTATGCAACAAGGTCAAGTGGACCTAGACAGGATTTTCCCTCTACACAAGTTGCAGCATGGTTATGTTTTTCATGCCTTCATGAGAAAGGAGATTCTTTAAACTCACCAAAAGAGTGTTGAGTTGGTTGATGAACTTGTGAATGTATTGCATGAAATCCTTCTTATAATTTCTATTGAAAATTCTTTATTTGGTGTGCAATAATTGAAGTTATTGTTAGATTCCTTTAAGGAGTATTCTATTGGGTTGGAAGAGAAGATAGAGAAGGAAATGGTAAAGAAATTCAATCATAAAATTCTAGTTGATGTTTCTGATAAGTGTGGTACTACACATGCCAAGTTTCAAGATAACTTAAAGGAAGTTCAAAAGTCTTTAGAAGAAGCTAATTTTTTTTAATTCTATTTGAAGTGGCCTATTTCTACAAGGTTAAGGATCAGATGCACTCAATTAAGTCTTAATTTTCTTAGGCCTCGGGGGTTTATGATCCGGTGAGTGATGTAGATGGAGCTACAAGAGTTTTCATTGAAAATATATATGGTCAATTATTTCTACTACAAGAACAAAAGGAGAAAATAATAATGTAGTATAGTCAGCTCAAAGATATGGTAAGTGCAAGGCTTACTCTTTTAATTGAAGTTTTAGCTAATGTTGAGAAGATTGTGCAAAAGAATCCAGTGCCTAGTTCTTCAAAAGAAGGAAAAGACCTCCATGTTTAGTTTGAAAATCAGTGTCATATGCTTGCCTTTGTAAAGAAGGATTGGGAGGCACACCTTGCAAAATTGAAGGTGTCTTATAAGGGTATTTCAACCTCATTTAGTTAAGTTGTACACTTTTCTTTTGTAAATGGAATTTTTTAATTTCAATGTAGATATTTGGAGTTAGTAGATGGTTTTGTGGTATAGTTTTTATTTTTGGCGATGGATAAATATAGAAAGGCATAGTAAAGTAGATAGGGGGAGCTAATCTCTTGTAAATCTATGTATAAGGGAGATTAAAGAAGAGAAGTATCTTTTTGGTTCCCTTTTCCCTTGATGTCAAAGGGAGAGTGAAGTAGAGAGTTTTTTTGAGGAGTGTGTTGCCATTAATGACAAAGGGGGAGATTGTCAGAAACATGAGCATGATGGTGTATGGTGTTGTCATTGATGGTAACCCATTGTAGAAGTAATGGTATATCAGCAAGTATGTAGTACAAAAGTAGACCAAGGGTGTTTTGATGAAAATTTCCTAATTCCCAAACTAGAATAGTAAGTAATAGAGCAATAGATTTGTGGTTTGTATTGCTCCACTTTTGAGAATCTTGTTATGAAATTTTGAGGTTTTTATGGTATTTATTGAAGGTATATATATCCAAATTTTTAGGGTTGCATGTCTTCCATAGTTGAAGGTATTGATGATAGAGTATCGAGCTTAGTAGAAGCAGAGATACACGTGTAGAATGCATATTGGAATGCTCTGCATTCCACCATGGATGATTATTATGTTGTGGAATTTTGAGGAAATGTTTGAGGATGTGATAAAACCTTCAAATTTTGTAAATTTGAAGTGCATATGCACTTTAAGTTTGACGACAAAGGTTAGGTCTACTTCCTATTGCATCTACCCTTAAGCCCATCTTTGCTAATTAAAATTTTGCAACTCTAGAATCTTCTTGTAAATCCGCGTGGTAGAAATGTTTTGGGGATATATGGTAGTATTCGTGTTCATTTTTATGCTTCTAGGATGAGTAATGATACACCATTTAATGTGTTTTTGATTGCATCCAGGCTAGATTTGGTGTTCTGAAAAGTAAATTTTAAAAATATAAGGGCAACCCATTTCCTATTTTGGTCTCAAATGTCTTCGATTTCAGTTTTATCAAGGTGAAAGGTCAAATGATGCATTATTATAAACTCTTTCAGGTGCGGTGAACCACCTCCAATAGGCTTGATTACAAAGGAGTTACCAAATTTTGGTTTTTTGGGCGAGATCCGATGGAAAACCCATGTTTTATTTAATTGATTATGCCTTCTTGCAAAAAATCATGGCTCATAGAACTCCCATTTGTGTGCAATAAAATTCCACCATTTTGTAAGCAATAGAAGTTGAACTGTCTAGTTTGTAACTTTGTAATTTTTTAAGATTTTAAAATTTTTAAATGTTGTAAACTTGGGGGGGGGGGGTCTTCTAATGTGTATTTAAAATTTTAAGTGAGTTTTTCATGTTTAAAATTTCTCATCCAAGACAAATTTTGCAATTCCATGGTGCAATTTGGGGGAACTTTTGATGGGTGCACAAAATGGTAGAATGCCATTTTTGGACATTTTTAGGCTGCCTAAAAGCTCATACTATTGTTATATGTTTGGATGCTTTGGGGGGGGGGGGTTGAGGCCTTCAAATTGATGAGATTTTTTAATTTTATCCTCCAAAAATGGTTTGAAACTTCTTTCATGCCCTTGCAATATTTTGGATGTTATTTGAAGCATTTTGAAATGCTCACTAGCCATGCAAATGAACTTGCAAGAATTTCAAGGGATTGAGGATTAATTTTGCTAATTTTTTGACCATTTTTTGGTTACTATCCAATCTAAAACACCCAACAAACAATAATCATGACTTGCACACATTTCTATTGGAATGGTAGAAATGAAGAAGTTTTCTCTCAGATGAAAATTTTATGAGGGAGGTATTATCAATGTTTGAATGATCTCCCAATGCCAATAAGCTCAAAATAAATTTGATGAGTTGTAAAATGGCCAAAGTACATTGTGAAAATGTGACCATTACATAAAAAATGTATAGGAAAAGAAGTTATTCGAAAAATACTTGACAAAATGTCAAATTAACCTCATAAAGAATTTTCAAATGCTTAACACTCAATCTGCTCAGTTAAAATGCAAGTTGGAAGAAATTTTTGACTGCCAATGGAATGGATTTTTTCCTAGAAGTGAAGTTTTTCACTTGCAAGTGAAAATGGAGCTGGTAAATGTATTTTACAGGTAGGGTAATTTTCTGCACAAGAATTGCAAATGAAGGAAAAATGGGGGAAAATAGAGGGAGTTTAAAGATCTATTGGCATTTTCCTTATACAAATTTGTTGTAGAATCAAGGAGCTCAAGTGTGGCATGTGAAAATGATGGAATGATTCTAGGTCATCTCCATTTTCTTCTCCTTTCGCTTAAATGAGAAGTTATTTCTTTTTTCAGGGCTTCCAATTCTACAGGTTTAGGGTATTGTAATTTTGTATAGGGATTGTCTCTAGAATCAGGAGTTCTTCATGTTTTAGAGTTTCATGTTGTAATATATTTTTTAATGGCAAGAAAATTAGTCTACAACTTGGGATGAATTATATCATAGTGTAATCTCTCCAGAATGTATGTATTATATTTTCACTCAAATTAATCAAGGAAAATAATGATTTTTGTTGCACATTTTCTGTAATAAGTATTTGGTTGATGGCTATTATTCAAGTAACGGGTTAAAGTGTGCTCTTAATTAAATGCTAAATATATTTTGTTGCATTCAATATATCTAAGAATGTTATAGATATGTCCTAAAGAGACCTCATTATTCTAAGGAAATAATGGTTTAATGGTCACTGGTTTTGTGTTCAAGCTATTACCAAATAGGTTATTTCATCTTCACTCTGTTATGGACAAAGAACTGGTCTAATATGTTTGTTTTGTGAAAACCTTGGAAAGAATCACCATTAAAAAACTTTAAGAATCCTTCCCATTTTGATGTTTAATTTATTTATGGATTTCTATATCTTCATGAACACAAAAGATATGCAGGGATTGATCTAGTTGTAATTCCTTTGTCTATTTGAGCTGAATATTTTTATTAATTTATTTGTTCTCAATGTTGATTCAAGGTTTAAAGGGATCATGCCTAAATGTAATTAAATGTATAACACCATTTATACATTCATCTAAGAACCATCCACATGTTAGATGTGTGTAGTGTGTTTTTTAGTGCAAGTTTTATCATATTTTTAGAGATTTTAATAGGAACACCCTCCTGAGTCTTGTGGAGCTCAAAGTGTAGAAGTCCTATTATAGCCTTTTTTGTTATCCTTTCTTGTCCTAGGTATGATTATAGTGCAAGATATTTGTCTTAACCTATTGATCCCTTGGTTTAGGCATTGTAATTTTCCTTAGGATTGGGGGTTGCAAGAAAAATCACCAACAAATTGGTGACTCTCCTAGGGAACAAAGAAAAATCTATGAGCAAAGAGTCAAGAATTTGGTGAATCTAAAATCTAGTTCAGATATTGAAATTTTTAGAACTGGAAGAAGTTTTGTTGCAACAGATTTAAATAAGTTATGTGTGACTCTACTGTTGGAGGAGACCCATAATGAAATTATGTTTTAAAAGAGATTCATGATGTTTGAAGTTCAATCCTCCATGAAGAGAGGTGGTAACTCTGTAAAAAGAACCTGATGAAAACGTGAGGAATATTTTAGATCTACAAAGGTTTTAAGTCAAGAAAGAAGGTTTGCAACTATTGTAGCATATCCGGGTATTTTTATATATATATATATATTTTAAATAATGATAATCTTATGTATGAAAACCATGTTTGAAAGTCTTAGAATTTTTTTTGTTCCCTTATTCAGTGAGTGTTAGCATTAATAGAAAGGGAGTTGAGAAAGCTAAGAGTTAATGGTTGTAAGTAGGATAAGCATGAATCACATAAATATTTATATAAGGACTATTATTATGACTTTCTTCATACATATTTAAATCCTACAATGCAACAAAAACCATAGTTCCATCCATGTCCTCAAAGAAGGTATTTCTCTATGGGAAGATACTGACCATTAAATTTTAATGGTATTCAAGGTTTCCCAAACCTTGTTCCTAATGAAGTTGGGGAACACTTTCTAGATTTTAGTTGGAAAATGTGAGAATCAACGTGTAAACATTTTCAAGAATTCATGGACTTGATGGGAGATTATGAGATAAGCCATGAAGATGTTGTCATCAAGTTCTTTGTTCACTCTCTAAATGAAGATGCCTGAGATTGGTTTTCAAAATTTCCAATATGTTCTATCTCTTTGTGGAATGAGTTTATGGCAGCATTCATAGAATAGTTTGGTGAGAAATTGATGTTAGCTCAATGCCACAAAAAATCATGGACATTTAAAAAGAAGAGTTGTTCCCAACTTTCAATTTGATATTTGTAAAGGAATTAAGGGATATTCCAGAAAATATGAGACAAAATGATTTATTTTGTTTGGTTGTATACCTAGGTGCATTTGATGAAGAAATGAGTTATTGCTCAAGGGATAGAGAGCCTACAACACTTCATCAAGCATATCAAATCACCATGGATATTGTGAAAAACTTTAAAATATTCAATGTTGAGGGAACATATGTTAGCTAGTGTTGGTTATCCTAACACATCTCATGCAAAAAAAATTTATGGGACATACAATAAAAATGATTGTCAAGGTGATAATAATTTTTCTATTATAGTCAGTCTATCATTTCATAATATAACTAAAAATGAAATCCAAGTTGAATATGAGAAAAATTTGAGAAGTGTTGGTCCTATGTATTTTTTTCAAGAATTGTTTGACATGAAGAGGCATAAGGGAGAATGACCATATTATTTTTGTGCAAGGTTTTTGGATGCCTTGTTGGAAGCGCCCCAAAATTTCATTCATGAGGATTCAATGTTCATTTATTTATTTTGTGAAATCTATGAGCTAGGGTTGAGTACCTTGCCAAAAGAGTTGAAGCCTCATAACTTTGATCAGGTATTTGATTAGATATAAATTGTTGAAAGAGACTGATGTGATTATACAAGAAGTGTGATATCTCAAAATGTAGATAGTAGCTATCACATTGAGAAAATCATAACATGATGCACATAGCTGAGAAGAGTATATCAGAAAATGAAGATCCATATTTTATAAATGAGGATAATAATTTTAATAAGCCCACAAGAAGAGTAAATGTAGATAAATATAGCGATGAAAAAGATCAAAATGCATGGTATGATGACAAAATAGATATACATAAAATTTATCCTTGTAATATCTTTGTCAATGAAGAAGTAAAATAAATTCAAGGTGTCATTCCATGTCATGTTTTGATCAGTGTAAATAGTGCAAGTGCTACAAATATCCCATTGCAAATCAGAGGTCATGATATTGAAAGTGAAATTTTAAGCATTCATTTCAAAAATCTTGAGCATAGCTTATGTAATGAGGATCATGATGATAATAAACTTGATTATTTTTCTAAGGATTAGGAATGCTTCCTTGAGGATGATCAAAAGGTGTTTTTTTCACATAATAGATGCAATGATGTGAATGTTGATGAAGTCACTTTTTCAAAATTCAATGAAAAAATTTCATATGATGAATACTTGGAATATAGTTTGGGTTTTATATCAATAGAGCATACTAACTCTATGAGTGGTGATGAATTTAAAGATAAAAAATTGTATGTCCAATATTGAGATCCTAAGTATAATATCAAAAATGATAAACATGTTGATGATGTTGAATATGATGCAAATGAACATGATTATATCCTTGCTACTCATGATTGTTTATATGAAACAAAGATGGAAATACCAATTATACATGAAGAGGATGTTGATGTTCATATTAATGGAAGAATGTGTTCATTATTAAATGATCAAGTTATGCATTATGATAAACACATGGATCTTGATTCAACATTATTACTAATTGATAATATGAAATTTTTCGATGATATTTCTGACTATGAAATTTAAAAACTTGTTAATATTGAAAAACTTTCAGATCTATGTGTAAAACAACCAAATGATGCAAGTAATAGTGGGTTTCATGTTAGTCAATGAGAGGTTGAATATGGCTATTTATTTGCTGTTGCTTATACTATGGAAGTGGACATGTTGGTTTTGAATGAGGGATGTATTAGTGTAAATGTTGATGAAAACACATGCTCAACTATTGGTGAACCAAAACCATGCTATGGTGGATCTATTGAATTCAGATCAAATACTTTCCTATCAGTTGATAATTGTGTTAGTGAATGTGTTATGAATAATCATCATCATAAATTTGGTTCAAGATTAGATTCTAAATTAATTGAGCCTTTGAAACATTTTGCATTGAGCTATATGATGATTTGAAAAAAGAATCAGACTATGTTATTGAACTAGAAATGAGTGCATTTACCCAATTTTGAGATGTTGATGATGCAAATGAGCTTCATTTTCAAGATAGAAAGGAATGTTATTATGTAGCTAAGTCAAACTGATTAGATGTGTGATTTTACCAGTGTGATGATGTCTTGTTAAAATAGGTTCTCGAATATGAATTTTTTATTTTTGATGCACTTGAGGGTTGTTTACATAGTGCAAAACAATTTTTTTATGAAAGTTTTATGTTTGATGTGTAAATCAATAATGAAGTTAGTTTAAGTGATACCAGCTATGTAATGACGTGTGAATTTTTCAAGTTTTCAATCCAGTTGGGAAATCATTTAATGGGGCATGATACTAAAATAGATAATGTAGAATTTCAAATTATGCATGAATTTAATTAACTTGATAAGTGTGATATATACATATCAAATGATGATATATTTTAGTTGGAACATGTTTACAAAATATAGTTTGATAGAGTTAATGTTGATAGGGGCAAGCTTAGAGGTATGGTAATAATCGTTAATGGCAATGTCAATGAAAGGGTTAGTTTGTAGGTAGTTTATGATAGTGTTTGCATATTGGGTTTGGGTAAATTGATAGAATGTAGAGTTTTTGATAGGGGTAAGTGTCATTTCTTCATTTTTGGGGGCCCAAGGCCACCAAATAAAATTTGAAAAATGGTTTCAATGTAGTACAAAGGAGAAATTACATAACACCCAATGGATTTGAAACTTGGTCTAAACCCCATAGATCTGGAGCCTTGTCATTCCCACAAGGGGCATGTGTCCTTGAACATGAGACACTAATGGCACCTTCAAAATTTGAAAATTTGAAGTGTGTATGCACTTTCAGTTTGACGATAAAGGTTAGGTCTACCTTATGTCGCATCTACCCCGAAGCCCATATTTTCCAATTAAAATTTTACAACTCTAGAATATTCTTGAAAATTTGTGTGGTAATTTGTTTTGGGATATATGGTAGTATGCTCGTTCTTTTTTGTGCTTCCAGGATGAGCTCCTATACATCATTTAATGAGTTTTTGACTATGACTGGGTTAGATTTGGTGTTTCAAAAAGTTGAAATTTTTAAAAATATAAGGGCAACCCAATTCCTATTTTGGTCTTAAATTTATCTAGTTTTAGTTTCTTCAAGGTGTGAGGTCAAATGATGCATTATTTTAAACTCTTTTAGGTGTGGTGAACCACCTCCAACAGGCCCGATTACAAAGGAGGTATAAAATTTTAGTTTGTTGGGAGAGATATGATGGAAAACACATTTTATATTTAATTGATTAGGCCTGCTTTCAAAAAATCATGCCTCCCAAATCTCTTATTTGTGTGCAATGAAATTCCACCATTTTTTCGGAGAGAGAAATTGAATTGTCCACTTTGTAACTTTGGAATTTTGCAAGATTTTAAGCATTTTAAATTTTGTACACTTGGGGGGAGAGGGATCTTCTAATGTTTATTGAAGTTCTTAAGTGAGTTTTTGGTGTTTGAAATTTCTCATCGAAGAAAAATTTCATGATTCTGTAGGGAAATTTGGGGGCACTCTTGATGGGCGTGTGGAATGGAGGAATGCCATTTTTGGGCATTTTTAAGCTTCCTAAAAGCTCATACTATTGTTAGATATGCTTCCCATCCATGTTTGGATTCTTGGGGGAGAGGTTTTGAGGCCTTCAAATTGATGACATTTGTTGATGTTACGCTCCAAAAATGGCTCACAACTTCTCTCATGCCCCTACAATATTTTGGATGTTATTTGAAGAATTTTTAAATGCTCACCAACCACACAAAAAAAAAAAAAACAATTTCAAGGGCTTGAGGATTAATTTCGGCATTGTTTTGACCATTTTTTGGTTACCATCCAAGCTAAAATGCCCAACAAACAATAATGATGACTTGCACACATTTTTAATGAAATGGTAGAAATGAAGAGGTTTTCTCTCTACTACAAATTGTATGAGGGAGGTTTTATCAATGTTTAAATGATCTCTCAGTGCCAGTAAGCTCAAAGTAATCTAGTAAGTTGCAAAATGGCCCAAGTGCATTGTGAAAATGAAACCATTGCAAATATAATGCATAGGAAAAGGGGTTATTGGAAAAATAATTGAAAAAATGTCAAATTAACCTCAGAAAGAATTTTCAAATGCTTAACACTCAAAATGCTTAGTTAAAATGAAAGTTGGAAGAAAGTTTTAACTACTAGTGAAATGGATTTTTACCTAGAAGTGAAAGTTTTTCACTTGCAAGTGAAAACGGAGCTAGTAAATGTGTTTTACAGGTAGGTAATTTTGTGCACAAGAATTGCAAATGAAGGAAAAATGGGGGTAAATAGAAGGAGTTTAAAGATTCATTGGAATTTTCATTATGCCATTATGTTGTAGAATCAAGGATCTCAATTGTGTCATGTGTCAGCGGTGGATTGATTCTAGGTCATCTCCATTTTCTTCTCATTTCTCTTAAATGAGAATTTGTTTCATTTTGTAGGGGTTCCAATTCTCCAATTTTAGGGTATTGCAATTTTGTACAAGGATTATTTCTAGAGTTGGGAGTTCTTCAAGTTTTAGAGTTTCATGTTGTAATCTCTATTTTAATGGAAAGAAAATTAGTCTGCAACTTGGGATGAATTATGTCATACTATAATGTCCCCAAAATGTATGAATTATCTTTTCACTCAAAGTAATCAAGTATTATAATAATTTTTGTTGCACATTTTTTTCAATATGTATTTGGTTGATGGCTCTTGTTCAAGGAGTAGGTTCAAATCTGCTCTCAATTTAATACTAAATATATTGTGTTGCATTCAGGATCTCTAAGAATTTTATAGATATGTCCTAAAGAGACCTAATTATTGTAAGGAAATAATGGTTTAATGGTCAAGCTATTACCAAATAGATTATTTCATCTTGAATTTGTTATGGACAAGGAACTATTCTAGTATGTTTCTTGTGAGAAAACCCTCGAAGGAATCACCATTGAAAACTTTAAGAATCTTTCCCAAATCGATGTTTAATTTATTTATGGTTTTTTGTATCTTCATGGAAATTTAAGAACACATAAGTTATGATTGGGATTGATCTAGCTGTAATTCCTTTGTGTATTTGAGGTGAAGATTTTTCTTAATTTATCTATTCTCAATGTTGATTCAAGGTGCAAAGGGATCATGCCTAAATGAAATTAAATGTATAACACCCTTTATACATTCATTTGAGAACCATCCACATGTTAGAGGTTTGTAGTGTTTTGTTTAGTGCATATTTTATCATATTTTTAGACCTTTTAATAGGAACACCCTCCTAATTATTATGGAGCTCAAAGTGTAGAAGGTTGGTTATAGCCTTTTTTTTTGGTCTTTCTTGTCCTTGGTGTGCTTATAGTGCAAGATATTTTTCTTAACCTATTGATACCTTGGTTTAGGTATTGTGGTTTTCCTTGGGATTGGGGTTGCAAGAAAAATCAATAGAAGGATTTTAGAAGTGTATGCATTCCAAGTGGGAAAGTGATTTGGTGGTCCATGTGTCAATTTGTGGATGAATAGTTTGTTCGTTCAATTTTTGCTTCACTAGTATTGTTGTTTGGTGCCTACCTAAGGGTTCTGGAGTCGTGTGGAGTTGAATTATGAAAAGAGAGAATCATGGGATTAATTATAGGTCATGCCAACCTATTTTTGTGAAGAACACATTTTGGTTCCTTCTGCAAGGCATGTGCAATGAAGTTTTGAGCTGAGAGGTTATGGTGTTACACATTTCATCTAATTAGGCTGGCCTAATTTATGATATGTTTGTTTGTGGTATGCATATATAGAAGGTAAATTTAGTGTTGATGATAGGATGTAAGAAGTGTTCAAATGGTGATGTAGAGATTGTGTGTGAGATGTGATGTAGAGTGAAGTTTGAAAGGTGATAGTGTTGAAGTATAAAGTGTGTAAAGTTAATTTTTTGAGCTTAATTGGAACTGTATCTTCAGCATGTTGTAGATGCTTTGTTAGTAGTTCAAAATTTGGTAGTGAGCCATTATTCTACTCTCTTTTCTATTCTAAATAGTGATTTCTTTGGGAAGTGAGCCATTCTTTCTCGATAGTGATTCCTTGGATAGTGAGTCCTTCATTTTATAATCCATTGTAACCAATTATAATATATTGTGAGCTAATCCTCACCTTGGGTTTTCCCTTCCAAGGGTTTTCCACGTAAATCTGGTGTTCTTGTTTTTATTGATGTGATGCATGCTTTAATTGTTCTTTTCCATTTCTATAAGTTTGATAAGATGATTTGAATGCATGTTTAAGTTGATGAAGTTAATGAATTTCAGTGAATACTGATTCACCTCCCCTTATTTTTTTGGTTGTTCAACACCCTAACTAGCTTTGTCATCAGGAATTCAATAATGAACTCTTGAATTGTATTGATCCATTTACATCTTCCTATCACTTCCTATTGAATGAAAATATATTTCACTATAATATGTGGTACATAGGATACAACTATTGCACCTAATAGATAGGGTCTATAATTCTTCATTTTTGGAAAAACTTGACATTGAAATTCTATTTTTTTGAATTTAGATTTGTAACTACGATATCTAGCTCCTTCATTCCGTTTCATAGTTTTTTATTGAATATTTTTTTCTTAGTTAAGTTTTGAAGTCAAAGAAATTACAATTTAGACATAGGTTTACTATATAAAACCTAACTTTTTTTGTATGTATCAATTTATTATTTTGCTGGATCAAGGACATCAATACCAAGAACATAGATTATTTTCAGATTTTTTTGGTAATCTACTATTTTTCCACATGTGCAGAATGAAGAGCTTGATTTTTGGTGAAAAAACCTACATTCATAAGAAATAAAAAATAAATATAATAATCAAACTAAATATATTTAAAAGTATTCTTTTTGGGAAGCTTATAATAAGGACTACATACTTACAAAACATAAATTTTAAATGAATTCATTTGATCCCTCAAAAGGTAAATCAAAAGTGGGTTTTTATCACCATTTTGATAGGTGTAGAGGAGACTTCATTATAGGTATGGTTTAAAACTAGCAGGCTTCTATCCAAGGGGATTTGACCTAAGGGGGTTTGATCAAACCCTCTTCAATTAAAATCTTTTAAATGAAACCTTTAAAGGCTTAAATCATTATATTTTCTAAAAGCATGTGATTTTAGCAAAAAATAGGATGTCCCAAAAAGTGCAACCCACTATTGTGGCAACACCCCTTGAAGGGATTTAATGAGAAAGGATAGGCTACTCAGAACCATTTTTTATTTTTTTCAACAGTATAATAAAAATCATGTGGAATGAAGCAAATAAGGTATTTGAGAAATCAATAGCTGCTTGCAATGGGGCCTACTTAATTTCTTCTTTGATATATAAAAATTATTTAGTGGGATCTCCTCCTTAGGCTATAGTCTACCCCCTTTTAATAATCATGGAAATAGATTTAATCTTATAAAAAAAATTGCAAAAACCTCCCATGGAAATTAATCTAACCAAAGAAAGAAAAGAAAGATGAAATGTCTTTAATTATTTTTACCTAGGGATTATTGTTGCAAGAATGTGCAAATTGGTGTTTTCATTAATGTCAACAATCTTGTGTCATCATTGATGTCAATTGTATGTGTTTTCTATGCTTTAATTTGTTGCATTATGTTGTCATTAGTTAATATTTGATAAGATTCTATCTATGGATGTAGTAGTGTTGAATATTATGTGTATATGTCTTTGGTTATTGGTTTCCAAGTGCTTTTGAGAAAATTTGATAAAAAGAGGAAATTGTGTGTTGCAGTGTTGTTCTGGGTTATAGAAATATGCTCTGGTTTTTCTCTGTATTTCTTCTAGGTTGAAGAACTGCCTATGCAATTCGTACATGTTGTTGAGAGGTGTTCAAAGGCGTTATATTAAAGAGATGGTATGCTAGATCATCATATAGTAGAATTTTTGTTCACCAGTGTGTGATTGTGCATTGTAGAGGTGTCTAGGAGAAAAGTTTCTTCTTCACGTTTCTCCGTATTTATGATTTAGGTCTTGTGATTCTGAAGGTGTATTTAAGGTGTTGGTAGTTTTTAGTCAAGATTATTTGAGGTTTGAAGCTTTGAAAGATAGTACTCCAAGTAACAGTGTATGACAGAGTTATTTGAGTGTATTGGATGTGTACATTCTTCAGGTGAAAGTTGTTGCAAAGGATTTTGTTGGAATTCAAGATGTTTGAGAAATATTCTAGATCATGTTCAAGTGTGGTGTGTTGCTCACAAGTCATCCTTGGGTTTGAGGAAGATTTTACTTCAAAGTTTAAAGGTGTTTGCATGGGTAATGATCGACTTGGTGTTTACACTACATGCAAAGGCATTTAAGTATTGATGAAGGCATAGCATGGTTTGTGAGAGTTAATCTGGGTTTGAGCTATGTTGTATTGTGGTCACCTTTCATTAGTATCCACCACAATAATTTTTAGTGGTGGCCTATTTTGCATTTGTAAGTGTGAGGCGCATGTAACTGACTTGAAGATGTTTTTTAGGTCGTGGATGGTATAAGTATGAGTTAAGTTTTTGAAGGAGGAAAAAATAGATGAAAATAGATCTATGTGATCAGAAATGATGCGAAGAGCAGAGTGTTAGAAGTGTGAAATTGAGCAAAGAAGTGCAAGATTTCAAGTGCTAGTTTATCGGATGTAATGAGTAGAAGGTGGCTACAATTCTTCAATCAGATTGTGAAGGTGTAGAAGTCATTGTGGTGGATTCCTTGTTTCAATGAGATTTTTTTCTTTGTGTAACATTCCTTCTCTATCTTCTTTTCTATTCTAATAGTGAGCATTTTGGCAGTGAGCCCTATTGTATTCTGTGTTGATATTACTTATATTGTGATCTAATCCTCACCATGGTTTTTCCCTCCTTGGGTTTTCCACATAAATATAGTCTTCTCTTATGTTTGGTGTTGAGTTGTTTAAGTTTCTATTATTTTATTTTCATGCTAATTCATCATAACAGGCTTAAGGGTTTAATGAATGAATATGGATTTGAATGTTAATAAGGGATTTGAAGTTTTAGGTTACAATCAATTCACCCCCCTCTCAGTTGTCTTGTTCATTTCAAAAAATATTTTAAATTGTAGCTACTCACTGAGGGTTATTTATGATTTCAACATTAGACAAAGTGTGACCTAATATTCTTCCCTTTGCAATTTCAAACATATATTTCTTAGGCTATAATGAGATACCTTACTCCATACATCTTTTGTAAATATTTTCCAAATGGATATAGTAGTCTTCAATTTTTTGGACTTTTTCATCAAATTATCATAATAAACCACCATCATAATATTGATTGAATAAAAAAATTCCACATCATGGCCCTTTAAAAATTAGCACCAACATTGGTTAAACCAAAATTTGTTTAGATATAAACATACGTACCCCATGGAGTCTTGAAGTTTATTATATACCACTTTGAAACCATCAATCATAGATAATATCTCACGACTAGTTACCTTTTGCAACATTACTTCCATATTTTTTAGGGAGTAATTATCTTTTAGAGAAGATATGTTCAAGTTTTTAAAATTCACATAGAGTCAAATATCACCAGTTTTATTTCTTACAAGGACTAAATTAGGCACTCGAGTGGAATGTTTGATGGGATTATTTATCACACCATCTCTAAGTTTGACCAAATCTTATTGCATCTTTGGTACAAGAGTTGGATTGATTGGTATTTTATTTTTATAAAAGGTTTGGCATCAATATTTAGAGATATTTCATGCTAAAACACGTCCTCCCTATAAAAATTTAAGTCATCATATGACCATGCAAAGACTCTAAAATATTTTCTCAATACAATGATAAGAATGGTCTTTATCTTAAGACTCATCTTCTTTCAAATGTAAGCATTTTTGGTTGACGAGTTTGAGCCTATATTGGTTTATTCTAGAATTTTTTCATACATAAGGGATAGTTTAGAAATAATCCTATCAACCCCATCAAATACTCTTTCTAGGGAAATGAATCCCTTAGAGATCTATTTGGTATTCAGTTAAATGATCTCATTTCTAAATATGGTTTGCTTTCCATCAATATTCTTATTTTTTATTTTTTTAAATCTCTTAATTATGGTAGTCATATATGAAATTCAAAAACTTGAGAAGACACTAATCATCATAAAAAAAATTCCAACAAAAAATGTTGTTAGACACAAATGATCTGCCAATATTTCTACCATTAAAATTTCTACTAATTCTAGGTATTCTAATTTGATTTATACATTGACCAACAAATCAATAGTGATATTATTTTCTCTCTCTACCCAATCAATAGATAATTAATCCAAAAATATTATATTTCCTAGACAATTTTTTTTTTAATTTCTTGTGAAGTTTATTCTTAGAAGCATATCTTAATATTACTTGAGACAAAATCAGTTCAGAATCCTCTACAAAGCTAATATTTTTTATTCTATGATTAATGGATACATCTATGTTGCAAGAATGAGAAATTTGGTGTTGTCATTGGTGTCAGTTGGTTGATGGAAGAGGTGTTAATCAAACTATTTGGGTATGCATATATAGTTGAGATATTGAGGAATTTTTGTGAGTACATGGAGCTATCTCTATGATGCAAGATGATGAGATAATATCTTTGGTTCTTGGTTTCCAAGTTATTTTGAGAAAAGATGAAGAAAAGAGAAAATAGTGTGATGAAGGTGTGTTCAGTGGTTTAGAATGTGCTCTGGGATGTGCTACATGTTTTTTTCATGTTGATGTTATTCCTGTGTGGTTCAAATATGTTGGTGAGATATGTTCAAATATGTTATATTCAAGAGATGATATGCTATATCATTGTACAATAGAAGTTGTGTTCATCAATGTGTGATTGAGTATTGTAGAGGTATTTGGGAGAAATGTTTTGGCTCCATGTTTCTCTACATTTGTGCTTCAGGTCTTGCAATTTTGAAGGTGTGTTGATGTTGGTCTCTTTCTTATGTCAAGAGGATTCATGGTTTTCTGTTCTAGAAGATGGTCTTTTGAGTTACAGTGTTTGGAAGAGTGGTCTAATTGTACAAACCATGTACATTCTTCAGGTGAAAGTTATTGTGAAGGAGTTTTATGGATTTCAAGATGCTAGAGGAATATTCTATATTATGTTGAATCATGGTGTGTGGTTTGAAATTTCTCTTGAGATTGATGAAGTGTATACTTAATTGATTAATGGTTTTTGCATAGGTAACGACCGACCTAGTGTTTACACTACATGTGAAGCATCTTTGAAGTTTTTGGAAGCATGTTGAGGTGTGTTAGAATAGATTTGGGTCCTAGCTAAGGATTTTTTTGGTCCGCCTTCATTTCTATCCACCACGAGAATATTTTGGTGCTGAACTAATTTGAATTTGCATGTTTGAAGTGCATTGTCAGCCTTGGAAAGGGTTTCAAGGTTGAGGACGGTATAAGTATGAGTTGAATTATTCAAGGAGGTGAAGATATATGAAATATAGATACAAGATAGATGTGTGTGGAAAGTATATGATGTGAGTGATGAGAAATTGAGTAGAATAGTACAAAATTTCAAGTGTTGGATTACTAGATGTAGTGACAAGAAGGTGTCTACAATGATTCAAACAGGCTGCAAAGGTGTTGGAGCTATTGTGGTGGATATTTTGTTGCATTGAGATAGTGTTCTTTGTGTAAAATTTCTTCTCTATCTTCTTTTTGTACTCTTAAATTGAGCCTTGGTTTTGAGCCTTTTTGGATAGTGTGTCCTATTCTAGAAGTGTGCCTTCTATAGATTTTTCAATTACTTATATTTTTATCTAATCCTCACCATGGTTTTTCCCTTCTTTGATTTTCCACATAAATTTGGTGTTCTCTTGTGCATGGAGTTGAGTTGTTTCATTTTTTGTTTAAAAATTATAATATATTAAGGGTTTAATGAATATTTTTGGATTTGAATGTTAATGAGGGTTTTGGTGTTTTGATAAGATACAACTTATTCATCCCTCCTCTCATTTATCTTGTTCATTCAATAATCTAATCCTAATATTAATTCCTCATACTTAGCTACATTATTGATACATTCAAAGCCTATATTGATAGAATATTTGGATTACTCATTAGCTAGAGAAATGAGGATAATTCCTACTCTAGATCCTTCTTGGAGAGAGATCCATAAAAAATATGTCTACCAAATGTTGTTGTCAAAAGGAGTTGCTTAAATTTTTATAATTATGAGGACACCATTCACTTTTTGTTGAAATGTTCATTTCGATTTTGAATTTATCTAGTTTGTTAATATCAATTAATTTTTTATTTTTTTTATAATTATCATTATCTTTAGTAATGGATGGATATCTTTTCTCCCTATTCATTCTCACATATTTTACATTTATGGGATGACTGCATAGGTAGACTCCATATGAATACTTCCTCCTACAACTACTAACCACCTTCTTGAAAATAGAATGCCATTCTAAGAAGGTATATAAAAAAACTCACACTTATTTTTAACCCTTCTCAAGGACGGCTATGAAATTGAATTCCACATCTTTCATAACAACAATGATACACACCTCCCAATAATCCATAGTAAAACAAAATCATAAGACATAGTCACCTGCATACCTAATCAATTCATGACTTCAAATGGCATAAAATTATTTGAATCTCTTGAATGAATCAAGAATATTTTACCAACTTATCATTGATAGCCAAGGTGACATAAAAGGGGTACACTTGAGATGGAAATTTACTTAGCGTGGCACCCAAGTATACTGTAGGTATCTCCACACAAAATTTTTTGTTATCTTTTTGAGTAGTTTATTCTCATTTTATTATAGACTAATATCATTATCCTCAATAAGAAGGATGAGTGAAACATCATTGATGAGAGATATTGCTCTATCTTTATACTCATTTATTCTAATAATTTCAAATAGTGGCAATAAAATTGATTTGTCTTAATATTTGTGCTATATCTACTAGAGAATATTTTGATATTGGAATACCAAAAAGTATCATTTATTATTACAGGTAGAGAAGGTGTATGATTGGTTGTAGTAGGAAAAAATCTCCTCTTATTCTTTTTTGTGTTAACTTTAGAAGTGTAGACATTGAAAAATGTCTTGGCCTACGAACTCCATTTTTCTGCATCGATTTCATTCTTCCCTACATAATTGAATAATTTTGATTATTTGATTATTGTCTAGGTCACATTCCTCTATTAATTCAATATTTTTAATTATTTAATTAATTAATTTCCTTGTCTTTATTCTTCTTTGATTAATTAAATAAATTAAATATTAATTTAATTATGTCGTTACATTATTTTCTCCCTATAGTTAAATAAATTCCCATTTATTTAATTATTCACCTTTCACCTTTTCGTCAATAGTTAAATAATTATTTTTAATTATTTAATTACTCTTTCCCATTTACTTCAAATTCAATTAAATGGTTGCACAATTATTTTAATTAAATACCCATTTCCCTCTTCTGCCACAAATAAATAATTAAAATGATTATTTATTCCTCCACATCCTCTCCCAAATTAAATAATAATATGATTTAATGGCCAAGATTCCTTCTTCAATTAAAAAATATTATTTGATGCCTCCACTTTCCCTCCATTTCTTCTTTTGAATATTGACCATTGATTCTCTCTAGTCTTCTTTCATTCTTGACTGTCTATCCTTAGTCATCCCTAGCCTCACTACTTTGTGGTGCATGAAAACTCAACCGTTGATCTTGGAATCTTCTAGAATTTTGATCTTGTTCGCTTGTTTGAGAAGATTTTCTATAAAAGAGAGTTGTCTCCTTCATTTTTTCTTTACAACCACATTCTATAAAATTATTGCTATTATTGTCACTTACAGGTACTTCGACACATCAAAAATATAAGGGAAAGATTGCAAATTGAAAAGAATGGAGGAGAATCAAGGAAGATAATCAACTTCAACATAGGGAGTTTAGATTAGTTTTGTTGTTCATTTTATTTTCATGTTGATTTTGCTTTCTTGTTTTGGATTTGGGTGGCCTAGATTTTAGGTAGAGTGGTTACTACTGGATCTTAGCCATCTTATTTATGAATTTTCCCCTTCCTTACATTGGTGAACCTAACATGAATTTTAAAAATTTCACAGAAATTCATGTTCTTGTTTTCTTTGTTTTTTTGCAGGTTCATGAGCTGCAATCACAATATAGTGAGTCACATTTGTTGGCAAAGTGACAAAAGTTTGAATAATGACATATTTGTAGGCTTTTGTGATGCAACTATTGGAAAACTAGAATGACACATTTGATGCGTAGTGAGTTGCATCCGTGAAGCTGAATATCACAATTGCAATTTCCTAAGACGCAATCACCATACTTTGAGTCACATCTATGTGATGCATACGTGAATGAGAATGACACATTTTCTTGTTAAGGTAAAAAAAATTAATTTCAGGTTTTCTTTTAGGTTTTTAATTTTGGTTTGCATTAGGTTAAGAATTTTTTTGGTGTTACTAATATTCTATTTCTAGTGTGTGGATTTCATTTTGGAGAATAAATTACCCTCAAAACTACTAATCTTTTTCTTGTAGGACATTCGTTGAAGACCTTTTTTCTAAACTACTAGTTCATGCTTTTGCAGGGTTTTTATGTTTTCATTTTTGGTCAATAGGAACATTTAGTTTCTGGTTTAAGAATAAATCGATGTCTTTTGTTAATATAGGAACATTTCATTTTCATTTAATAAATGAACTAGTGTCTTTTGTGCTTGGTGTGCGTACACATCTACTTGTTGTAGAACCCATAGGGTGTAGTGAAAGTATCCTCTCCCCTTACACTTCATGCAATATTGGGTGTAAGAGAAATAATTACATCTTATTTTTATTTTGTAGAAGGGCCTACCAATTGAGACACACCCTAACGGAGAAATCATTGGTGACCCAAAGAGGTGTTTCCCTCGAGATTCTATATAAAAGGGATATATGAAATTCAAGTCCTAATTTGCGTTAGCCTTTTTTGTACAATGCCAAACTGAAAGGGGAAGTACCCACATTTATGTGAGGTATTCTAATGTACCCTAGTAGGGTTGGTTAAAGCCTTAAGTGGCTTGTTGGATTCTCGCAAGGGGTTAGTCCCTTGAGTTATGACTAGACACCTCTTTTAGGAGCCAACCTTTTGATTGAGATTATTTGGTGTCACTTTCAATGGGGGATGCACATTGTGCCCCGAAGTTACTCACCATGAGGCTCCCTTGAGATGAGAAAAAAATATCTAGCTTAGTATAAGATACTTGTTTACTTATAAATTTTGAGAGAGGGTGATTGTGTCACCTTTCCAGTCTTGCAGGCCCCTATCTATCCTCTCTCACAAATATAAGAGTGAAGACACCCCCTAAAGGTGTCCCTACACTTATTTCAAAGGAGATTCCAATTTGTGGTCCTAAAAGTGTTGCCATTGGCCATCAAACTTAGGGATAAGAAGTGTTTGATGTTTTTTCGATTGTGTTCTACCAATGAAAATTGGGGTGAATAACCCTCAAACATACACATATTCATATAGGGATATGATCAGTCAATAGCCAAAAATCTATTTTCAGAGTGTTTTCTTTGTTTGCAATCACATTTCAAAAATTTCCCAAAACAAAATCATTCAAAAAAGTTATATTTTAGGCAAACAAATTGTGAACCACAACTGTCAGATAGTAAACCAAAAACATTGAATAGTAAACTGTAACTGTGAACCACAATTGTGAAATCTGCATTGCATTTGTGAGATAGTGATCCACAATTGCTGGATCATAAAATTTCAAAGAAATATTTGTCCAATCTTAGTCCTCATCACATTCTGATAGTGACCTTATATTCTGATTAAAGACTTTCTTAGTTTAACCATTCCATTTCATCACATTTATCTAGGTTTTCTTAGTTAGATTTCATTATCTACCTTGCATTGCTTAGTTTTTTTTAGATCATTTTTAGCTATAGGAACCCTTTAGATTTCAGATTAGGAGGCCTTCTATATCTTTGATCAGACCATGGTCACATTTATGGATTGTTATTGACCCTACCTTCTCTATCAATCAATTTTCAACCATCATTGGGTCTCAAACTTATGTCTTAGTTTAGACTCACCCTTGTCAAAATCATCCATCCTTTCAACATTCATCTTATAATGTCTTAACATTCTAGTTGGTTACCTTGGTCTATCATACTTTGGTTAGAATCCATTTCCTTATATCCAAAGGTGCATACCCTTAGTTTCATTTGGCATACCTTAATATTAGTATCATATCAAAACCTTAGTCATAATCTCATTTTCTCTCATTACATATCATATCCTTTGGTCATAGGGTCATTATCAACATTTCATTTCAAAGCTTTAGTCTTAGGTGCATTAAAAATTTCCATCATTATATCTTCACAAATCCAAAAAAATATAGCATAGTCCCATATTGCACTTTGCATTATCACCTTTTCATTATCAATCCTTAGGTTTCAATTCTTATATGGTTCATAAAAGATCACAAGGAAAAATAAAGGACATGGAATCTTCAAGTGATCCCCTTTTCAGTTCCACAAGTGAAACAAAAATTGGGTCAAATTCAAATCCACCAATAGAAACATCAAATCCATTTGATAATATCACATTAATAGATGCCAATATATATTTGACCCCAAAAGAAATTGAACATGCCACTCAAGATCCAAGAATAATGTGAATTGTGGATGAGATTGTTAGCGCAAACCCTAACGAATTCTTTCTCACTCTTACTAAGAAAGGTTCTACACTCCCACTTCTACAATTGTAGAGGGAGTAACACAATAAAAAACCTAAGGTCCAAAATAATACACATTCAAACAAGGTCAACCCATTTCACAATAAATTTTCACTAGCCTACCCCTTGGGTCCACAACATACATTGCAAAAACTACACATGTTCCTAATCCACCAATATTTGGGGCTAAGAGAACACATACTATGTCCCAAGGATCAACATTCACATTTGGTATCTCATCTTCTAATCCCATGGGTGTGACATTTACAAATCCATTTGGAATGCAACACAATACACCCTTAATCAATGTAATTCAAAATTCACCAAACAAAACAAGATGAATCCATATTGTCACATCTAAAGTGCCAACAAAAATGATTAATGCTACACCTAATACCAATATGAACTTTGGAATAAATTTGAACACCAACCCACTTCCATCACAACAACATGTCACACCAAATGAAAATTTCATGCCACAAAATCAAATCAATACCAATGCCACATTTATACCCCTTTATCAACAAAGAAACTTGGATCCTTTGCAATAAAATATCAGTCATAATCACACAGTGGTGCCAAATTTATCATACAACACTCCTAACATTAATGTTGATCCCCTTATGCAAGGAAAACCCAACATGAAACCATCCCCCATGAACACCTTGATGCAACAAATGCAATCAATACAACAAAAAATGGAAAACATACAATTGGAGAAAACTAAGAAGACATATTCTATGGAGGAATTATGTCCTTACCCTTTTGATAGAAACATATACATGACACCTTTCCCCTCACATTTCACCACTCCAAACTTTAACAAGTACAAAGGAAAATGGGATCCAATAGAATATATATGAGAATTTAACATGGAATGTATGGACATTGCATATAAGCCCACATATTTGATTAGACTATTTCCATGAAACCTTTCAGGGTTGGATCTAGAATGGTTATTGCACCTTCCTCCTAGGATACAAACATGGAGTGAATTGGTTGATAGATTCATTAACCACTTTTCCTACAACATATAAAGTGCACTACCTTAGCAAATTGTGCTCCACCAAAAAGAAAGAGGGAGAATCACTTACACCATTTTATCAAAGATGGTGCAATATGGCTAATAAATTTACTTGCCACATACCTGAGAAAAAAATGATCACCATTTTCATAGAGAGCATAGACATAGAATTAATGATCCAACTCCCAATTCAATGTTGTACTACCTTCAAATATGTCATTGAAAATGGGGTCTTCATTGAGAAATCTCTCGTATAAAAAGAAATAGTCAAAATCTTCAAAGACCCCTAATGCTCCTAGTGACAAGGATAAATTTTGGTCTCAAAATAAGAATATCACCAATGATGGAGTCATGGATGTTAAAGTGGTAAATCAAGGTAACCCCACCCTTCATCTTAAAGGTCCATCCACATCAAACACACCAAAACCTAGCCATGATCAAATATTGAATGTTGTAAAAAATAATCAACAACACAAAGGACCTTCATGAACTAAAAGAACATACACACCCTTAGGGTAATTGATTGAGTCAGTTCTAAAGAAAATTTTACAATCAAACATCATTCAACTTCCTAACATTAAAACATATGAACCGACATTAGTTAAAACTAATTGGTGGAATGAAAATGACTTTTTTGAATATCATCATGGCAAGGGACACACAACATCATCATGTTGGACACTTGAGAACCTTATTCAAGATATTATTGAACAAGGAGAGATATCAATGGATAATTTACAAGGTAAAACCAATGTTGATCACACCATATTCACAACTCCCTTCCAAGACCATGGGAAAGGGAAGGCCTCTAGTTTAGAAAATAATAACAATGCTAATTATACCCACATTACACATGACTATACCATTAATCACATTTGAGACCTTGGTAATCATGTTGCTACCATCACCATTAAGAAAAGTTCAAAATGTGTCATTACTACCCAAAAAGCTAAGGTGACCCTCTAAGGGGTTGTCTCTAATCTGCAACTGAAAATCCAATACAAACTCTTGGATCATCTAGGAAAGATTCTTGTATAGATATCTATTCTTGAACTGCTTCACATTTCACCAGAGTATAGGTCCATTATGGACAAAACAGTACAAGATACATCCATACCCTCAGACCTAAATGGCAACCAATTTCAATCCATGGTTGGTTACTTAGCTACACCTCACCATGTCACATTCTTTGAACAATATCTTTCTACACAAAATCCAAATCATAATGATCCCCTACACCTTGAAGTCTATATTAATAAACAAAGAATCAGATGAGTCTTGGTAGATGGTGGAGTAGGTCTGAACATATGTACCCTAAAATTGGTTACAACATTAGGATTCTCAGAGGCTTTCATAAATCAATATGACATTTTTTATCAAGTCTTATGATGATGATGAGTGCTCATTCAAAGGATTAATCACACTTCCTATAAGGGTTGGTCCCACTATTCATCACATAATGTTCCATGTCTTGGATCTGGAATTTCCTTACAATCTTGTCCTAGGTTTCCCATGGATTCACACCATTAAAATTGTACCTTCCACCTACCATAAATTCTTGAAGTTTCCCTATAATGGCCTTGAAATTACCATACTAGGTGATCCTGATCCTTTCCCGTATTGTAGTAATGTAAGAGGAACTAATAAGAATCAAGCTCCCATTAATTGGGAAGCTTCATATTCCACCTCACCCAACTACATTGATCCATATTCCCTCATAAAATCATCCACTCCATTCACCACACCTTCCAAACCAAAAGTCTAGATCCATGATAAGGGATGTGGGGAATACAACATCCAAAGATTATTTTGTGTGGGAAATTTTCCTAAATCATTGAAGTCTTATGGAAATACTCATCTTATTCAGCCTAAAATCATTATCCACAACCCTCCTACCACCTTCATCAAGTGGGGGGGATTAAGAAAATAACCCATAGGCGAGGACATCTCTACATGGATTTACAAAGATGAAGAAGACATTAAGCTTAAATAGTTACCATTTGAGTAGTATACCAAAGGTTTCTAGATCATGAAGCAAAAAGGATACGATGGAAATAGTGGTATTGGCCTAAAAAACCATGGAATGGTGGAACCGATACGACCTCTTCGCTGACCAAAGAACATTGGGCTAGGGTATGTACTATCAAAAGTGAGTGTTCTTGGTAATAAGTTATGTTCAAGTGAGATCATTAATGTTTCAAATGAAATCAAGACATCTAAGGAGGACTATGTTGAAATTGATTCTAATGAGTTGGAATGGGATTCCTATATAACCAATGATTATGAACTACACAACGTCTTCCAAGAACTTGACCTATCCTCCTCCCCAACCAATATTATGAATATTAATATTCAAATTGATTCTTTTTTAGGATCTTGACTATACCTTTTTTTTACCATATCTACCTACTTATTGTCCCCTGATGATACCAATTATGGATTACCCCTTGTTTACCCACAATTGATAGATTGAGACCAACAAGGACCACTGATTTTAGGCACATTCAAGAATGATGAAGAAATTGTTGAGTTCATGGGACTTCATGAGGGAATACAAAGTGGGAATCATAAAGTTGGCTTCATCATAGAACTTTAAAATGCAACGTACTTTGGAGAGTCTATTCCTCCCTCTAGTCACAAAAGTGAGAAAAATGATAAAAAATAAAAAGAATTGGTCTCTAGCTAAAAATTGAAAGGAATCTTTAGGCCATGAAAAAGTAAAAATAAAGGATGTGTTCGAAGGTGAAAACCTCTCTCAGGATCCTAAGGATGGAGGGATGCACAGTCTCCCCATTGACTAAGAGATATGTCTATTGCTAGTAGAAGAATCAAAAGAAGTCAATCTTGGGACAAAGGACAATCCTTGAATCATTCAGTTCGCAACATCTTTGACCACAGAGGAAAAACAAGAGTTCACTACATTATTTTTTAAAAGAAAAGTTAATTTCACATGGACATATGCTGAGATGCTTGGGCTGGACACAAATTTTTTTCTACATCATCTACCATTACTTCTGAATGCTAAACCAGTCAAGCAGAAATTGAGGAAAATGCACTCGCAGATAGCACTCTTGATAAAGGTTGAGATAAAAAAGCTTCTAGATGTTGGTTTTATTCGCCCCATAGATTATACATAATGGATATATAATCTTGTTCATGAAATGAAACCAACTTGTGTTATCATAATATGCACAAATTTTAGGGATCTAAATAAGTCTTTTGTTAAATATTTCCCGCTACCTAATATTAACATCATAATAGACCTCACAATGGGGTATGAGATGTTATCACTTATGGATGGATTTTCAAGATACAATCAGATCAGAATTGTAGCTGAAGATCAACACAAAATAGCTTTCACTTTTGCTTGGGGTACCTTTTGTTGGAATGTTATGCCTTTTGGTCTCAACAATGTCGAGGCAACATATCTAAGACCTATGACAACCATTTTTCATGACTATATGCATGTACTTATGGAAGACTATGTTGATGACTTATTGAAAAATTATTTGACAAAAGGTGGTCATCTAGGAGTGTTAGACAAGAGTTTTAGAAGGCTAGAAGAATATAAGGTTAGGCTAAATCCAAATAAATGTGTTTGGGGTCCAATGAAGCAAACTATTGGGATACGTAGTTTTTCATATTGGAATTGAGGTTGATCTTGTGAAGGTAAAATAAATCATAGATATGCTCCCACCAATCAACATTAGTTAGTTGAGAATTCTACAACAAATATTGCAATCAATCCAAAGGTTCATTACCCAATTAGCAGACAAAATTTTCTAATTTCAAAATTTGTTACACAAAGGAGTTCCCTTCATATGGACTGAACATTTTCAAGAGAAATTTCAGTGAATACAATATTATCTATTGAATCCTCTAGTTCTCATGTCTCCCATTGATATTAGACACATAATCTTATACATATCAGCCACCACATCAGCACTAGGGGAATTACCAGCACAAAATGACAATGATGGAAAAGAGAGAGACATATACTATATCAATTGTACTCTTGTAAGATATGAGCTTAAATATAATCCGATTGAAAAAGCATGTCTTGTAGTTGTTTTCACCACATAGAAGTTGAGACATTATATGTTGAACCACAAAATAAAAATGATAACCAAGATTGATCCTCTGAAGCATCTATTGAGCAAAGCAACCTTGATAGGTAGACTAGAAAATTGGGTCATGATTTTGAGTGAGTATGACATAGAGTATGTTGATCATAAGGAAATAAAATGAAAAGTGAAAGATGATCAACTTGCATACACACCAATGATAGCAGATCATCCTCTAGTGTTTTACTTTCTTGATGAATTCATCTTTGCAATAGAAAATCCTACAACATGGAAATTGTACTTTGATGGGTCTTACACAAATCATGGTTCAAAGGATGGAATTATTTTTATCACACCTAAAGGAGATTCCATTCCTAAGTCATATAGCATAGCATTCACATGCACAAATAATATGGCTAAGTATGAAGCATTGTTGATAGGACTACACATGGCAATGAAGTGGAAATTAAGGATCTTCAAGTTTATGGTGACTCCAATTTGGTTATTCGTCAAATGAATGATGAATATGATATAAAAGATGAGAAAATTAACCCTTACACGCACATGGTGGATATTTTTAAGTTGTACTTCAATAAAATTTATTTTGAGAAAATTTTAAGGATTCAAAACAAGGCAATTGATGCAACGGAAACTACAGGATCTCTCTTGGATATTCCTCACAATTCCTCATAGTATGAGTTCTTGGTGGAACATCTATTGATTCTTGCATTTGACATCTTTGAATCAAAACTTGTGTGTGAAATTTTTGGTCTTGAATCTCTTTTGTAAAAAGACTTCTATAACAACCTATATGAGTAGATTATCCCTTTTGACTTGTCCACAAACCAATGCAAGACCTTTATTCGGCAATCCTCTAAATATTTCATCATCAGTGATATCCTTTATCATCTTAGCATAGATAGCACCCTTCTTAGATTTATTGAATCATATGAAGCACAAATGGCCTTACAAGAGGTACACAAGGGTATATGTAGAGCTCACTCTATTCGTCCTACTCTCACTAAGGAGCTTATGTGAATGGGATACTATTTTCCTACCATGGAATGTAATGTCTACTAATTTTTGAAGAAGTTTCACCAATTTTAGATACATGGAGATCTTGTACACACACATGCTCAGGAGATTCACCCACTTACATCACCTTTGTCATTCTCTCATTGGGGACTCAACCTCGTGGGAAAGATTCACCCTAATTCTGCTAATGGACATAAGTTTATCCTTGTTGCAACTAAATACTTTACCAAATGGATTGAAGCCATCCTGATGACCTACATTTCTAGAAAGAAAATATCTAAATTCGTTATTAACTACATCATATATCGATATGGTGTTCCCTAGTACATCATTACAAATAATGGTCATCCATTCAAGAATTAAAATGTCTGTTAGTTATGTGAAAAGCTTAATATCTGACATTTTTTTTCCACTCCCTACTTCCCCCAAGGTAATGATCAAGCTAAGGAGTTTAATAAGACTATACTTAAAATATTAAAGAAGGCTATCGATGACGTTGGCCATGATTGGCATGTCAAAATTAATCTTGCATTATGGGCCTATTGTACTGGAATCTATACACCCATAGGTGCCACTCCATATTCCCTCATATTGGGGTCTAAATCCATTCTTCCCATTGAGGTCAAGTTACCATCCTTGAGGGTATCCATGCAATAGTTTATTGATGATGAGTATCACATAGCCCATTTGCATGAGCTTGAGTTATTGGATGAGAAGAGACATAATGCCTTAACCCATTTACAAGCATATCATAACTATATGTGGTACAAATATAATAAGAAATTTCAAGCTAGATACTTTGATATTGGTGACTTGGTTTTGAAAGAGAATCCTAAGAATCAGATAGATCGAGAAAAGCCTAGAATTTTTGAACCTAATTGGTTGGGTCCCTACATCATCACAGTAGCATATGGGTCTGGTTCTTATCAATTGTCTAATCCCAAAGGTGAACCATTACCTGAGCCTATCAATATCATGCACCTTCACCAACCTTTAGAGAATCCCATTAAAATTCAAAAATACAAAAAAAATCAAAAAAGTCAAAATATTAAAAAAAATTAAAAAAAATTAAAAAAACAAAAAAATTGTCACCTTGATGAAAACCTAGAAAATAAGTGTCTTGGTGAAAAAAAAGAAAATAAAAGAGTAAAAAAAATAAATAGTAAAGAGAAATAATTCATCGAATAGTGAAAACCACTTCGGTGGTGCTTTGGATAAGTACCATGGTGAAAACTTGGCAAACAGGTGCCATGTGTAGTCAATCTTTACTCTATTATCTACCATCATTCTATCTAGTTATTCACCTCCATCCACCCATCCTTTTCTTATCATAATAAATATTTTTCATCCTTCTCATGACTTGAGAACCATTGAAATTTAGCGTCCTTCACCTTTCATGACCATCATTTGCATCCATCATTTCCCTTGCGCGTAATAAGTTGGTTCTATACCTGACTAGGGGAAATTATTCAACCTATATATTTATGGGATCCTAGACATGGTATTGGATTTCTAAAACATCAAAAATCCAAAAAAAAAACATAAAACATCAAAATCCAAAAAATCATAAAACATCAAAAATCCAAAAAACATAAAACATCAAAAACTCCAAAAACAAAGCTAGGGACAAAGTCTGTGTCAGTCCAATTCTATTCAAACTATGTTGTCTCTATGCATTGCTACGTAGGAAAGGCCATATTTTGATGAGCCCTTGAGGCACTAGGTTAGTCCCTTAGGTTTTTGTTGAGTCAAATCAATCATGATTCTATTCTTAATGATTCATTATTGGTCTAATTCGGTCGAACTACGATGTTTGTATGTGTATAACATAGGAAAATCCATCTTTCGATGATCCCTCAAGGCACTAGGTTAGTCCTTTAGGGTTTTTCAAGTCTATCTTGGTCTATCATATTTGGTCCTATAATAATTTGTCCCTTGCTAAGGTCAACACTTCAAACAAAAGAAAATAGATATCCAAACCAAATCTCAAATCAGTAGATCAACCATCCAATTGTTCTTCAATCCAAACAAATCAATTGCCTAATCATCAATACTTGTCAAGTAAATGGTCTTATCATTTTTTCTTTTTCAAGATGCGTTCTTCCTAAATTAGGTAATTTTTCAACCTAATCATTTTCCTTATATAGGATATGTCTTTCCTAAAACTAGGCATGGTCAATTAGTCAATCAATCCGGTCATTCAATTAATTGGCCAGTTAATCAATAAATCTTGTCAAATGGTTAATCCTAGCAATAATTCAATTTGGTCAATTGATTAATCAATGAATCGATCAATCAACCTTGTCACTTAACAATCTGGTCAATCTATCAATCAAATTTGTTAATCAATTAGTCAACCAACCTCATCAACCCTATTAGCAAATAAATTCTGGCAACTGATCTAAATGGTTGTTGACTTTGTTCATCTAGTTGGTCTTATATTTTTTATTTGTCTTTGGTCATGTTACTAGCCACCTTGAGGATGTCACAAGAAGGATTTTAGAGGAGTGATGATGTATCATGACCTCTTTTCTTTTTTATTACTGATTCTAGTATGTCTTGACAAAAAGATTGGTCAATTTGGTCCTTAGTATGAATCAGGGCATTCCTTGTTTACTGAGTGTCTATTTTCGCGAAGGGATAACATTACACACCTTGGGCTATTTAATACCATGGTGTTTATTGTCCATTTTCTATAATTTTGTCACCCAATGATGATAAACAAGCAATTTTACATCTAGTAAGTAAGAATATCAATCTCATATCCTTTGACCAACTCCACACTAACATCCATCTTCTCCACATAATAGCCATCTTCTTCATAATCTTCTCTCTTCTATCCACAATCATCTTGATAGCATCCTATGACACACAAATATATCTTGCATAGATAGTCATGTTAGAAGCATCATAGGTATCATCATGAACATGTTAGTTCATACATTTATCAAAAAATACAAAAACATAGATAGCATCATCATGAATAGAGGTGTACAAGCATCCATATAAGCATTACATTTCATAAGAACACAATATCATCGTGCATTCATAAACCACTAGCATACATCTCATTGCATATATTTTATCACATATCATTTCACATTTGTAAATCAAAAAAAGAAGAAGAGAAAATCATATGTAATCATCACATTTTAAGTACAAATCCATATTGCATTAGCTCACAATCATGAAGCATCCATAGCATCATAAAGTAGGCATACATCATAATATCATATAAGCATCATAATCATATAAAACCATCATGCATATAGAAATATAAATCATGTGCATCATCCATACATCATAAAATAGAAAATAATACATATAGGACCATCTCATAAGCATATAAGTGGATAACATCATAGCATCATAATCAATATTTTCATAGAAACATACATAATAGATCATACATCAAATAATCACCACCAAAATCATGCATCTCACATATATATATCAAAATATCAAGTGCCACAGTACAATATCAAGATGATCTCATAAATGGATCTCACAAGCTCAATCAAAATATACATATACATTAGTGTCTAAAGAACAATAAAAAGAAAGATCTACCTAGTTATCCCCATATCTCCTGATGGAGATGGTATTGTGAAGGGAGGTAATCTATCCTTTGGTTGTTGTGACCCTAAATCCCTGTGCTCTAATGATCAGTGGTAAGGAGAAGGACTAGGAAAGGAAACCCCTCCACTACTTTGATTCCACCAGAAATGATTCCTTCTCTATGACCTACTCATAGCCATTGAAAAACTAGGCTCCATGTGATCAAGAGACACCTCCCTCTCATAGAGATCTCTATATTACTACTCAACCTTAATATCTCTCCTAATCTCGCAAGCAAAGTATTTCGATGGGCCATATCCTACTCATGAAATCAATCAAGCTCTTCTCAACTCACTTTGCCTTGATAGCATCCATGTCTCGCTCAACCCTTAGTTGTTGTACCTCAGCTTGTGCAACCTGTAGTTGCACTTGTATCTCTACAATCTAGGCATCCACTAGCTAATCCTCCCTCTCCCCTCCATCACCTCAATGTGGGGATATCCTCTAGTCCCTCATCCATGAATACCCTCTCCTCCTTCTCCTCTTGATCTACCATCTCCTCATCTCAGCCCACCTCCTCTACCTCAACACCTATCCCAATATCCAACGTTGGATACTCCTCGACCTATCTCTCCTCTTGATGAGGAGGTCCATCTATCTATCCCACTGCCACCTCTTCTTTGACCTCTCCAACTTGAAAAGGGGCCTCCTCTACCTGTCTACCTCTATCTCACCTCGGTGGCTAAGGTAGATGAGGTTGTTATTCATCTTTGACCCTGCCCCTGCCATCTCAACCTCCCATGTCCCCTTTGTCTCCTCCATCCCTATCATCTCCTCCATCCTCTCCTCCACATCCTCCATCTCCACCTCCATCATATCCTCCCCCTCATCCTTGGCCCCACAACCCTCTCCTCAACCCCCTCCTATGTCGCTCTACTAGTGTTAGTTGATCTGATGTAGAAGCATCATTGGTTCTTTGAAATCCTACATCAACCAAAAATATTTTCGTTTCAGTTTTGTTCTTGTTTAGTTCGAGTTGGCAGATTCAAAATTTCATCATATTTTCTCACCGAACCCTACAGATCTATGTTTCATCATGGACATGTTAATTTTCCCTTATTCCAAGATTTTAGAATGATTGGATATTTTTCCGGCAAGTTATCACTTCTGGATTAAGTGATAGTTTCTATAATAGAGCATCAAAGTAGTTTTGAACCTAACAACTAGTTTTGTCTCTTGTGGATCCTTCCCATAACTTTTAGACCCTTACGATGTGTTCTAAATTATTTCATGGAGTGTCCCCGACCTTGATTTTGGTCCACACTTCATCCTATGCACCTTCTGAGGAGAAATTCAAATTTAAGGCACACCTATTACACACACAAGTTATGTTTCCTTCATCAGAGATTGTAATGATCTTTGGCCAACATGAATAATTCTAGATCTCTGAATGTGATATACATCATTGTAATAGATCATTAGGAAAAGAAATTAGAATGGATATTGGATTCAATATGTAATATTTCAGCTCGTATTAAGGAGCATATAGGAATACTATATTTTGAGCATGTTGTATCACGCCTGTGAGCATGATCTATGAACCTAGATGTTGTTGGCTGGTTGTAACTGAAATTTTTGGTAATAAGAATGTTTGAATCTACATTTGCCTCCATATTCTATGTTGCTTCTATTTTGTAACTCTTTCTGCATGGTCTGGGTTGTTCTCTTTGAGGACCCTCCTACCGTGACTGCACCATGATCCAAATCTATCAGTGGTATGGACCTATGCTGGGCCCACCATGCATCAAACTTCGGTGTGGTACCTACATCTGCCACCTTTGGCCCTACCCCCCATTGTAATGGTTGTATCCCATTAATTTCCGTCTCTATTGTGGTCATAGGAATCATGGCTCCCCATGGATGGATCTCTTAGCTAGACTGAGAAAAATATATAGTACCCATTGATAACCATGTTGCTTGCCAAAATTTTGGTGAACCCATTCTAGAGGATAACTCTTTATGATATGTTGTGACTAGACTGTGTGTCCAATTAGGTACTAATTTTTGCAACAATAAGGCAAGTGATCATCGTCATCAATAAATGGGGTGTCATCATTCTAAGGCCTCTAGGTGAATGAAACCAATATGTATATTGTGTTCCTCCAATAACCAATATCTCCTACATGTGCCTATTTGATTGTACCTCCATAAATGAAAATATATGGAATTCTTGCCCCAAGTAGCCTCTACACTAGTAGTAGGAACACTGCAATGTGCTCCTAGGCCCAAACCATTAAGAGAGTAGTACCATAGCTGATGCTTTGTGCCAATCTATAAGCCACATCATAAAGTTGAAAGTATAGAATTGTAATCATGCAAGGCTCCCAAGAATACATCTGTCCTTTGGTTATCATCCCAAAGAGCATCTCACCCCAACTAACCGAAAACCCATGTGCTCACCAATTAGGGTACATGACTCCACTAATCATGCTGCATAGGACAACAATAAAGAGATTGTATCTCTCTGTGAGTATGTCCCAATGGATCTCATACTCTACTCCAAGTTCACCAATATCCTCATAATTGAAAGTTGCCACAATCATAACATACCCTCTCTCTTGGTCATACGACACATGTTGGCCGTAGATATGGATTCTCAGAATGCACCACACATCCTCTAGGGTCATTGTAGCCTCTCCTATCATAAATTAAAATGAACTAGTCTCAAAGTTTCATTGCTTGGACAATGCAGTTAGCAACCCCCTATTAGCCTGAATCATGGGCATAAAGGTAACATAGTGTTGGCATTGGAATGGTTTTTCATTGATGTCAAAGGTTGCAAGATTGCTTGTTAATATTTTTAGATGGTGGAGCTTGTTTTCTCATGTTAATGTTCATTCTATGTTATTTGGTGTTTAATAGGTGCATGATTTTAGATATGGTCAACATAGAATTATTGAGAAAAATTGCAAAGTTCAACCTTGGTGACCATGAGGTTTAAGGTTGATACTTTCATAACAAAAATTCTATGGATCATCTATTAAATTCTATATTTTCTTGAAAGTATTATGAAGATATCAAAGGGTGCATACAATAACCATTATGTTGTTGATACTAGTTTTCTCATCACTTCGATAGGTCACAAAGATGCTTGGTCTTAGTGTGAAAATGGTGATGATGTTGATGTAAGAATACAAGAGAGTAGCGGCTATAGTTTACTAAGCTTTAATTCGAGGTAGATTTTAGAACTATCATAAATTTTGGATCGGGTATTGATTGGTATCTCTTTTAAAGACTTTAAAATCTAGTTTTAGTGCTTCTTTCTCAAGCTTCTAAGATATGTAAATCTATAATTATGTTTCTTGAATTATTGCTCCTTGAAGTTGTTTATGTACTTAGGGTTTTTTGCTTTAAATCTCATTCTAAATCTCTACATGGGTTTCTCATGCAAAGGGTTTAGGGTTTATTAAAGTCTATATTTTCTTGAAAGTATTCTGAAGATATCAAAGGGTGCATACAATAACTATTGTATTGTTGATACTAGTTTTCTCATCACTTCGATAGGGCACAAAGTTGCTTGGTCTTAGTGTGAAAATAGTGATGATGTTGATGTAAGAATGCAAGAGGCTAGTGGTTGCAGTGAAGTAAGCTTTAATTTGAGGTAGATTTCATAACTATCACAAAGTTTGGATCAAGTATTGATTGGTGTCTCTTTTAAAGACTTTAAACCTAGTTTTATTGCTTCTTTCTCAAGCTTCTAAGGTATGCAAATCTACGATTATGTTGCTTGAATGCTTTCTCCTTGAATTTGTTTATGTACTTAGGGTTTTGTGCTTTGAAGCCCATTCTAAATCTCTACATGGGTTTCTCATACAAAGTGTTTAGTGTATACGACTTGTCGACCCCTGTCCCTAGGGCATATCAACCTAGAAAATATACATTCTTATGCTTTAATATCAAAAATTTTCTATAGTTATTATTTATATGATCAATTTAAGATATCAAAAGATATCAATGCTTGTCATTTACTTGATCAAAGGTTTTTATTTTAACTCTTGTAACAACATCTTCTCGATGGCTGACTTTGATAGAAACCTAAAGTTTTTTTGTACAGTTATGAAACCATATTGATGTTCAATGGTTTTCTAATTTTGCAACCAGTTTCAAACAAAAATTTTTGTGATCAATCACCATGAAATGAAGTTATTGATGAAATTCAAACAAGTTTTTGATTACTATAAAGGTTTGACTTGAGCACATGGTACAGGGTTCAACAAGATGATTTAATGATTTTGCAAAGTTTATTGTTTTATCATGTATATGAACATAAATGAATGATCTGTATGTAGATGTAGAAGTGAAATTTCTTGTGTTTCAAATCAAAATGAAACATTCAAGAAATGAAATGATCTGATAACTCATATTAGACCTTGTTTGTATATGCTAAAATGAGTGGAGTCTTGTACAGAGAATTTTATTCATGTATGTAAGGAGAGTCAAGTATTGATTTCTTGAAAGAGGAAAAAAGTCTTGGATTGTATTGAAATAGAGTAACCCTCTAATTATCTAAATATTCCTTCTAAGTTTATCTAGAGTGATGTATGTTTTCCAGTGAGGCATCTTATGTCTTCTAGTGAAGAATATTGTTTAGCTAGTGAGGCATAAAGAGTAGCCATTCAGGCTATAATCAGTGAGATTACTGTTGTACCAGTGAGGTCTAATAAAATGAATTTTTTGAGTGGTTTTTTCTCCCTATATAGGGTTTTCCACACATAAATACTATGTTGTGGTTTCTCCTAATTTTTGATCTTTTTGTGCATGGTCAATCATACTTGTTCAAGATTTTTAGCTCTTATTTCATCATGCTTCTTTCAAAATTTGAATACCTATGTTACTTGAAATTAATATGCATAAGGTTTTAAAAATTAATCAAGTTAGATTTGATTTGTAAACCACTGATTCATCCCCCCCTCTCAGAGGTTTTGTACTACAACAGGTGGTATCAAAGCCATATCCTTGCACAAAGTCTAAACAATTTAGGGGTTCCTGGTAGTGGAGTACTTACTATGAGCAAGAGGTATAGAAATAAAGTTTCTAAAAAGGAGAAATACTTGCATCAAAAGAAAGAGAAGTCTATTGCTAAAGTTGATGATGTTTCTAATGTTCTTGGCTCTAAAGAATGTCATGTAGGAATATCTGATGCAAAAAGAGATGAGTTACATTTCATGGAAGTTGCAAGTGAGTCTTATGATGAAAATAATGAAGAGGAAGCACAAGTTTATCTTGGAGATGAATTGAAGAAAGAAAGAAGAGAAAAAAAAGAACTAAAGAAGAAGTGTGTAGAATATGATTAGATCATTGAGAAAATAAATTTGAAATGAGAAGAGTCTAGAAAAGTGGAAGAAGCAACTTGCATGAAGTTGCAAACCGAAGTAAAATATTGCCAAAAATTAGAGGCTGAAATGTTGTCACTAAAAGAGCAATTGGAGAAGGTAAATCGGGATTTGAAAAGAAGTCTACAAAATGAGCAGAGCACTGAGTTGTTTGAGAAACTTTTACTAAGTCAAAGATCTTTGTCAAACAAATCTAGGATAGGATATGAAGGAGAAGTGTGTAACAAATATTCTACAGTGTCAAAGGAGCTAATGGAATTGACAAGCTTGTCAAAAGGAGCAACATATGAACAAGGAGAATCAAGTTTTAGTTTCAAAATTCATACAAAAGAGTTCATGATCCCAATAAAAGTTTGAGAAGAAGGTCATCAGCAAGGAAAATCAGGTATAATTATTCTTTCTTCCATGGTTATTGTTACTCTTGTAATGATTATGGAAATAAAGGAATTGATTGTAGAAGAAGAAGTCGATCTGCATTTTATAGAGATCTGAATGTAGTTTTTTTATAAATGTACCAACCTTGGACATATAGCACAATTTTCTAGAAGTTTTTTGAGTCAACCTAATCATAATAAGAGGTAAAACATGTAAAACAATAAAAAGGAAGAGTCTAAAAAAGCTTGGAAAAGGAAAGAGCCTGAGAAATTTTGGAGAAGGAAATAGGAATGAAAATAGAAAGAAACTATGCTTGTGATTTATGTACAAAATGCATCTCCAAGTGCATAAAAATTAGCATGGAGTTAGGGGGATATGTTCAATGTCATATATTTTACCCCAAGGTGAAAATACTTGTAGGTCACTCAAAGATCAAGTGATGGATTTGTGTGAGGTTTTTACAATGGTAGGAATTTTTTTGAAGTTGTCTCTGTAGTCTTTGGTTGCATTCTTTCTCTTATTGGATCTATGAATCAAGAAAGGTTGTTGTCAAATGTTGTAGTTGTAAGTGTCTTGGTATCCATGTACACAATATGTAGGGTATGACTATGACTATGCCTATGTTAAGTGATTGCATCAAGGAGATTTGGATAGACAGAGGTACACAAAATTCAAAGTATCAAACCCTAAGCTCATCATAGCAAGGTTCTCATGGGTGCAAAGTCTCATCAAAGAAAAAAATGTTATATCTATTGTTTAAGGAGATTTGACACATATAGTCATCTATATGAATAATCAATCATTCGGTATGTATGTTTTTGTATAATTGGGGTTGCGAAGGTTTGATGAGACAATATTATTCATTTGCATCTCTTTTTGTTATTGCTTGATTTGCGAGTCTATGATTTGTGGCCACTAATGTGATGAAAGTGTAATTTTATTGCTTGATATAAATGGAGGCTTCAGTTAAGCTCAAAATGGTGTTGCAATACTTGTAATTTGAACTTGTTCTTGATAGTGCTAAATTTTAGTATTATTTCAATCACAGAGGATTTTTAGCTCAAAGTCAGAGTTTGGTAGAGTTAATAAAATCATGTTTGATCTTTGAAGTCAATATAATGCTCATAATCCTTCAAGATAGTGTCATGATTGTGTTTGTGATATACATGCCAAGTGATAGTTTACAAATTATTTAATGTGATAGACTTGGCATATGATTTTGAAAATGGTTTGATGCTTAGACAGAGTGCAAGACAGTGAACAATGACTTTCCTTCAAGATAATGACTTATTTTTGACTTTCTTGAAGAATAAAATGAATTTCCATTATGAAATTAGTAGTTAGTCCTATCTACACTTACTTCATTTATAATACAGTGACAACCATAAGTAATAGTATGCATGGAGGTGATAGTGCTAGAATACTCAGTGGCTTTGATGAAAGAGTATCACAGTGTTTCTTCATGCTAAAGTGATTGTTATGGTCAAGTCACAGTTCAATACTTTTTTTATGCCTTGTATAACCACCCCATCTTTTTCCTTGGTCAAAATGGGTCCCCCTTTGTGTTTTTATCTTTTGTTATTTTTCAAAAAAAGTCTGGATTCTTTTGCTTCCAACACTTTTTTTAATTTTGGTTTAGTCTTGCGGAATCGAAGCCAGAACCAAATCGGGTTCTGAAACTTCTTTCAAAACTTGTTCTGATCCCCATCCCAACAGTCTTTCTTTTGAAATTTTGTTTTATCTTTATCAGAGCCGGAACCAAAGTAGGCGTTAAGTTGGTGTTTATTGAAAATTGTAAAATCAAAATTCATCCTGTCTCTGCCTCTACTTTTTGAACTTTTGGTTTTAGTCTAGATCCTTTTGTTAAGTTTTATTATGTCGGTCTTTTGTTTTAATTTTTGTGTTTGGTTTCATTTTGTGCTTTGTTGGTGGACCCGAACTCGGAACGGGAACGAAGTTGGGAAATTCCTTAAGTTTCCGAATCAGTTTCCATTCCTATTCCACTCCCGCCATTTTCTGGTTGTTGACTATTTACTAAAGTCGCATTGTAGTGAAGTGTTTGTTCTTCTCCAGCTCCGACTCCGCTCAATTGCATTTAATGCATTAATGACAACAACCATGCGTAGGTAGAAAATCTGATTTTTACCTTCATTAAGGATTAAATGCATTATTATTATCATTGCTAAAAAATCAAAGAGTGAAACAGAGCAGCCGCGGAGTCCATCTGAGTGAATCGATTGAAGGAGGAGATAATTGCTTATGAATCAATTCAGAAGGTTAGCCAGGTTCTTGCGTTCGAGGTAGGGTTCCTATTCTTGTTTCTTTTATTTATTTTCTTTCGTGTTTTCTGTTCGTGTTGTTTGATTTAGATGTTCGGGCAAGTTTGCCGTCTCAGTAGGATGGTGTGTTTGTTTTTCTTTCTTTATTTTTTTTTATTCTTGCATTTCTGGTTTTATAGTGAGTTAGGGCATGGTCGCTTTCTCATTTTTTCATGATCATGTTGTGTTGCGTTAGGTTTTAAATGCGTAGGTTTAATTAGGGTTTTCATAGTGAGGTAGATTAAATATAGGTTTTTACATTGAGTTAGGGTTGGTAGAATCTGGTTTTTACTTAGGATTTTATTGCACATTTTTTTGGTTAAATTAGGAGGGGTTGAATCTGTGCCCTAATTTATATCGTGTTTTCTAGGTTAGGGTTTTATGTGTTTCTGTGATCACGTTTAATAATTAAATATGATGCCCTAAAATATAGTCATCCCCATGGTCATATGGGTATAGTCTTTTCATGATATATTTTAAGCCTCATTTCATTTAATATGACTTTAGTTTTTAATCATGGAGTTAGGTGTTAAATTGATAAATTTTTTGATGACATCATGGTCAACATAGCCAGAAGCAAGATCAGAATTGATTTAGAGTTTTGGATATTTTTTTATGTTTAGTGTCAATTCCGTTTTCCATACCGTCTCCGACTTCGCTTATAGTAAGAATATTTTCTTCATAAAGAGTTAACCTTGGCAGAAGCAAAAGCGGAAGTGGACCCGAGACAGAATATGAAAACATAAAATCTGAAGGAAATCGAGTGAGTTTCCATTCCGGTTCCAATCAATATTTCATTTTCGACTCCGAGCCTGCTTCTTATTAGCAGAGTGACAATAACAGTCTTTGCTCCGAGCCCAATAGTATGTTAAAAGAAGTTTATTTAAGATGTTTTCTAGCTGGTTCAACCTCTGATGAATGTTTGAAAGGTATGATTTTAAAGACACATTTTTGAGCTGTTTCATTCAAGGATCTAATTAGAGATTTTTTTGCAGGAAAGTTAAGAGGATGTCAGGAACATCAGGAGAAGCCTCCCAAAGGAACCGGTCTATAGGAATATAAAAGGTAGTACCTAAACCAAAGAAGATCAAGCTAGAATAATTGCCTTATACCTTGAGGTATAATCATAGGTGTCCTATTATGAAAGTAAGCAAAGTAGAATTAGATTGGTCAGACATTACCGACACAAACTTGGGATAATATAATTTTGAAGAGTTGTATTTAGAAACCTTTGCTGAAGATATCACAGGAAGAACAAAAAAAATTGTTGATTCCGACTTGGCCCATATCACTGTGTTTCCTTTATCAATCCAATGCCTGGAGTTGATCTTGACAATAGCCAGTGCCTACAATCCTGCTACCAGACAATGCATGGATTCACAAAACAATGTAATTATTGATCTCACTCCTCAAGCATTTCAAAGTATATTTAATGTCCCAAATCCTAAGAACTTGGTGTAGTTGGATGAGGCAGAGGCCTTGGAGAAATATAGTAGGTATAAAGAATCCAATAAATCTCATTTGAACAAAAAGTGGTCGAAAATGGAGAAGAAGTCTCTAACCAAGCTTACAGACCAACCAAAGAGGGCAGATTTCTATAAGGAGGTATCGGATTTAATAATGATGCTCTCTAGGGATGTTGGGAAAAGAGATACATTTCGTTTCAAGGAGTGGATGTTTCATTTCATCCAGACAATTTTACATGGAACCCATTAGTTTGTTTGGCCGATGATTGTATCAAACGCTATTCATGATCAACTAACCAACATTAGGGAGACTAAGAGCTTCTTTATGACATCTTACATTGTGTATGCAGCAGCAAGGTTGGGTATCTTCCCAGGTTTAAATAGAGTAGGGTTAATGGGAGTGTTGGATGGATAGAAGAAGGTGTGGGAGCATTATAACCAACTATCTCTACAGGTTTGTGAGACTTAGTTCAAAAGGGTTAATGATGCATTCATATATGTAGTCGTTAACCAATTAAATGGAGATGTAGTGTACAGATTGAGTCAAGAAGCCATGGAATTTATTGTTGAATGGGGATGTTGATACATTCAATACCCCAAGTTTACATATTTCAAGTTAGCTGGTTTTGAAGGCCATCCACATTTGCTTCCAGGGTGTTGCAATAACAGGATAGTATTGATGGAGTTTGTATATCAGGCTCTTGGAGTTAATGCTCGGTTTGGTTTAAAACCTAAGACAAGATGTCACGAGTTTCCCATGAAGTTGGGTGAGTATAAATGTCAGCATTTGGTAGGAGCAAAGGTGATCTACAGTGAGCTGATATAATTAAAGCTAGGCATATACATAGCTTGTAAGTATTTTGACCCGAACGGTAAGATGAATGCCTTGGTGCCTTCTGTGTTTGACAAGCATTTTAGTTTACTAGAAGATTTCTGGAGTGACAGACAAGATGAGTATGATTTGAGGAAAAAGAATTATGAATGAGTACCTATTGCACTCATGTTAGAATTCAAAGTTAAAAATGACATTCCTGACACATTGGTGGATGATGGAGTTCTACTAGATCCATCTTATGAAGCTTTGAACATTGGAACTAAAAGTCTAGATCCAATTGACTGGGATAGTGAGGAAACTATTGATATTAAGCAAATAGGAAGAACAGTTTTGGATAGAAGTGTTTAATGGTTGGTGCTAAGAACCAAAGCTCCTTAAGGACCAGTTCCTACAAAGGGGAAAGGGTATAAAAGACTCAAAAGAAAGACACCTCCCAAAGAGCCTTTGGAGTTATTTCCCCCATACATTGAAGAGATAGATCTTGAAGTAGCAGGTGATGAAGCAAAAACACAAGAAGGAGATGCTCAAATGGGATCAGTTATTTCAACACCTACATTAAGTGAATCTTCCACACAAGTCCCACTTGCAAAGAAGCAGAGTGAAGAAATTCAAAAGGGGGCTCTTCATAGTTTGGCTGAAACTACAAAGGGAAAATAAGTGGAGAGGGAAATTCATGATGTTGGAATAGATTCAGACGAGATTGTGTCAGAGAAGGATGTGCAAGAGAATATGCCTCTAGAGGAGGATGCTGAATAGGTAATGACACAAGAAGAGAAATGGGCATTGTTTGAAGAAGTTAGAAAGGATTCTGAGGCAAAAGCTAAAGAAATAGAAAAGAAAAAGTTAATGGATGCCAAGACACAAACTGATTGTATACTACAACAACAACAAATTGAAGCTAAGTCAAGAGCTGATAAAGTAGAGAGGCAGAAAAGGCAACAAGAACATGAAATCAAGGTTAAAGAAGAAAATGATAAGTTAGAGTTAATACAAAAGATTCTTGACCTTGAGGAAGAGAAGGGAAGACATCGGAGGGAGAAAGAAGTCCTGGTTGCCAAGTTAAAACTTGCAGAGGAAGCTCACCAAAAGGAAGAAGAAGCAGAATGATTAAGAAAGAAAAAGGACACTGAAGAGCTGGTTAGGAAGCAACAAGAAGAAGAAGCAAAGGTAGAAAAGCTTAAGGCTTTAGAGACAAAAAGACTAGAGAAAGAAAGACTATTGGCTTTAGAAAAAGAGAAACAGGAAAAAGAAGCTCTAGAGAAAGAAAAATTGGACAAGGAAAGAATAGAGAAGGATAGATTAGAAAAGGAAAGATTGGAAAGGGAAAAAATTGAGAGAGATCGATCGGAGGAAGAGAGGTTGAAGAAGGAAGAAGAAGATAAGAAAATACAGGAACAAAAATATAGGGAAGAGGTTGAAAAGCTTGTGTAGATGCATGTGGTGCAAGAATAACTAGAGGAACCAAGGGCTGATTCTCAACCCCAAGTAAATGTGCAACCACCTTCTACTAGTACTATTGCTTCTTCTTCCACTGTGATGAATACTGCTCCATGTGCTCCCACTTGGCTAAAATTGGACCTACAGAAAAGAATAGTAACACCTTCACAACCTCTTAATTAGGAGGATATGATGACGGAGATTGAACAAGAGAGGCCTAAAAAGAAGGCCAAGATCCTACACTCCACCAAGCTCATGGATAAGGGAGATATTGTTGCTAAGTGTGCCATAGCGATGATAGAAAAGGAGGTAGGAGACATGCAATTAACGGATTATCAATTGAGTACTATCAACTTGGGAAGGCCTACCAGAAATCAACAGATGAATCTAATTGATGTGGTAGCTTTGACAACCAAGTCAAGAATGTTGAACGATAAGAAGAATATTGATGAGCTTAAGGCTCAATTCAATCAATTGCATTCCTTTTTGAAAAGTGTCTCTTCTTCAAGATCACAATAGGTAGCTGCTATTGAGAATCCAATTTTACTGAGCAAAAAGGAGGTAGATGCTTTAGTATAGGTAAGAGGCAAAGCAGAGATGTTAGACAGGTGGGTTGACAAGTTAAATCAAGAAGTAGGTGAAGTTTTGGTCGAAGGTTTTTAGGTTCACAAAGGGACATAAGAATCGATAGGGGAAATGCATCAATATGTTGAAGCAACAGAGAAACAGGAAGAGGAATATAAAGAGTATAGTCAGAAATTGGAAAAGGTTAGTATAGTGCCTTTGACTACTCTTCTTGAATAGTCAATAATCGAGGAGGATAATAAGGATTTTATGGAGAAGACCTCTCGTATACTCTTATTCAGAACATATTTCTTGTGCAAACATAGGAATGAAGTCCAAGATGCTGTTAAGGATTTAACCGAACAATTTGAAGAGTTGGAGGCAGTCATTGCTATCATAGTAGATGTTAATATACTAATAAAGGAATGCCTACCTTTGAGCTAGATAAAAGAGAAATGGGGTGAAAGGTTTAAAGGAGATGATGGTGAAGATTTGATGATAGATCGACTGATGGATGTCAAAGAAGAGATAAAGGTTGCTAAAAGAGAGTTGACAAAGATAAAAGATATGAGATGGTTTGCTGTAGTAGAATTGGAGCGAATTAAATTTGAAGACAGCTGGGTTGATGGGAAAAAATTAGATGTATTACAACAAGTCTTCGCTAGTTATGACAATTTTATTGCAGACCCAGTTTCACATGCATAAATCTCTTGCATGCATAACTTTCTTCTTCTTTGCATGTTGCATACAACACTGACAGTTTTGAAGCACATGACTTCCTTTTTTTTCTATTTTCTATTCTCTAGTTTAACCGAATGTCTAATGTAAGAACTCAAGATCAAATTGATCCGAGTTTCCAAGAGAGTTTTAGTTCCTAAAATGGTGGATGACTTAAAATAGAAGTGGAGTTCGAAATTTGTATATCTATAAATACCCTTTGGGTATCATATTGTAAGGGTCGGCTAATAGAGAATAGAATTGGCCACTTGATATTAGGAGATAGAATTTTGTAGTGATTATAGAGATACATTGTTACTTGATATTATAAAGTTAAATAAAATTACAGGTTTACGCAATATGGTGTTAGAATTGAATTTTACTTGATAAGGCTGATTTATAATCTATTTGTATGCCAGTGATTGTGCTGAAGCATGATTGTTTCTTATGTGATGAAAGTCATTAGAAGAAGCCGGATTTAAGGATTATCTTGTTAGATTATCATTGGATTAAATTTATTGAAATCTGTTGATCTATGACCTTGGCAATGAATGAATGTTTGTTCTTTTAAAAATATTTGAAATAATTGTGATAGGCAAATTAAAAATAAGCATCTTAGATGCATACAATGGTATAGATTATTCTGTGAATTGTATGATGCTTTGGTTTTCTTGATCTGATTGGAAAAAAATCGTTGTTGAAGGTATATGTCTAGATGCTAGATAAGTTTTGTTCATGTTTACTGGTTTACCCTTTGATCTATCTTTTTCTTTTGTTTGAAACCCCTTGATTTACTAAAAAAGTTTGGTAAAAGGAGTCATTGCTTGCATTCTTTGTTACTAGCACATGCCCCTTGAATATTATAGTTGTATGAACCAATTGGGTGACATCAGACAGTTGAGAACCAACTACCAAGACCTTGGGAGTTAGGCTACTATATGGTGTCTTTATTTTTCAAGAGAAATAGAGTAGAAATATTCTGTTTTAACGTTGTTTGTGTCATTTTCACCATTAATAGATTTGGCACTAGACCCTTATCTAGTAGCTGAGAATATTGCCATACAGGCATATTTAAGAGTTGTTGATCCCTTAATTGGCCTATTCTTGTAGAGAACTTATGAACCTGGTGAGATTGACTCTATGTCTAAAGTTTATCATCTGGCCATGAAGTTGCAACAACAGATAAGTCTACAACTAGGAGGTTTAGGAGTAGCTCTTCCTCCCATGAACTACCAGATGCCTAACCCACCATTATACAACACTGTCTCAGGGATGTCTTACTCTCAGTATGGACCGGTGTCTGAGCTACAAGCTCCACCTACCATGCCCTTTTTTGGTAATGGCATGCAAGATTCTTCCCAACAACCTAAAAATCGACAACAACAAGCGGGAGGATCAACCCATGTTCATTCCCTAGCCATAGTACATAATGTGCAAAATGAAAAAACTGTCCAACTAACTAGTGAGTTAGAGAATCTTAAGAAGACTCTATCTCAAATGTCTAATGATATGGCATAGCTTAGGAAAAACCCTCCCCACAACCAAAATTAGAATTATCAGAATCAGCGAAATTATTCCAATCAGAATGGGAACCTGAACACCAACCAAAAGTTTCAGAGTCAAAATTTCTCTAACCAAAATTATCAAAATTAGAATAGAGGATACAATCAGAGGTTCAACAACAACAACAATAGACAGTTGAATAATGGACCTAACAATGGGGGAGTTCCCCATAACTATCAGTCTAGTGAGGAGAGACCACACACTGATTATATTGCTGACCTTAATTTCATGACTAATTGGTGCAGACTACATGATATTGCAGCACATTTTGAGGTTAACTACACTGAAATGGAGAAGATTGTAAAGATTGCACAAGTTGATGCCCATCCTCGATCATGAAATTCCAATCAAGATAATGGGCCAGTTAGTACTGCTATGACTTATGAGACTATTGTAGAAAAATATCAATTTCCTATGCAGGGAGATAATGAGCCAAAGGAAGATGTATGTGATGCTCAAGTTTTTTAGTCCAAAGGAGGTCACTTTTTGAGAAATTAGAATAAGGGCCCATTTACTACATCTACACCCCCAAACAACATGATCCCACCAAACTAAAATGCAGATAATAATCCACCACCACCAAAGGGACCTTCTGATCTTCAGAATAGATGCAACCCACCTCTTTTTCCTAAGTATCAAGTTAGGAATGATTCATAATTTTACTTTATTGTAGAATTGTAGAGACACAAGACGCCCTTGTCATTCTTTGACATCATGAAGTGGTGCCCAGCTCAACTTGAGGTGTTATTGAAAGCCTTGGAGGAGATAGATCGCTTAAAGGGAAAAGGTAAAGTGACTCCAACAAAGGAGACAAATGCAACCATTTATAAAGGTAAGACAAATAGAAAAGATATGAGAGGGTTTGCTATAGCAGAATTGGAGCAAATCAAATTTGAAGACAGCTGGGTTGATGGGTCAGAATTAGATGTATTACAACAAGTCTTCGGTAGTTATGACGATTTTAATTGCAGACCCAGTTTCACATGCATAAATCTCTTGCATGCATAGCTTTCTTCTTCTTTGCATGTTGCATACAACAGTGATAGTTTTGAAGCTCATGACTTCCTTTTTTTTTTTTTCTATTCTCCAGTTTAACCGAATGTCTAATGTAAGACCTCAAGATCAAATTGATATGAGTTTCCAAGAGAGTTTTAGTTCCTAAACGGCTGGATGAATTAAAATAGAAGCGGAGTTTGAATTTTGTATATCTATAAATACCCTTTGGGTATCATATTGTAAGGGTCGGCTAATAGAGAATAGAATTGGCCACCTGATATTAGGAGATAGAACTTTGTAGTGATTATAGAGATACATTGTTACTTGATATTTTACAGTTAAATAAAATTATAGGTTTATGCAATATGGTGTTAGAATTGAATTTTCTCCCTACAATTAAATATATTCCCATTTATTTAATTATTCACCTTTCACCTTTTCATCTATTGTTAGATAATTATTTTTAATTATTTGACTATTCATTAATCTTTTCATCCTTCTATATTTAAATAATTATTTTAATTATTTAATTATTCTTTACCACTCTTCCAATATTAAATAATTGATCTAATTTAATTATTTAATTCCTCTTTCCCATTTCCTTCAAATTTAATTAAATGGTTTCACAATCATTTTAATTAAATACCCATTTCCCTTTTCTTCTACAAATAAATAAATAAATTTATTATTTATTCCTCCACATCCTCTCCCACATTAAATAATAATATGATTTAATGGTCAAGGTTCCTTCTTCAATTAAAAATTATTATTTGATGCCTCCACTTTCACTCCACTTCTTCTTTGAACATTGACCGTTTATTCTCTTTGTTCTTCTTTCAATCTTGACCTTCTATCCTTAGTCATCGCTAGCCACACTACTTTGTGGTGCATGAAACCTCAACCATTGATCTAGGCATCTTCTAGAATTTTGATCTCGTATGTCCGTTTTAGAGATTTTCTATAAAATAGAGTTGTCTCCTTCATTTTGGCTTTACAACCACATTCTCTAAAATTCTTGCTATCAATCATTGTCACTTGTAGGTACTTGAACACATCAAAAATCTGTGGGAAAGCTTGCAATTTGAGAAGAATGGAGGAGAAGCAAGGAAGATAATCATTTTCAACATGGGAAGTTTAGATTATTTTTTCTATTCATTTTATTTTCATGTTGATTGTGCATTCGTGTTTTGGATTTGGGTATTCTTGGCTTAGATTTTAGGTAGAGTGGTTGCTACTTGATCTTAGCCATATTATTTACAAATTTTCCCCTTCCTTACAAGAAGCATGTGCCCCTTTTCTACCATTTTTCTTAGCTTATGAATTCGACTATTTCACCTTAGGAATAAGTGAAGAAATTCCTTTATGCGATGGCTTAGAATTTTCCAATTTTCCTTTGACATCTCATTTAGTAGAATTGTGGACCTTTTTTCCCTCCATTTTCTCCTTAATGAAAATTATTCCAACATTAGCTACATTTCTTCTAACTTGATCTTCATTATTGATGAAGCTATAATTACTTTTAACCTAAGAAATATATATTGAAGTTAAAGACCTAAGATTATCGATTTGAATTCAATGATAGTGGATTCAATGGTGTATCTCCTCCTAATCATCTAGGAATATTTTTTTGTGGTAGGATTTTTCTACATATATTATTCCATCTACATCCAAATCTAGTCCATATTCATCCATAGATGAATATCCATCACTAATTATACACCATCATGATGTTAACATATTTATATTTTGATTTTCATGGTCATCCTCATAACCATGATCTAGTTCACTACACTAATCATGAGGTCCTCCTATTTCAATAATCAATAGAGATAAAACACATTTTAAAGGGGAGTGTGAAATTTTACATACCATGCACCATGGATTATCTTTAATTTTATGCACACCTGATTTCATTAGATGATTGAGTCACTCTTTGCTTTGTGTTCCTCTATGCCCCTACTATATATGTTTTTTATTTTTCCAATTGGTGTTATAGGGTTGATTAAATAAATTAGGAATTTTTTATGATTTTCCATATTTTTTCTATCATTATATACTTTTTTCTCATTATTGACAACTTTTTTACTCAATGATTTTATGGAATGCAACAAACTAATCTAAATTATGGTCAACTATAGCAACTTTTTTTATTATACCCCTTATAATGGAGAAAAAATCTAAGGTCACTCCTTTTTTGGACCTTCCTTGAGGATCTTTGTGTAATGCCCTGCCAAGTAACCTTAAAGGAAGTTGCAATTAACGTCATAAGCGAACTAATTTTTTTTAATAAAGTGCATTTAACATACACATTCACTTACTAATTAACAACAAACCTCTAAGGCTACAAGGTTAGGATTACTTGAACCCACACATACATATTACATATAACCATAGCCTTATGAACTTTATGAAATAACTATCATACATCATAAGAATACCACATAACCTAATAATATAATCAACCAAGATACAATCTCATAATCATTATCTTAATCCAATAGTTACATCACTCATTCCCAGAATGAGGCAATAGTACATAAGGTTACAATTACATAATTCCATCTCATAAACATAAGAGGAATAAAATAATCTATACAAACTGAAATATTACAAAGCAAGAATAACACAAGAACTCGAGCCGTCCATCTGGATGTCTTGCCACCAAGTACTGTAGATAGATGGGGACCCAATAGTTTTGGTGCATGTTCCACCCAACCAATGTGGTACCCGAAGGCCCACCCCCCATGCTAGGAGATAGTAACAAAGTAACATGGACAAAGATCTACAACCACTAACCAAAGGCAGACTCATACTGACTCATACTGATATAACCAAACAAATGAACTAACAAGTTCAACTCAATCACCAAACAAGTACAAATCAAATACAAATCAAGTACAACATTCACATCACTGACATAGGTCACATTGCTTCCAGACATAATAATAATCAAGTATGTTCACAAAACCATACACATAAAACAATTAACAACAGTTGTCCTAGATAGAGTGTCATCGCAAGGTTTGTCATGAGATCTCCTCTGGGCATTCTTCATAGGCTCTAGCACAAGTAATCCTGGTGGCCTCAACAGAATCCTGGCACTCATACTCAGTCATGCAGAATCAACTATCTCTCATACGGACAAGATAGTTGATCTTGCCATTCCAAGCCTTCCCACTCATCCCAAGTCTAAACAAGCCCTTGCATCTATGAGTGAGGTAAAATTATCTTGATTAGTGAGAAGTTAGTCCTAATCCTCTAAGTACATTATTTTAACTATCACTTGTTTAAATCACTCCTGAAGGTTATCCAATTTACCTCTTTGGGCTCTGGCACCTAACAAAAGCCACTCTTCTATTTGACAACACACACCCAAACAATCCACCAAGGGAACCACAAGTGCATACCAACTAGGCATCATAATCCACTCCAACACAAGGAGGATACAAATAATAGAACTCACTCCAAACATCTTGGAGGCAAAAAACACATCGTCTACTCCTTTCATAGGAGGCAACAAGATGAAACCACATAACAAGGTCACTTCATACAAGGAGACACGGATCCCATAATCCGCTCCTAAACTAAGGAGGTGCAAACATCCCCGTTCATGAAAATCGGGTAAAATTGAAAAGACGCCATGCACTACCCAAGGGAAAACAACTGGATGGCATAAAGATTCAACAACCCTTATCCTCTAAGTTCTTCTGGAAGACTTATAATTTAGGACTAACACTAAATCCCAAAACCAACAATGCAACTTGATGACATAGCAACAAAAGCATTCAAGTCATCAATCAAATCTAATATTTGGATTTCCTAAATCCATACTCATTCAATAGGTAGTGTTGACAAAGTCAAAGACACGATAACTAGATCATCTAAAATAATCATAACCTCTATTTCCCTTTTCATTATTGGAAATCTAAAACAATTAAACTTACTTCCCTTTACTGAATACAGAGAATTAAATCCTTTAAGATAATCATGAGGAAGATACTACTTTTGGATATACTAAATCCATATCTCTTTCATAATCCAATCACAATGATTCAATTAATCTAAATAGAAATTAATAAATAACATAATTGATTGCCTCATCAATAAAACAACTTCTTAATTTACTTTTAAATCGACACAAATCCATGCAAGTAAACTCTTTCCATTTCCTAACCAAATCTTACATCTCATTCAATTTTCTATTTAAAACATTCAATCACTTTAATATAATAACATATTGTTTCTCTATCCATTTTCCATATACACTAATCAATCCATTTTTAAATCTCTATTCAATAATACATTGCATGCATCTCATTAAAATAAAATACGATAATGAATTTTACACTTAATATATATATATGCTCCATATTATATAGACACCAAATATATATATTAATAAATTTAATTACATATATTCTTTAATATTCCATTCACAATGACTAGATTACTCTATGGAACTAAATAAAACATAATAACTATTTGTCTTTTTCAATATAGTTAGTTCCTAAATTTACTTCTAATGCAATCTAACACTATTGCAAACAATCTTTTCAATTTTTTATCCAGAGTCTATGTCTCTTCAACTATCCATTTAAAAACATGCAATTTCATCAATGTATAAAAATATGTTTTGGCTTATCTATTTGGCCACGCATTCATATTGTTTCTAATTAAATCTCATTAATTAAAACAAATATTTAAATATAAATATTTTTATAATTTTTCAATATATTTAAATATGTTTTTCCTTATCAATTTTGACCATACATTCAAAACTTATCTTTTAAATTCTTCATGCAAAGCTAAATTACACGCACTTAAATAAAACAAGGTAAATACTAATTGAAAATTCTCATGGATATATATATACATTTCAATATATTTTCTTCAATCATATTAACAAAATAAATATTTCCTTTTAAATCAAGTAATTGCTTCTATTAAAAAAAATATCTTTCTCTATACATTTTCTACACATACTAATCATTTCTCTTAGAACACTAATAATACTCAATTTGCAAACAACAGAATAAAATAAGATAAAATATTATTTATTCTCTCAAATGGATATATACCTTCAATATATATATACTAAATATAAATTAATATATTTAAATATATTTAATCATTAACATATCTTCTATTCTTTACAGAATATCAAATTGATTAATTCAAAATAAAATATCCCTTATCATTAGTTTTCCAAAATATAAATATATTTTTCCAATTAAATCAAATTAATAATTGGACCTTTTACACATGAATTTAAATTCCATAATTAAATTTTAAATTATGCATTCACTAAATCAAATATTTAAGTCCTTCAATTAAACTTTAACATGCCATTTTAAAATAGACAATAATTTCCCATACGTTTATAATTTTAATTCCACTAATCTAATATACAAATTTTATTAAAATAATATAAATAAATATAATACTTTAGTATTATAAATTATAATATAAAATATTATTAAAAAATATTTTAATATTATAATAACAATACATAAAATATTAATATTTATAAATATCAATTTATTATTATTTTATTTTCAGAGCAGCCATGGGAAAATAACTTAACAGTAGTCTCATGTTTCAAGCATAACTCAAAAATTATGATCTGGGTATTTGCGAAGGGATAAGAAAATTTCAAAATGAAAAAACTTTTTAAATTTCCGCACAACCCAGTTTGTGTAAGTGAAGTTATAGGTGATGCAATCAGACCATTTTACCATGAAAAATATAACTATACTGCAAATTTTAAAATCCGTTTTTTAATAATAAACAGAAGGTTTCATTTTCTGAAACATTCTAAATGCATTGTTCAATCTCTATGTTTGATTTCAATAACAACAAAATCGATTTCCCCAAATAATTTAAATTCAACTAAGGTTTTCACAATTTTCACTCAAGAATTTTCACAAGCAAAAGTTGTAAATTTATTTAATTCTTTTCTTCTAATATCAAATTTATTTTCTAAAACAGATTTAACAAACAAATCTTTAATCACTACTATTTTAAAAAAAACAATCAAGAACAATAAAACACAAAGAGGAAAACCTGGTACAAGAAGCTACAGGAAGAGATGAATTTTTGATGTAAGCCTCTTCCAAAGATTTCCTGAATTTTCTTCAATTTTCCAATGAATCCAATCCAAAACTCAACAAATGCAAACAATCTTTCCTTCAATCAATTCTACAATCAAAACTTTCTTCAAACCCTTCTTGTGCAATTTTCCAAAATTTCTTCTCTGCTATAAAAATATATATATTTTTTCCTAAAACTCTTTTTGTTGCCCTAAAATTAAAACATGTATTCTTTATAAATCAAAAATACCTAATACAACCCTAATTCACATTACATGCAAATTAGATATTTCAATTTCAATTTTTACAACCCTAATTCACATTACATGCAAATTAGATATTAATTTCAATATCAATTTCAATTTCAATTTAAAATGCAATTTGAAATAATAAATTAATTTCCAAAGTTGCAACTAATTTCCCAAATAAACATTTAATTACAATTTCCAATTTAATTCCCACACGTTGAAATTAAATTCCAAATTTAATTTTAATTCTTTTATTTCCTTTCATTCTCTTGCATCACATTTAATTAATTAATTAAATTATTTAATAACTAAATTCAACCCCTTGGATCAAATTTAATTAATTAAATAAACTAAATATAATTAATTAATTTAAATATAAACTTTTATCCACATTGCATTATTTAAATTAAATAACCATCAACATGATTTAAATGCAATTATTCTAAATATCTATTTCCAAATCAAGAATCCTTCAGAATTAAATAACATTAAAGCAAGACAAACAATGACTCGACACACACAACTAACGACACACTAAGGCTAGGGTGTAAAATTGACACATGTTACCTAGCTACTATCTCCCGTTCAACTTAACCGTTGGATCGACACGCTCAAACCTGTGAAACCAGGTGGAGTCGGTGTCATGTACCTGCAATCCTGCAACCAAATAAACAACATCATATAATATATCCAGCATATAATACACACCGTGAAGAAGGAATTACGGATTCGTAGGGCGCTCGCAAGCGAGTGATGCGAAACCGTCCTCTTCACCAATACACTCATCGAAATTGACACTTCCATCATAATCCAGTAATCTCATAATAACATCTCATGCTAACTCTACAACATCATTAATCCATAATGCATGTGAAACAATAATTAGATAACTACATGCCACAATAATAGTTGTCGCTCAATAGTAGCGATAAAATCATCATAACAAAATGTATCCAGTATCAAAGTAACTGCAACCAAACATAGCATAAAGCAACTTGAACCAGAAGCAAAACGGAGGGGTATTACACTTTGATTTATCTCTATATTAGATTCAATTTTGAATTCATCTCTCAAGTTACAAGGATCTTTATCTATTAACAAGCATCCAAAATTAGAATCATAGGAATTGCAGTATCAAATTAGGCACATTGATTCATTTGGTCTTAGATATGCATGTATATTTTTTATGAATCTAGAAAATATAATGTTAAAGTTAGGAATAGACTCATTTGGATCATTAGTAATACTATTGAATTAATTGATTATGAACCTTAGATTTATCTTATCACTATAATATATTGAATGAACAAGACAAATGAGAGGGTTGGGGAGAATCATTTGTACATTAAAATATCATAACCCTCATTAAAATTCAGATCTTCATTAATTTTTAAACCCTTATCATACATTATCAAAACATATAAACATGAGAAATATCAATGCAAAAACATCCAAACACATGAGAACACTAGATTTACATGAAAAAACCAAGAAGGGAAAAACCACAATGAGGATTAGCTCACAATATAAAGTAATTGCAACACCAAATACAATAGGCTCACTGTACAAAGAGAAAATAAGGGATCACTACCAAAGAATCATTTATATACTATAAATAAGAATAAAGAAGATTGTTACAATGAGGAATCCATCTCAAAGCAATAGAAAAGTTCCATCACTACTTCACCAGAACATTTTCACTCTCTCTATAGAATGTAGACACCTACTCAATGCTTCAAGTAGTCTTAGGCATTAAATCTCACACTAAATTTCACACTTTCACACTTTACAATTCACCACACAATCATACATCCTCCATAAAATCATCACTCATATATACCATTCTCAACCTTGAAAGTAATCTATAAGGTTGGCTATGCACCTCAAATGTGTAAATTCAAATTAGTTTAGTACCACAAAATTCCTATGGTGGAAAGGAATGAAGGTGGACCACATCACACCTTAACTCAGACCTAAATACACACATACATTCCACACCAAGCTTCCAAAAACATCGAAGCACATTTATAATTAGTGTAAAAACCCAAGGTTGACTGAACCTAAATGTTAATATCATTAAACAATTAAGTGCACACTTCCTTTGATCCAAAGATGACTCGTGGACCACACACAACACTTAAACACAATTTGTAATCTTCCATCTATTGCAAGTATGAATATTTGGTATGGTCATTGATGTTAATAAGCTTGGGGGAGATTATTTCAAGATTATTTATGTGTTGTCATTCATAATTGGTAATTGTTGATAAAATATGTTGATGCTTTGATTAGTTGCATTATGTTGTCATTAGTTTCATTATCACTAACTATGGATTTTATTTGGTGTTTATGGAAGTGTGGCATGATGTATATGTTTGATTTAGATCCAAGTTAAGATGTGGCATGGTTCTCTTTCATTCTTTTCCACCTTGAGAATGTTTGGGTTCCAACATAATTTGAATGTGCGTGGTTGAGGTGCATAGCCGACCTTGGAGAAAATTTTCAAGGTTGAATATGATATAAATAAGTGTTGAGTTGATGAAGAATTATGTTGTGAAGAGTGTGTTGTGAATTACAAAGTTGTGAAGTGCAATGTGAGCTTAATGAGTAAGACTACTAGAAGCAATGAGCAGAAGGTGTCTAAAATATTTATAGAGGTTGTGAATATGTTGGTGATGCTATGGTGGATCTTTTATGTTGCATTGAGAGGGATTTCTCACTATAACATTATTCTTTCTTCTTTTTTGTAATCAAGCAGTGAGCCCTTTTTATTTGGTGTTGCAATTAATTTATATTGTGAACTAATACTCACTGTGGTTTTTCCCTTCTTGGGTTTTCCATGTAAATATGATGTTTTTTTTGGCATGGTTTTGATGTTTTTCAGTTTTTTGGTTTTTCTTTCATGCTAAATCATTCTAACAATTTAAGGGTTAACTAAGTTGGTGTGGATCTGAATGTTTATGAGGGTTTTGAAGTTTTAATGCACAACTAATTAACCCCCCTCCCATTTGTCTTATGTGCATTCAACACCATCAACACTTGGAACTCCAAAAAATCCTTCACACCATCATATACTAGAAAAACATATACATTCCACAGATCTAGTTAACCTTACACACACTACAACACCTGAATCCAACCTTGTGGAGCACCAAATCACAAACAACTTAGACTTAAGATAGATATGAGAAATATAAGAACGCCCTCATATTCACAAGAATAGAAACCAAAATACAGAGAAATGTGGAGCAAAACCATATCTCCCAGACAACACTTTGTTCACAGTTCACACATTGGTGAACACAACTTTCTCTATGCAATGATCCAAAACCTAAAACTTAGGATATAACACCTTTGAACACCTCTAGTCAACATATCTGAACCACATAGGAAAATATTCAACCATGAAAAAATAGAGAGCAAAACATTGAACACCACTATGTCACATTGAACACTCTTAACCACACAATTTCCTCTTGTATTCAATTTTTTATAAAAAAAATTGAAACCAAGCCCTAAAAATATTCTCATCATCTGTAACACTTTCTGAACATCTCAACCACATAAGAGGTTGAACATCACCAACACATGCTCATCAAAGCAACACTAGAGGTTGTCATCAGTGAAACTATTAATGGCAACATAATGCAACCAATCAAAGGATCTCCATAGCTTGACACCAATACAACAACAAAGATCTATTGAAATGAATAACAACAAAAACTTCTAACATAAAATTCTTTGAACACTCTTTGAAGTTCCATTCAAGAATAAATTCTTTCTTCATGTAAAATTTTATTCCATTATTTGGCTACATCATCCAAAGATTATATAAATAACTTCATGAGGATGTCTTCATCCTTTATCTCATAGTCATTGATCAAATTATTGAAATACCTCTTGTGTTCTTCTTTAGACACAACATTTTCCCCCTAGAATTTTTCAAGATTAGACCTCACTTAAGCTAGAATAGGGATAGGATTCTAGTATCCTCGTGAATTATAATTATTTGTATCCTTCCAAATTTATAGGTGATCTAATAGGAACTTGAACCCCACCTCTTATAGCATTAGTTTTTCCTACTCCAACAATTGGAGAAGCTCCTCTTACATGAATTTTTATACTAGAGGGACCAAAAAAATTCAAATTCTTAATTTTTATTTAGGTCATCTTTGGTGCTCTCAACTTCTATTCTAGACAATTATTATTTAATATCATTTAATTCTTGTCTAAAATCTTGATCTCTTAAATATTTATTTTCTTTCAGGGCTTGATTATCTTCTATTTATTCACCACATTTTTTAATCATGGTGAGTATTATAAATGGAAATATCTATTTATCTATAAGGAATTTCTTGTTTCTTGCAACGAGATATTTCTTGATCTTCAAATAATTTATTCCTTCTTACATTTGTGTTAGAAAGAGTTACTGTAAACAAGTTAATCTTAGCCTCAACATCTCTGTTTTATCTTTTATTTTGAATAATTTTAATTATTTTGGTACTTAGCACCATACCATATGCCATCACCCTTTTGTCAAGTACATTTAGATTTATATTTATCACTAACATAACTAAAGGATCTATCCTTTAAAAAATAATATCTTTCATTTCTAACATGATTTAAATTAGGATTAGATGACTTATCTACATCCTTTTCTATCCATGCTAGTTATTAATTTTTATTCAGCTCTCCCCATAAATTTTTATTTGGATAATTATAGAACTAGGAATTCCTTCCATCCATTCTAGATATATCTGAATAATATTTAGGTTTTCTTGTAATAGATTCACCACCCCATAAGGGGAATGGATAAAAGGCTTCCAAAAACTTTAATAGATTAAAAAATGACCTATAATTTTATATTTCTCATAATTTAACATAATGTTGGGACCTACTTAATTACTAAGAGAAATGATTCAATTAAGACTGGTAATGGGATTTTAATTTTAACATAATTTAGACATTAATCAAAAGACAATAATTGGTTCCCTAGCAGAGTTATCAATATATTGGTTCTCTATCAAGAAAGTAGATAGTTTCTAATAAATTCTTTAGTTTCTATACTTAAGAATATTACTAGGCTAGCCAATGATTGAGAGAAAATTGGATACTCTCCCCTACACATTAGGATAAATAAATCCAAGGTGGGTAGACTTATAAGATTCATTGGTCAAAGATATACAACATAATTATATGACAACACTTAAAAAATTAAAGATTCATACAAAATGACAATGATCTATGAGATTATAAATAATAACAATTTACCTCCTTGGATCCTTAACTTCTAAGGTATGCATGTTACAATAATTTAGATAATTAAATTAAATTTGATAAATTTTAGATTGTGTTCTAGGAAAAAAAAATAGCCTATAGATTGGTACCTTATAAAAAAGAACAAAGTAACTAATTTGGTGTGTTTATTATATCATAACATAACAATATTGGGCGTGTTTCTTTTGTATTTCCTTATAGTAATTAAGCAAGTCAAATATGGTCCTATGTTCTAATCTATACTTAGTAATCCCCTACATATTCAATATTTCTTAATATCATAAAAAAATTCAAATAACAACTAATATCAAATATAGTTTGTCACATTAATTCTATGCAAAAAAATCCAAATATCTTAGCTCATAAATTCAAAGAGACAAGAAATTGAAATTGGAGGCAATTTGGACCAAGAGAATTAATTCATATTGTTTTTTAAGAAACAATGTTACATCCAAATTTAACAAAAATGAAAATTGTATATTTCTAGAAACTTGATGATTTTGTAATGGTGATATTTTTATCTTCTTTTACCAATCCTTTACAATATAATTTTTTGTCCTTTTAAAGAGATATTATAAGGAAAATCTTTCTTAGATGAATGAAAAATTTCCATGTTAAAATTTCATGATGGGTAACTCTCAAACCATTTGGAAAGCAAACACATGAGTCACTTGGGAGGTGGTCATGTTTTTTCTCAGAAACTAAATGGTTCAATTAATATATATTTACTTTGTAACAATATTTTGATGAGAGGATGTAGTGAACAAAATCATAGAGGATTATCTGGAAATGTATTCGTGGATGCAAAGATTACTATTAGATGAGAAAATTCTTACATTATGGAAGAAGGGGTGGATATTAAATAGGATGATGTTACCATGAATAATATAATACAAAATAGTAAGCATGGAACTTTTTTTTATAGGATTGGGTCATTATAACTCTAACAAAATAAAAAACCTCAGAAAAGTGGATGCAATGAAGCTAAAAAGCTACATTTACCATCCAATATAGTTAACCCATCTAGATAGGATCATTATTCCTACATGGAGGTGGAAAAATAATAGCCACCATACCACCCTCATGTCATGTGAGTACACACCATTACCTGTTGGTGTTTTTCCAGTACACCTTAGGAAGAATCTAGAAGGTAGCCAACCTTCATCAATAAGAATCCTAAAGATGAATGACCAACTCGACAGGTAAAGGCTTTTAAGCCATTTATCCCTAAACTTTAGGCTCTATGGAACCAGGGAGGGTATTTACCAATTATTTTCACAAGAGTTTTGTTACAACTACGAACACTTCTACACAGATAAGTTCCTTTCTCATGCAAACAAACATCATTCATCAAAAGTGTGGCTGACCTTTACACAAATAATCATTTATTTTCTAAGAACAAGGGTATATTTTGGACACATACCTCAGAATTGATAGAATTTGATTCAACATTGTCATCATTATGAATCCATGGCTAGGTATCTTAGCTTATACATTAGATTACAAGAATTTATGACCAATAGGCTAGTGTCTCATCAATTGGGAACAAAGTTAAATATATAATAGTCAGTAATACATGAATTACCTAACCCTAGAATAAGTGGACTATCTTCATAATGCCTTACATTATAAAAATTCACAGTACCTAAAATATTACTTCCTATCAAAATCTTGTGCAAGTTCTTACAGACCTACGACTCCCTTCAAGTGTTTAATTAACCTGTTGAGTTAAAACAAGAAAAAAGGTCCTATATTCAATTAACCATTGAAGACAAATGAAAAGACACTTGATATTTTCATTTATATTATGTAACAATTGCATACAGGAGAGTACATGCTTTAGTTTTGCATATTTGTTTCAATATCAGAAATCCATGCAAAACTATTATAAGAATATCACATGTAAAACTTGTACCCATGATAATTCTCTGTAATATTCATCATACATTTTGTATTACATTCGTTTATTGTATTTTACCTAAGTCATTCTGGATTCAACATTTTGAACCCTGTAATGAGCCTTGAAATCCCTTTTATAAGCCAAGGGAGCAACAAGCAAAGGGCTCATTACAGATACATTTTATGATAATTTTGATGTTAATTTCATTTCATGGGGTTTCATTCTCGAGACGTTACATTTTCAAATTCACACACCACGGGAAAGAAAAAAGGAAAAAGGAAAAAGGAGTCCCAAACCATTTGTTGAAGGTCCCATGCAAGCCTTCCAAAAGCCACCACCACCAAAATCTAAATGTCACTCAAGACCAGGAAGAGTCACCATCACCACTAGTAGCAAAAAACCACTGAGCCAACCATGTAGGAAGTAAACACCACAACACCTAGATACCAAACACTAGAAAGAAAGGAAACATGGGTGTCATCCAGCCTTATCAATCGTTGAGTAGAAACCCTCACCAAGCTTCTTCACAAAGAGTGGAGTTGCAACTACCATCTCATCATCTGAGTCAATATATGGCACCAAAGAAATATGGAAATGGCCAGCACCAAGGCCGACTCCTCCTCCTTCTTTCAAAGAGCTATCAAAATTTATAACCAAAGCATCGGGTTTCTTTGAACAAACCCTAGGATCCACATTTGGTCTCGTTGATTCTTTCACAAATTCTTCAGACTCTTTCCCTTTAAACTTGCCTAATTCCTCTGAACATGTCCTTGTTCTGAGATTGTAAGCACTCTTGATGATGTTTCTCTCAAACTTTCTATGAATAATCCTCTTAGCTCTTGGAATAATTGGAATTTCCGCCACCATGGTTTTTACCTCAGGCTTATAGACCAATGGTTTCTATAGACTTAATCTCCATGACCTATTAACTAGTGCAACACAGGAACTTGGTCGACTCATTTTACACCCAACACCAACCTAGAGCTAATTACACAAGGAAAACACCAACTACAATCTCCAAAACACTCCTATATGCAAACACTGTGAGCCCCACAAGTACCAAACACAAAAGAAATCATCAAACCTTAGTAAGAACACCATATGCATTAACATACCAGTAAGCACCTATATGCCACCTTTACGAGAACTCCTCAAACAACAACAATTTTACCACTATAGCACCTGTGATAATTAACCATAGGCATTAATAAATGCAGATGAGAAAATGAACTGTAGAAAATCCTCATTAAATAGAGGAATTGAAAGCATGCTACAATTAATGGCCATCTTGGTTTGCTCGCGTGATCAAAATATTAGTCGTTGCAAGTCGTATCTCAATATTTGATCACCAAGGATTTAAAAATTCATCAATGAGGCCCATTAAGGATCACCACTTGCTTTATCGATCGTACTTAGAAATAATGAAGAGATGCTTTAAAATTTCCATGTACTCATCTGCATCCTTGCTCCATAATCCTTAAAAAGTGTGTCGTTGATCCATATAATCACAGGTAAATCTGGGCCACAAACTAAACACATCATCCATCGTCTATTCATCCTTCTCATTGGAGTCCTATCAAGCGATGGAATCGAGGCCAATAATGATTTTGGTCTTAGAAGTATCTTGACCATAGATAACCACTTGCATCACCTATCGCATGTTGAGATTTTCTTGAATAACCCTTACCCACGGTAAACCAAGCCCACATGATGGGGAGGCACTCAACCCATCGGTGATCAATGGTTCCACTTAGAAACGTAGAGGACGACAAGTGATAATGGGACAGCCAACGATACTAACCACAACAAACCCTTGGCCACTAGATATTTTTATCGCTCATCATGCATTTCCCCTCGTTAGGCCAAAGTCAACCATTGAAGCATCATCTCCTAGTGATGGGAAATAACCTAAACATCAATGGGCATGGGTTCATGTATAATATTCACAAGAAAATTGTCGATAGTTAGAGGGATAGTGATGGGTTAAAAGATTAACCACATTTCTCATCGGGTGTTGCTTCCCAACGGTGGTAAACAGACATGCGAGGGATGGTGGATGGTCGATCGGAAGCAAAGAAGGGGCATCGCTCATCATAGGTTGCATATGGATATTTTCAACTAATCAGGTGATGAGTGATACAACACTCAGAGCCTGAGTTAAGATGTGTTTATAACACATGGAAATAAAGTTGTTTTAAAAGGGGGCTACTAGCCACGATGAGGAAACAAAAGAATGGGTCAGTAAAATGATGGGACTCAATGCCATGAAGGATTATGAAATGATCGAGAACCAGATATAGTTGGTCAACTCAAATTTATAAACTTGAAGACCAAACAAGAGTATAGAAATGAATAAAAATTTTAAAACTCCAACCCTAGTGACAAACGGGATAGTGATTACTAGGGTTTAATCATGAAATTTCATTGTAACCAAGAAAATTTTAGGGGTTCCACTAGTGGCTCCAACTAGGGATTTATGCCTCTTGTAGGAATAAAAATATTTGAGAATCTTAGGTAGAAACATACCACATGCCTTATCCATTAGGTTCCCCCAAACAAATCATGTACACCATCTCCCTTTCCCCTCTTGATTTGATTTGGTGGACCCAGGCCACCAAATGGAAAGGAAAATAAATTCTTACCTTTATCACAAACCTTGTCCTGTTTAACTTGCAATGGAAACACAAGTGAGTTAAGAATTTTAGGACAATAATCATCATTAAAATTGGTATCCAACATCCCATCCAGTATAGTGCTCTCTTTTTCATCAAATTTTGGGACCTAGATCTCGTCATACTGAACTAGAATAGTAAAGCATTCATAATTTTCCTAATTGCAAATTTAGACATCACATTCCAATTAAAAATCAAATTGGAAATCTTCATATACACATTGTTGCATACTGGACTCAACCTCTGTAGTGTCAAAAATAAAGGATTCATATTCAATAACATCCTCCTTGTACTTGAGGTGAGTGTTGTCATTATTTGGTGGGAGAAGTTATGTGGTAAGATCAAAAAGCTGAGGGGTATCTATAAAAAATTCAAGTGCACATTCATACTCAAAAATACCATATGTTAGGACACCCACACCCCTTAGTTTCTCTTCATCTAAGTTAAACAACCCTGAAATATCAACATAATTTGAGGGTTCATCAACATTCTCTTTCTTGTCACCACATAACAAAACCAACTCTAGATCCATAACTCGATTGCCCAGAATTGTGCTTCTCCCTTCACTAGGGTGTGTATCATCTTCTTCATTATGGAAGGTTAGCAATTCAATAATTTTTTTATTACAATCATCATGAACCTCATGAGTAGGAATATATTCACCAACTCTTGTCTCACCACAATGGGCATTCATTGCTTCCTCCTGAATATCCTCACCTGCAGTGGTATTACATATAGTATCATCATCACAGGAGATAGAATTCCCAATGTCAGTCCATTCATTACTAGTACCAATACCAATGCTCTTACCACTACATCCCTTTGGTGACTGGGAAGTTGATAAATTTATGTTAACATCTATGAGGATAGAATTAGAAATTTATGTTTACTTTTTGACGTCTCATTTGCATTGTTTGCAATATTCTTTCAAGACACATTTTCCAATAAATCATCAGGATTGGCAACAAATAATAGATTGTTCCTACACCAATAAAGATTTCTTCCTATCACCTCATTTGTTGGTGAAGGTTCATCATAGAGGGGATTCTGCCATATACTTATTTCAATCACATTCATCCCTACCTCCCTAGCATGTAGATCATGACCCTCCATGCATTCAAAATAATCATAGTCCTTTGAGGAACAAAAAGAGATCCTCTCAGAGTCATCTTCATCACTTATACTCAAAATTATGGATCCATGCTCTGAAAATTCATCACATGAAGAAAATTGTTCATCCCCAATCAATTGTGCCCCCTCAAGACTATTAACATATCCTCTACTCGAGGCCATAGATTCCATTTCCATTTCATAAGATGAGTTATAACCAGTAGAAGACTATTCTAGCTCAAATTCATCACCAGATGAGCCACTGGTTTGTGTATCATGATTTCTAATTAGACCAAAATGTGGTGCTTTCCCTTGCTTATGTTCATTTTCCATGACATCCCAAGGGCATAGATCATGCATCACCTCTCCATCTTCATGTTGTGTTCCCTTAACCATGTTACTTGTAAAACAAGCACAATCATTGACCAGTTGTTCATGCTCTGACACATCATCTTGACCCAATTATAAAGATTCCTGATCTTCTTGATAATGGGAATCATTGGTAACATTCTGAGGTGACACTTGTCTAATATATTCATCATGAGCTCCCTCGACAACCCTTATCTAATCAATGACTTGGCTCAAGGCATGAGGCTTCAATTCCTTTGGTGAAACACTCAATCCCGACTGATACAATTCATAAAACAAATCAATGCATACTAGAATATTAGGTCTAACAATTTTAGGTATTCTAAACAAGGCCTCCATGAATATAGAGAAAATTTGGTCAAGAGATTCCCCTTCATTCCTTTGCAAATCATACAACTTCTTAATTGCAGTTACTTGGTCAAGTTTGCTATCCAGAGGCACACATTCCCTTTTAGGTTCATTATGATCTTCATGTTGTGTTAATGAAGAACTTGGTATGGCAGGAATGTAATCCTCTTACTTTAATCCTCTATTGATTGATCTACCAACTATACTAGCATGGGGAGTGCTAGGATAGCTAGCACAAATATTAAAGCATCCCTTCATCATTGAGTACTTCAAATTATTTTCTATGTCTATGACAATGTGATATGCCTGTTGCAATGTTGTGGGCTCTTTGTCTCTCAACAAGTAACTTAGAGATTTATCAAATGTACCTATGTACATGACCAAACATTCAACATTGTTCAGTCTTATGTTTGTAGGGATCTCTCTTATTACTTTTGAGAACCTGAGATTAAAAGAAGGCACCAACTCATTCTCACCTTTCTCCATGTCCATAATTTTTTTCCTAACCAAGACTGGATCAACCATTTCTCCAAAATTTTCCATGAATACCAGTTTGAACTATCTCCATGAGTGTATTGAGGATACTGGTAGGTAAGAGAGCCAATCTATTGCATCTCCCTTTAAGGATTGAACAAACAATTTCATAACTACATCTTTGAAGACTATCTCATAATCTCCCATCACATCAACAAAAATCCTACAGATGTTGATTTGTTGACTCAGTCTATTCACCTTTGAATCTTGGTATCTTATCCCTAATCTTGTTTGGTACAAAATTTGGGTAACCACAAATGCCACTGAAATCTAAGGCACTGTACCTTTCACTATTAAAACCTCGTTGATGTGACAGGGGGGATCCATTACTCAAATATTTGTCAGAAATCATGGTCTAAAAAGACATCTCATCGTACCCTTACAAGCTTTGTAAAATATTTCACAAGGGATATTCAAATTATTCTTACAAAATGAAATCTCACGCCTCTTTTTACCATAAGCTTTATGTATAATTTGCTTAAGATCAGGATATACACGTTCCTTTTATAATAAACTATAATCTCACATTATTCCTCTAGAAATATGCAAAAGTTCAACTAATCTTCCCTTAACTAGTGCCATTTCACTTAATCGAGAACCATTTACATCTTAAACCAAAAGAATTCTCACAATCTTCTTACAAACATGATCAAATTTTCTTCAATAACATGAAAATACCTGGCCCTCCTATAGCATTCACCTAGCTTTGTCTTCAAGCCCACAGATATAGAACTTTAGTACATCCTTTGTCAAGTTCCTTAGTTAGAGTCACCACCTCCAATTGAGAGGAAAACACTTCAAATGAGATAAAGTTTCTTATCAAATGAAAACGTTCTGGGTCTAACTCCATAACAGAGTTACTCTCAAATCCTTTGAGTTTTACTACAACCAAATCTTTGACCAAGCAAAAGAATTCTTCAAAGTATGAACAAAATTCTCACACTATTTACACCACCTGACTCTATGATGTAGGGATATACGTCTGGAGAATGCAATTTGTTCCCCAAAAGAGTCGTCATTATGTTGGTGTTTTTCTAGTACACCTTAGGAAGACTCTAGAAGGTAGCCAACCTTCATCACTAAGAATCCTAAAGATGAATAGCGATCTTGATGGGTAAAGGTTTTTAAGCCTTTTACCCCTAAACTTTAGGCTTTGTGGAACCAGGGAGGGTATTTCCCAATTGTGTTCATAAGAGTTTTCTTACAATGGAAAACACTTCTACACAAATAAGTTCCTTTCTCATGCAAACAAACATCATTCGTGAAAAGTGTGGCTAACCTTTACAAAAATAATTGTTTATTTGCTAGGAACAAGGGTATATTTTTTACTCATACCTTAGAATTGGTAAAATTAGATTCAACATTGTCATCATTATGAATCCATGGCTAGGTATCTTAGCTTATACATTATATTACAAGAATTTACGACCAACAGGCCAATGTCTCATCAATTGGGAATGGAGTCAAATATCTAATAGTCAATAATACATGAATTACCTAACCATGGAATTATTGGACTATCTTCATAATGTCTTACATTATGAACATTCACAGTACCTAAAACATTACTTCTTATCAAAATCTTGTGCAAGTTCTTTCAGACCTACAACTCCCTTCAAGTGTTTAATTAAACCCTTGAGTTAAAACAAGAAAAGAGTCCTACATTCAATTAACCATTGAGTACAAATGAAAAGACACTTGATATTTTCATTTATGATATGTAACAATTGCATATAGGAGAGTACATGATTTAGTTTTGCAGTTTTTTTTCAATTTCAGAAATCCAACAAAACTATTTTAAGAAGATAACATGTAAAACTTGTACCCAAGATAATTCTCTGGCATATTCATTATACAATTTGTATTACACTAGTTTACTATATTATCCCTAAGCCATTCTAGAGTCAAAATTTTGACCCATATAGTGAGCATTGAAATCCCTTTAATAAGCCAAGGGAGCAACAAGCAAAGGGCTCATCATAGTTACATTTTATGATAATTTTGATGTTAATTTAATTTCATGGGGTTTCCTTCTCGAACCGTTACATTTTGGCATTCACACACCATGGGAAAGAAAAAAGGAAAAAAGGAAAAAAGGAGTGCCAAACCATTTGTCGAAGGTTCCATGCAAGCCTTCCAAAAAGCACCACCACCAAAATCCACACATCACTCAAAATCAGGAAGAGTCACCATCACTACCAACAACAAAAAACCACCAAACGAATGATGTAGGAAGTAAACACCGCAACACCCAGACACCAACGAATAGCAAGAAAGGAAAAATGGGTGTCACACAACCTTGTCAAATGTTGAGTAGACACCCTCACTAGGCTTCTTTATAGAGAGTGGAGTTACAACTACCACCTCATCATTCGAGTCATTATATCGCACCAGAGAAATAGGGCAATAGCCAATGCCAAGGCCGACTCCTCCTCCTTCTTTTGAAGAGCTATTAGAAATTATAACCAGAGCACAAGGTTTCTCTAAGCAAACCATAGGATCTCGTTAATTCTTTCACAAATTCTATAGATGCTTTCCCTTTAAACTTGACCAATTCCTCTGAACAGGTTCTTGTTCTGAGATTGTAGGGACTCTTGATGATGGTTCTCTCGACCTTTTTGCAAAAAATCCTCTTAGCTCTTGGAATAATTAGCATTTTTTCCACCATGGGTTTTACCTCGAGCTCATAGACCAATGGTTCCTGGAGACTTAATCTCCATGACCAATGAAATGGTGCAGCAGAGGAACTTGATCGACTCATTTTACATCCAACACCAACCCAGAGCTAATTACATAAGGAAAACTCCAGCTACAACCTCTGAAACACTCCTATATACAAAAAATGTAAACCCCACAAGCACCAGACACAAAAGAAATTACCAAACCTTAGTAAGAACACCATATGTATTAACATACTAGTAAACACACATATTCCACCTTCATGAGAACTCCTCGACCAACAAATTTTTTACCATTGTAGCACCCATGACAATTAACCATAGGCATTGATTAATGCAGATGAGAAAACAAACCAAAGAAAATCCTCATTAAATAGAGGAATTGAAAGCATGCTGCAATTAATGGCCATCCTGGTTCACTCGTGTGAGCAAGAAATTAGTCATTGCATGTTGCATCTTAGTCATTTATCGCCAAGGATTTAAAACTTGATCAACAAGGTCCATTAAGGATTGCTACTTGCTTTATCAATCGTACTTAGTGTTGTGCAGTTTTTGTACACACACCCCACTGAAAGTTGGGACCCTCATTTTCTTCGCTTTTTAGTGTCTTGGCCTTTCTATTTTGTAATTTTTCTTGCTTGGGAATGTGCTTTGATGTTCATCCTTCTGGTCAGAATGGCCCATTTATGATTTATATTGTCAACTTTAAGTGCTGGGTGTGGTTTGGGCTTTTTTCCGAGTCTGGGAAAATCCGCTTTGTCCGGACTTTCTCGATTTCCCTTTGGCATTTGAGAATGGCTGCCTTTGTGTTAGAGTCTGGAGAAATCCATCGTGTCTGGATTTTTCCAAAGTCCGTGGCTTTGTCAGATTTTTGGGTTTTGGTCTCGGTCGTCTTGTCGATTACATTAATGGCGATTGTGCAACCTTTTGGGAGCAATGATATATTGAATTTTGTGAAGTGATTTTCCATTTGAGTTTGGTTAATTGCTTGTCATTTGAGATTGGAGTGCTGGAGATTGAGGAGTGTCGCTATATTTTGCATTTGAGGAGATTTTGAGTCCTGCATTCAGATTTATGGGGACATTGCTTGTATTTTGCTCATGCTTGGAGGTTGTTTGCTGGCATCCAAGGTTTCAATTTCTCCTACTCTCATGGTATGTGGATATGCCCTCTTCCTCTTCTGGTTTTGTTGCTTTGTTGTGTTCTTTCATGTTATTTGTTGCTTCATATTTTTCTTGTGTGTGCACGCCATGTCTGGGCATTTGGGGTTTCCATTGTTTTTCCAGTCCATCCTGTTGATTATACTGAATATTTTCTTTGGATGATCTTTTGTTGCTATTTTTGGGGCTTTCTTGCCTTTGCCACAAACTTCCTATCATTTTTGCAAGCAAGTTGTGCCTAAGCTTCTTCGTGATTTCATGGCGGAATTTCATAGGGTTCTTGACCTAGGGCATAGCCAATCCCTTTTGAAATTGCTGAGAGGAGAGTTTTAAATTCTTGCTTGATCCATTTGGGATGTCGGTTAGATCATTTTCGGGCTACAGGCTCATGGTCCATGATCATTTTGGTCTATTTGGGTGAAGATGAGGAAAGCATAGGCATTCGGGTTTTGTTTGCTTTGCGGAACTCCGCCCCTGCTAGATTTCCTCGAGTCTCCCTGTCTTTCCTTTATTCTTCATATTTTTCTATTAAACTAGACTTTTGTTTTCCTCAAGGAATTTCGTTTCCTCTAGATTTTCCTGGTGTTCGTGGCTGGGTCATTCAGCTAGATTCGTGCTTTCATGGTAAACTTGTCTTACTTCCACTGAAATCCACCCCATTGGGATTTTCCCAGATGTTCTTGGCCTCCTTCATTTTCCTGAATTATTGAAACCATTGTTGTTTTTGAGGATTTTTGTCTTTGACGGATTCTTCCAAATTTTTGTGGGAATGAAGAATCTGATGATTACATGAGGAATTTACTTATTGATGATGCATTTAGATGATCAAATGAACTTATGATAAGTGGTTTAAAGTTATTTCTTGATTATGCTGATTGATTGATTGATATTGTGGGGTTCGTATGTTTGTCCCACTGGATTCTGCTTGGTTTCGATTTCCCCAGAATTTCTCTCCAGTCTAAATTCTATGAAGGAGACTACACCTCAAACTTTGAAATAATTGATCTTGGAATTTGTATTGGATCTCATTGTGGTTGTTTTACTTGTTTTCAGGCAGGATCAGGACAAGATGTTGCTAGGCATGGCAAGGGAAAGGCAACAGATCCAAGTGCTGAGAGTTCTGCTATCTCTGATGCAAAAAAGGTGAAAATGGACATAAAGAGTAGGATTCCTAAGAGAAAATTGACTTTCGTCTGGTCAGTGATCACTAATACCAATGTGGGTATGTGGGATTATGAGGAGTTCAAGGTTGAGATGACAACATCGATTCTCCCTTTGCTGGCTAGAAGAACTGTGGAGTTTGGATTAGCACATGCGCTAGGTTTCCCCTCCACTGTGCAGTGCTATAAGTTGGTGCTTGAGTGTTCCAGAAACTATGACAGAGGAACACAAAGGATTATTGGTCCCCAGGGAAGGATTGTGGAAAGCTTTGATTCTGTGTCCATTGCTAGGACTTTTGATATACCTGATAGGTCACATGTGGTGGCCTTTGATACAGACACAACAAATAAATACTATGAGAAAAATGTAGTTAAGTCCCAACAGGTGATCAATTCTTGGTTGGAGAAGTCCAAGTCTCATTTCTCCAAATTGCCAAAGTAGCTATTCAGGGTCAAATTCAAAAAAGGAATACTACAATGTCATCAGTCTCCTCAGCCGGTTGGTAGGGCTGAAGAGTGCAGGGGTGTTTGAGAGTTGGATGTTCAATGTCATTACTCAAGTGGAGAAAGGTATAGATTACCATTGGGAAGGTGCCATAAGTGCAGTAATCCATGAAAAAATGTGTAATGTCTTGCAAACCAAGACTTTCACCATGACCTCCTACCTAGTGTATGCATTGGAAATATTTCACCCATATAAGGGGTTAAGCACTAGGGGTACATTTGGATAGGATTCAATATATGAGGTGTATCCACAATTGCACTTGGAAGGAGGAAGCTATAGAAGAGAAAATGATGCTTTTACAATGTATATTACCATGTTGCTACAAGGTGCAAAGCATGTGAGAATTTCTGACAGGGCCAAGGAATGTATAAGGTGGTATGGGGCATGGTTCATTCAGTTCCCCACCTTCTCATACATTGGATTGATGGCTATCAAAGGGATCCCTATAAACTCCCAAGGTACCCAACTGATCACATCATACTATTGGAGGTCACTAGGCAGATTTGTGACTTTGATGTGATTGTGAAGGGGGATAAGCATAAAACAGGGTTTGGGAATGATTTCCCTTTGAAGATTGGAACAAATGAGGTTTTCCCTTCCATCCAGTCTGCTCATGCTTCTAAAGAGGAAATGATTACTTTTGGCCTCTCTTTTCATTCTAAGAGAGCAAGGTTTGATATTACTAGTGAAGCACAAAAGAAGGCCAATAGGGAATACAACCACAAAGATAGCATTGAGGATTATTGAGCTAACATTGGTGATGAATTTGATGTAAGGAAGAAGAAATTCTCTAGGCTTCCGGTTGAGTTAGTGAGGTTGTACAACATAAAGGCCATTCCTAAAGAGGTGGAGGAAGATGGAAACCTGATTTAGGGTCATATCATCGAGGGTGTGAAAGACAAACCAGTTGGAGAGATTGACTGGTTGGAAGAAGAAAAGACAGAGTTGGAGAAAATTATGACTCTGGTGATAAAGTATACCAAAATGTGGTTGAAGCACAAAATACTAGAGTTAGAAAGTGAAGGCATCCAGTGCACTTATGATTTGATAGGAGACTTGGAGTCTCATTCTTCTTCTGTGGAATCACATGAACAAAATCCTAAGGGTAAGGTAGAAGTAGATTCTCCCTTCAAGATTAAGGTTAGGGATGTTCAAATTGAGAAGGTAGCAGAAGTAGGTAAACAAGGAAATCCTATTGCCAAAAAGAGGAGGCATGTTTTGAGGAGAGAAGCCGAAAATGATAAAGCAGAAAAGGAAGAGGTGGATGTTACTGCTCCCTTGACAAAGAGAAGAAAACTTGTGGGGCTATCACAAAAATAGGAGGAGGCTCCTAAGACTGATAAGGAAGTTAGGCCACCTATGGTAGAAGTAGAAAGTTCAGGGAAAAGAACACAGCTATATATGAGGAGGTCAAGGACTCCTTCCCCAAAGGATGTAGCAAAAAAGGAGGATGTTCCTGTGACTACTCCTATCATTGAATAGGAAATCATTCCCCCTCCTCAAGATGCTGACAATGTACAAGAAGAACCAAGGAAGGATGAAGATCCTAAAGACTTGGGTGAAAAGGAGTTCCAGGAAGGAGACCTCTACAATGCAGAGGTGGAAATTGATAAGGTGATCCAATCTCCCTTGGTGGCCTATGCGGATTCACCTACAGAAGAACAATTAAAAAATATCCTCAATAGGAGAAGATATCAGCTAGGGTTCCTTCACTGACACACGTTGTGGATGAGTAGTATTTAAACAAAGAGGATCCAATCAACAAGATCCCCAATGTGACTAGTATTGAGAAGGATGCACCAAGTGTCCAATAGGATCAAGATAAACAAGATAAGGTGTCAATCGAATCCACTGTTCTAGGTTGGTTGGATAGAGAGTTAAAGAGAAAATTGGTGATAGTGGAAGATGCTCCTCTCAATTGGGATGACTTAATGACCAATATTGAAAAGGGGAAAACCAAGAAGAAAGCTAGGGTTGTGTCCAAGATTGAGAGGGATGGGTCAGGCAATAGAATGGCTCACATTTCTACCCTTGATCTAGAAAAAGATAGAGATAATGTGGCTGCAAAGGATTATCATGTGCAAACCATTGACTTAGGGCATGCTTCTATAGAGCAGGACATTGAGGAGTATGAAGGCTCTAGTGCTATAATTGTGGGCAGATTGAAGAAGGTACAAACCAAGCATGGGTTGGAAAGAGAGAATGAGAAATTGAAGAAGTACTTATAGGAGTTGATGAAACCCTTGTCATCGATTGGCTCCTCCTCCTCTATTGTAGGTTTCTTGCCCCAAGAGACAATCTCCAAATTGGAAAGAATGAAAGGCACTACACATTCCACGGTTGGTTGGTTGCAAGGATTCCAGACCAAGGGAGATGGTGCCATCAAGGAAATCTTGTTGACTGCAGGGGATGCCATGAGGTCGATGGACTAGCTGAAGACTATGCTGGCTTAGGACAAGGAATACATTGATCTTCTGTTGTAGAAAGTAAAAACAATCATGGAGTTTAATGAGGATAAACTGGTAAAGAGTGAAATTCTTCCTTTTTCAAGGGTTTCTGAGCCTTGGGAATGGTTTGAGATCTTGCAGATGAGGCAAAGGGCCTTGAAGAAGATTCACAAACAAGGAAGGTAGATTGAGGATACTTTGACTGGCATTCATGATAAGTGTATCTCATTCTTTGAAATTATGACAGGGAGGAAGAAGTTCGCTCCAAATAATTTCAACTTGGAACAACTTAGGAAATCATGGAGAGATGTATATTCTCCAGTCAGTGATGGTCCAGTCACTAAACATCAGCTAGATGATGCTGCAACCTACATTGCAGTTATTGATAGATATTTGACAAATAGGGCTGATTGGGATGGCACAGTAAGGCAAGGGATGACATTAAGTCTCTTGAGAGAAGAGTTAGGGTTTTTCCTATGCCACCTACTGCTGAGTTGGACAGAGTGTTGTTGGCAGTGCATGATGAAGAGGATTGAGCTAAGGACAAGGATGGGAAGTAATTATATGGGGCTACATCAAAGTTTGTGCTTCCCATTACTTACATTTATTGGGCCGAATTTTTGAGACCATAGGAAGACTTGGATGAAATTGATGCAAATTTCACATTTCATGTTGTGTTCGAATATCTTTTGAGGCCAACCTCTTGTATGCCAATTTTATTGTAAACTCTTAATTGGGTCAACCTATCTTGGGGGGATTCTCTATAAAATGGGCAGGTTGCCTCATTTTGTGATAGAAGAAAAAATAGTTAGATAGATAAGTGGTACATGATAGGCATATAGGCCTAGAATATAGATTTGAGCAAATTAGGGTTTACTTTCAAGCAACTATTGTAATAGAAGGTTGGAATTGTTGCCATTTTGGGTGATCTAATATAAGAAAGGATATTGTGATTTGATATCTATCTTGTGTTAAGTTTATCCGGCATGGGTTTTGTTGTTCTATCTTTAAAATTGCTTAAGTTCTTTGTTAGATAGTTTGGTGATGTTTAGGATTTCATGTTTGGAATGTTTGCAGCAATCTCTAGTCCATACTTTTGGTAGTTAGCTGACTGCTAGCTACTTTGCAAAGTTAGCCTAGACTTAAAATTGTGCTTAGTTCAATTATGAATGTTTATTCATTTCAGTTACAACAGGATTGTCTTGAATGAATGTTTATTATTTGAAAATATTTAAATACCTCAGAAGATTGCACTATTCTTGTGAGATTGCAGATTTATCTATGTCAAATAGAAATTAGTTTATGAGAGATTAGTCCATTTTGAGCATATTATCTTTGGTATTGTTAGTCTTAGGGTTAGAATTAGTCTTAGAATTATCTTTGAAACCTTTATCTTTTGTTATTTATTTTATTATCTGAGTTCAATTGAGGATTTCAAGGATCAATTCATTTTTTAGATTTGATAGTCTAGTATTTGCTTGTAGTAAGGTCCCTTTGTGATTACCAACATTTTCACATTTACCATTGAGTTATTTTGTTGCATTGGCAAGACCTGACATTAGAGACCTTGGGGTTATCTCTTTCCCATAGAGATTTACCTTTCAAGAGAGATAGGATATCATATTCTGTCTGAGTTGTTTCTGTGCAAAAAACACCATCTACACTTAGAAAGAGTGAAGAGATGCTTTAAAACTGTCACATACTCATCTACATCCTTGCTCCATCATTCTTATCACATGTTCTATTGATCCATATAATCACTGGTAAATTAATGCCACAAACTAAAGCACATCACCCATCATGTGTCCATCCTTCTCATTCGAGTCCCATCAAGTGATGTCATTGAGGTCTGCAATGAGAGATCAGCTGTCGATTTTGGTCTTACAAGGTTCCTGACCACAGATAACTACTTGCATCACCCATCGCGCGTTGAAATTTTCTTGAATAACCCTAACTCGTGGTAAGCCAAGCGCACGCGATGGGGAGGTACTCAACCCATCAATGGTCACGGGTTCCACTTAGAAATGCATAGGATGACAAGTGATAATGGGCTAGCCAGCGATGCTAACCGCAACAAACCCTTGGCTGCTAGATATTGTTATCGCTCATCATGTTTTTCCCCTCCTTAGGTTGAAGTTAACTAGTGAAGCATCATCTCCTAGCGATGTGAAATAACCTATGCATCAGCGGTCACAAGTTCATCTATAATCTATTCAAGACAACCAATGATAGTTAGAGGGGTAGCGATAGGTTACAAGATTAACCACATTTCTCATTGGGTGTTGCTTCCCAATGGTGGTAAATGAATGTGTGAAGGATGGTGGATGGTTGATCGAAATCAAAGAAGGGGCATCTCTCATCGCAGGTTGCATATGGATATTTTCAATCGATCAGGCAATGAGCGATAAAACACTCGGGGCCCGACTATAGATGTGTCTAGAACACATGGGCTTAAACATGTTTTAAAAGGGGGCCACCTAGCCATGATGGGGAGACAAAAGAAGGGGTTGGTAAAATTATGGGACTCAAGGCCATGAAGGATTATGAAATGACCAAGAACCCGATATAGCCAGTCAACTCAAAATTATAAACTCAAAGACCAAACAAGGGTATAGGCATGAATAAAATTTTTAAAAACCCAACCCTAGTGAGAAACAAGATAGTGATTACTAGGGTTTAAGCATGAAATTTCAGTGGAACCAAGAATATTTTAGGGGTTCCTTCATTACTCTTGGGAGGAAAGAAGACTAGAGTCCCATTTGATATCAAAATAGTTGAACAAACTCAAATCTTTGTGATGAATTATGCTAAATCATGGAGTTTCCAACCATGAGGACCTCTCCATCCATAACCACTATGAAGGAAGGGAAAGAGATATATTTAGTTGTAAGTTGCATCTAATTGCATTCTTCATTGACTTACTCATTCTATTCATAGAACTTAAATTCTAGTAATTTCTCCTTTTTACCTTAAAGGGCCTAGGTAACTTAAAATTGAAGAAATTAATTAACTTTATAGCCATCCTAACTACCTCTAGAAGCTAAAAAATTAACAACTCAAAAGAATTAAAATTACCATTTACCAAAATTCTCAAGTTTACACACATTTTATGGCTATTCTATGTTGATGATTATATTCGTAATCATAATTTAATCATGAATTAGTGTAAATTAAAATTTATTTCCATTTATGGTTATTCATGTAATCCCATCTACAAGGATCTTTGATATATGAGATCTAGATATTTTAAATGGATTTGGAACATGGATTTAATGACACTAAAATATCACATTAGTTAGGTCTCAAGAGTAGTTTCTTACCCTAGTGGAAAACTCTTCATCAGATGGCTAATTAAAGTTTAGAATTCTTAGTAGCTTATTCTAATGGGCGTATCTTTACTTTCTTTATAAAGCCTTCTAACCCTATTTCTAATTTAACAATTTATATCATATATACCTTAAATTGGCTATTAAATTTGGTCAATTTACCCTAATTCATCTTGTCTCCAATTATTATATTAATTAAATAATATTTTTATTATTTAATCATTATTTTTATATCTCAATATTCATCCTATTAAACACCCAAAATACTAAGAGGGGGGTGAATCAATATTCTATTAAACCAATTAGTCATAATCCAACCAGTTAACATAAAATATTTAACTGCAACAATGAATGAATACATGAAGAAAGTCGCAACATAACATAGTACATGAACACCAAAATTTTTACATGGAAAACCCAAGGAGGGAAAAACCATGGTGAGGATTAAATCACAATATATTATAACTAGTTATAGGATATTACAAGGCTCCCTACCAGGACTCATTGTCCTTAAAAGGATCACAACCTAAAGATAGATACAAGACAAAAATGGCTACCCAGCCAAGTTGTCAAATGATGTAGGATGCACCTTCCTTGTGTTGGATTCAGTTCCAATGAAGCTTTGAGTACTAAATATTGCTTTGCTTAGCGGCCGCTCAATATACATAGAAACTCAACCCTTATTCTAAATTCACATATATAAATTCACAGGTTCACAATATCATATTTCACACTTGGACACTTTTTCTACATCCTCCACTCTCTCATCCTTTGCAACTCAAGATTGTTCCACATATATACCCTATTGAATTTGCAAACATCAATTAGGTTATCCTAAATAGATGTAGCCCAATTTCAATTCAAAAAACTTGTCGACTTCATCTATGAAAAAAAGTCTTCTTCACGCTCAAAACAAAATGTGTAAATCTTGAATCAGGGTCAGCACATATCTAAAATAGATCCCCTTAACATCCACAATACATATTAATCTTCATAACACAGCTTCAAGCATTAGGTTAGCCAAGGATTATACTCAACCAAAAAATAATTGAATCCAACCAACATCGATCATCCATGTAATCATATAGGTATGCACTTTCTAGAATATATGTAGTTCTAACACCTATGAATAATCTCTCAAATTTGTAGATTCTGAAACTAAGCACTGAAGGAATGCAAACAAGATAATAATTATTAACTTGAACTGTATAAGCTGGAATATAATTTTTTGATCTTTTGTCATATGTAATTTTCAGCTAGATTGACCAAAATTGTGTAAATATTGAGCATAGATGTATTTGGTAGTCCCAAAAAACATACCATAATCAAATAAGCCGATCTTAAAACATGAGAAAATTCAAACCAAATTACCGGATCAAGATGACACAAAGACGGTGTTACCATATCAGTCAACACTGTCAACAAACATTGTTGGCATCAATGACAACACAACAAAGAGTTCATCTTCATTATTTTAAAAATATCCCTCTTTTTCATTGATGGAAACATGTGCCAAAAATGAATTCCAACAATCCAACTTCAAGAAAAAAAAATCTCCCCCAAACACAATATCTAAACTCTAGAGTTCTCCTAAACTGCTTCAACTTCTCCAGACATCTCCAACACAATTTTAGTACCAAGATGCTAACTAGTTCCCCCTTTGACATAAAAAAAAAGGGGTGTGCAAAGGAGAAACAAAAATAGAAAGAAAAATTAAAATAAAATGACTAGCTCCCCCTGAGGGAGTTATCCCTAGAATTACATCTGATTATATGTACAAGAAGGAAAAAATAAAATCAACTGAAAAAAAAAGATATACAAGGTGAAATATGTTCACCTAGAGGAAGAATCACCTTCAAGATCCTCGATAATAGCTTCCAGAGAATATTTCCCTTCATTTCAATTCCTTTTAGCTGTAACAGGAGCCTTATGCATTGATTTCAACTCCACCAAACTCTCCTCTCCTTCTTCAGGAGTAGTTGAATAAGGATTTGTCTTTTCAAGTTTTTCAGGTTTAGTGAGAGCACTTGCTATTAGTATATGCTTGCACTTTACCAGGTCTCCAAGGTGAACAAAGCACCTTATCATCCTCTTTCTACCTTTGCAGAGTGAATGTTTTTTTCATAAGTTTGAAATTGCAATCCAAGAGGCATAGTTTCTATCTTTTGTAAGGTCATAAGTTTCAGAGGCATTCATCAACTATGACTCTATTCAGTCCATTAGGTCCTTAATTCCTTGAGTAGTATCCAGCCATCTCATGCAATACAAGAATAGTGTTTGAGCCTCATCTTCACATTCCTTCACTTCTTCCAAAAATTTCACAACCTTACTATGTGCAGTTACACATTTATCCTGAATTCCAAGAAATCATTTCTTTGCAATTGTTGACTCAGCTTCTTTTGTAGCCTACTCCTTTAGGCTAGAAGTGTATTCCCTGAATGAATCAACTAGAAACTTTAAATTCTCAATAGTTGGTAAGGAATCATCAATAGTTGTACCGAGGGTGACATCCTATAAGACTTTGATGGCATCATTGATTAGCTTAGTCCCCTTCTGATGGGTTTCTATGATTTATTTTCTCCCAGAGGTGATAAAATTGCCCCCAATATCCATTCTTTGAATAGGTGGGATTTTATTTATATCAACATAGCCTTGTTGTGACGAGAGCTAAACCAGTTGGGGAGGGATTATTGGTTGAACCCTTTTTTTTTTTCAGATGACCCTTGAGAGCGTTTCTAAAGGATTCTCCGAGTGACTTTGTTGGTTTTGTGGTCTTTTGGGATTCATCTTCATTTCTTTCAACTGCAAATTCTTCTTTGTTCTCTTCTTTCTCTTCTTCTTCTTCTTTGCTGGAGGTTTTTTCCTTTTTCCTATCTTTCTTTTCATCCTCCTTTTTATCTTTATCATCCTTATCATCATTATTCTTTTCATCTTCACCTTTTTCTTCTTCTCCATCTTTATTTTCATCACCTTCAATTACAACATATTCATTTTTTTTATCTTGTTGATCTTCAGTATTATCATTTATATCATTCCTATTCTAGTCTTCATTATTTTCTCCGATTGTGTTCTCAATGTCATTTAGAGGAGTAGATGCCTTTAGAGGAGCATGCGTATCATCAACCGTACTCCCTAGGACATCCAAGTGTGGAATCTCATTTGCAGAATAAGCATTTACCTCTTCTATTACTACATTTTGAAAAATAGGTAAAGTCAGATATGGGAGGAATATTTTCCTCTTCATTAGAAGCATTATATTTACCAAGCTCCTTGAATTAAGTTGTATCTAATGCGGGACCAAAAATCATCCCATATTGTACTGTCATGTTTCTTACTGTGTCAAAATTTTCTTTTTCCAACTTTTATGTGTTGTCCTTCTCTCTATTCATAAGAATAGTAACTCTTTGCTTCACTCTGAACTATTGTGTGTATGCTTCTAGTAGAGTGGCCCTATCATCCTTAGGCAAAGAGGATCCAATATTTTTCTAGGCATCATTTTTGATCTAGTGATCTACTTTGACATCTTTATGTCTTCTTTTCACCAGGGCTTTCCATATAACATCAATTACCTTCTCCTTCATGTTGTCCATATTTTCATCCATAATGATCATATACTGAAAAAAATTATCTAAAATAGTTTTTTGATCTTCCTTATCAACTTCATATAATTTAGTAGTGGTTTTTAATAATCCATCATCTTTTAACATATTGTTAACCAAGGACTCCAACTTTATAGGTGGAAGAGCTCTTACTAGAGGAGTCTTGGACTTCTTCTTATCAGCCTTTAATGTTCCTTTATATGTTTTATTTTCTTCTTTCTCCTTTTCCATCTCTTCATCTTTAGACAAATCCACAATATTAACTCTGGCCCTTTTTTATTTTGTACTAGCCCCTTGTGAGGCACCTTCACCACTAGTGGAAACACTTCTTTTTCTTTTCCTTTTCAATTTTCTTTCTTCCTCTAAACCAAGTTCAATTTATTATTTCACATCACTTAAGTTTTGATCTTTGGATGCTTTCTATTTCTTTCTTCTTCTGAAGGTAGCAAGAGATGTTACCAAAGGTATATTATTCATCTTCAGGGTTCAGGTGTTGGGTCTGGAGGGTGCAGGTACATTAACTATAGTTGGAGCATTGGGCTCTGCCTTCTTTCCTTTAACAATAGTTGTGGCAGTAGGTTTTGGCATTACAAAGGTAGGGGTGAAAGTTGATCTTCCTGATCTATATGGTCTGGAGGACTCACCAATAGTCTGAACTACTTTAGCTTTTCTCTCTACAACAACTTCCCTCAATCTGTCAACATCTTCTTTCAAGAAGTTATAAATTCCAAAGAGTTGATCAGCCTATTTGTTCACCCTTTTGGTTCTATCAGGTGCTAAATTTTCCAACTATAATTCTATAGATTTATCCTCATATGTGCCATGTCTATTTAGTGAGGGGTCCTTAGGGCTGTTTAACAATATCTCAATGTATCTCTCAACCTCTTTCTCATCAATTTCATATCCCGAAGGTTCAATCCATATTATTTTAGGTTCTACTACCTCTATTATACATTCATCAGTGTAGACAAGAAAGGTTATCTCATTTGCATACTTCTCCACTAAACTCTTAGGAATTATTTCTCTCATACATGTTCCTTTGTAATATAGAGAAAAATGCAGTCATTATTGCACTAGTGGCTACCATTGCACCAAAATATTGACATGTTAATGCCTGATACAACCAGTAGATATATACAAGACATAGGAGGAGATTAATCCATGTCACAAATTCAAACACCATACTAGACCAAACTGAGGAGACCGAAGGTGGCACCTCACAATAATCCCCCCTCCAACACAAGCGAGAGGTTTGAACCCGTGGCCTTGGCTTTGATACTAATTATTCCATTTGTGATTGTTCTTGCACCAAAAGATCGACCTGTTAATTCTCGATACAACCACCATATATATGAAAGACAAAAGAGGCGGTTAAGCAATGTCATGAACCCAAGCACCATGTTGGACCATGTTGATGAGACCAAGGGAGAAACCTTTCAACAATAATTGGTATAAGAGAAAATATAGATCTATGGTTGGAGGATTGTTGTATTTAACTACTACTAAACTAGACATAATGCATGTAGTTTGTCTTGTGGCTAGATTTCAAGAAGACCCTAAAGAAACACATGTTTCTATTGTTAAGAGAATTTTTAGATATTTTAATGACACTTTGGATTATGGCTTACGGTATCCTAGGGATACTGATTTTACACTAAGTTCTTATATAGATGTAGATTGGGTTGGTTGTGTAGATGACAGGAAAATTAAAAGTGGTGGTGCATTCTTTCTTGGTTGTAGATTGGTGGCTTGGTTAAGTAAAAAAAAAGATTTAGTTTCCTTATCCACTATTGAAGCTGAGTATATTTCCACAACATCTTGTTGTACACAAGTTTTATGGATGAGACAAACATTGAAAGATATCAGAGTAATGTATGATGAACCTATTTCTATCTTCTATGATAATACAAGCGCAATTAACATTTCAAAGAATCCAATCATGCACTTAAGGAAAATACATATATCTATTAGGTATCACTTTCTATGAGAGAAGATTGTGGAAAATAAAGTAAAACTTGAGTATGTACCTATGAAGGATCAAGTTGCTGAAATATTTATGAAGGCTCTTCCTAAAGATACTTTTGAGTATCTTGAAGAGAAGTTAGGTTTAATTTCCCCTCCTTTCTTAAACTAGATGCATATGGAGATGCATTAGTCTAGTGGGTCTATGGATCTATCTTTCTTTTGGACTGATATTTTGGTGGCTACCTCTCAGGGGGAGTAGGGATTGTCATGTGTTGTCATTGAAATAATATTATGTTCTTAATGTGAAAGGGAAAATAAATGTAAAATATCTTTTGCATTTTCCATTGATGTCAAAGGGGGACAAAAAGCTATGTGAGAGTGAAAGTATCATGTGAAAAATATTATCTACTAAGGGGCGGAAATAGAATTATAAAATAATGAGGAAGTATGTTCAGTGTTGGTGTGTTGTCTTTGATGGTTTTTAGCATCATGTGTTGCCATCATTGAAAAAGGGGGATATTGTTGCAAGTATGAAGAAAGTATGAAGGTGTTGTCATTGATTTCAATTGGTTAACTTATTTTTCACTGGTTGTTGTTATCATTTATGTTGTGGATAATGGTTATTCGTTGTTTATGTCAATGATATTGAGAGAATTGTAATGAAGAAAGGTTGCAGGTATTCGGTGGTTGCTTCGAGTGTTACTCTAGGATTTTATCCTTTGGTCATGTGGTTTAGATATGTTAATCATGGTTGTTGGAAGCTTCTATATCCATATTTTGGGTTCCTGGATCATTGTTCAGTGCGAGTTGTGTTCACCAGTTGTGAATTGTGTTTTTTAGTGTATCTGGCTGAGGTCCGAGAGAAATGTAGTTGCTCTTCATTTCTTCTTGTTTGAGTCTTATAACTTGTGATTTTGAGGATAAGTTATTGGGAATGTTTTCAAGTTAATTTTTTTATCTAGAAATTTTGGATCATTTTAAGGTTGTGTGCACTTAATTGATTTATGTGTTTTACATCGGTTTGGCCAACCTTGTGTTTAAAACTACTTTCAAGGATTATGGAAGTGTACTGAAGTGTGTGGTTGTTTCTTCATCATTCTAATTCCAACCTGGAACATTTTGGTTCCAACCTAATTTGAATTTGTTAATGCAAATGGTGTGTGGTCGACTTTGGATGTGTTTCAAAGTTGAAGATGGTATAAATACAGGATGAGATATTGGTGAAAGGTGGTGCTAATAAATAGAGAAAGATAGATGCAAAATTAGATACAAAATACAATGTTTGGCTGAGAATATTAGTGTGAAATCTAATTGTGGAGTTTTTGGATGTAGTGAGATGAAGGTGTACTCTATCATTCATGCATTTTTGCAAGTGTGTGAGAAAATTGTGGTGGAAATATCTATTGCATTAAAATTGTCTTCTCTCTAAAATGAATCTCTTCTATCTTCTTTCTATTTGTGTGGTAGTGAGCCCTCCAGGTGGTTAACCCTTGTTGGACATGTTGGGTGAAAATTTTGAAATCCCTTTTAACAAATCAAAAAACTTAACTTTAGCCACAGTTATGTGAGATAGAATCTCTCCTATTAGAAAGGGGAGGCACCCTTCTTACTTCTTATTGAAACTAAGGAAAACTAATAAAATATTTACAATAATTTACACTACAATAATAATTTGGGGGCGTGTCACATTCATGATTCTCTTTTTTTTCAGATAATATGTTTTACAATGTTTCACAATTTTAATCTCTAGATGCAATACAACTTCAAATAAAACTAAGAAATAATTCCAATATTCCTATTTTGTCAAATAAAATCTTGGGAATACCAACATGATAAAGACAAGTAAAAAATAATAAATCTCATGAAGGCACAAAGTCATTTCGTAGTTTCCGACAATGAATCCTTCAAAATAGTAACCAACATTGTAAAATAAGAAAAAATTATTCAATATACTTCACAATTAATCCCACGAGCAACATGAATAAATATAAGCACAAAGTCTTATAGTGAATTCACCAATAGCATAAAAAATAACACAGTTTCAAGGAATGGGTGTAGCTCAAAGTCTACACAAATTTACTCAAAAGATATTTCAATCTCAACTACTAATAACCATCAATTCAATAAATGATAAGATAATTATTCTCAACACAAAGTATGGTGTGCAACTTGACTTATTTATTGATCAAAAATAGATTCACTGAAAATGAACTCAAAGTTTCAATATTTTCTTCACAATTGGACAACACTTCATTTCATAAGATAAAATATAACAATTAAAATATAATCTTTTCTTATTTATATATGGTAGAGGAGAGCTAATCTAGGAAAAACCCTAACCAACTAGTTGGCTTATTCAAAAATTTCATCCATGAATATAGGAAAAAATCTTTGTTTTTACGTGTAATTACATTTTTCAAAATGACAACTAAAATATCAAAACCTATCTACATAAAGCATAGAAAAAAATTATGAACTATATAACTCTAGAGATACAAGAATATTTCATGGTTCCTTTCTCTTGGCTTGGAAGTCTTCATATTTCTTCTTAATCTCTTGCATGACTATTTCATCTGGTCCAACAATGTAGTCAATGATTGTGTGAACTTTGGTGATTGAATTCCTTGCAGATGAGAAAATATTTTGGCACCTATCCAAATGTGTTTTGAGGTTGTCTAGAGAGAGCCTCATATCACACAAGGCATGCATTGAAGTCTTTGAAAATGCTTCATTTTCCACCAGCTTCATGATGGATTTTTTGAAGATCTGAGCAATCTCACTTATAGGGAGGAAGGTATGATCATCATCAAGGGGTTTTCTTGGAAACTCCTCAATTCCATTCACCATAACAATATGATGTCCTTTGACATCTTCTTGTACTTGTTTTATGTCCTCGATGAGAGGCTTGATAACCTATATGTGGTTCTTAAGAGATTCTTTTATTTCCACATACTTCTCTTTGTCAGGAATTATCCCAACTTCCACTAGTTTGTTCTGTTTTATCTCCTTCATTTGTAACCTAAATGAGAGACTTTGTTTCATTTATTTTTGATCCCTAGAAAGTGTTCCTTCTTCTTTTTCCAACTCCAATTTCAACTTGGATACTTGACCATTTTTTTCATCAGCAACAACTATGAGTTGCGAGCCTTGCTCTATTATCTCATCAACAAACTCATACAACACTTTTCCTTTGGAGAAAAACTTTTCCACTTTATGCACCTCTAGTTCTTCATCATTTACCATTGTCATAGGCTACACATTTTATGAGGAACCTATGATCTTTCTTAAGACTGATGCATACCATTCAACCTTATCTTTATACATATCCTTGGCTTGTTCCATTTTATCAAGTATGTCAAATAATGCATTCAAATTCACTTGTGCATATTCTTTGGCACTTGAATTAGTTACCTTCCCATGTTGAACCCTTGTTACAGTGTGAACTTCCATATTCATATCACCCTCACCTTATGGAGGTATTCCAATATCGACATATTTAAGACCTAACTTATCCATATGTAGTCTTGAATGAACCTTTGCCTTATTTTTTTCATTTGGCTTTTGGAAGAACTATCTCCTCAAGATCCAACTCATTTGGGGAAATCATTTGTTTCTTACACTTAGATACTTGAGAGACTATCCAAGGAGGAATAATTGAAGTATCACCTTCTTGACTTACTACCAATTCATGTGTAATATCTACATCTCTAGAAATAGTTGTTATGGTAATAATTGGTGTAGTGTCAGACATGATTACACCAGGATTTTACAAAATGGGTGGATCCTACAATGATTCCTTCATAAACCTATCAAACCGAGCCTGGGAAGAAATGTCATATGATGGTGAGGATAGACTCAAAATAGATAATGGGGATCCTGAAGAGACATCAACACTATCCAAGATGGAACTGACAGAGGTAGTGGAAAGGATTGCTCATGTCAAAGGAGGAATGGTTACCTTTAATGCATGTAAACCAGTTGTAGGTGGAGGTAAAGTAGGAAGATGAGGTGGAGGAGTAAGAGGATTTGGAGGATTATTAGGATTAGTGGTAGTAATAGGTGATGATACATGAGGGGGACTACCAACAATATTCTCATGGGGAGATAATCTCATTTCCTCATCATCCTTTTCTTCTTCCTCATTTCCTTTCTCTTCTCTATGATCCTCTTCTGAATGATCATCCTTTGCAGATTCTTCAGATGTAGACTCTTCTAATTCTTCACTTTCATTTTCCTCTTCTTCTTTTGATTGTTCCTTAGATGCAAGTTCTTTTTACTTAGTATCCTAATCTTCCTTAGTTAATTACACTGTACTCTTGCCACAAGTGAATTTGATATTTGGACCTCTATGTGAGGAAGAGGTGGCAGCAACAACTCTATGTTTTGTTCAAAGTTCCTGTTGATGAATGGATTCACCTTTTGATGTTTCTCCTTTGAATTTTGTTCTAAAAGATTTCATTTGAAATTCATGCCTCTGTAAACATTCATTTGTGTTATGTAGAATGCGAGAAATTATTTCCTAGATAGAAATGCTCTCTTTCTTGGACCATTGAATTGGGGGTAAGGGCTTCCTGGAACTCTCCTTTTCTTCATATAAAAAATCCATAATATTGCTAGGAACTTCAAAATCATTTGGAATATTGGCTAATCCTAGATCCCTAACTTGCTCCACTATCAACCTACAAAATTCTATTCTTTGAATGTCTTCTTTGTCTCTACATTCAACCTAGATATCCTCAAAATGGTATACATGGTGATGACCCTTCTTAATTTTTCTATTCACATTTCTATAATCAAATTCAAATCTATATCTATATGTCCTCATTTTCAAAATTTTCATTTCAGCTGCTACTAATTTTTTTTTCTACACACTCTAAATAGTATACCTTCCAATAATAATTGGAAACTTAAAGCCTGTCTTGTGAATTTTATGGCGTTCTTTATGAAATGAAATCAACTATCTGCAAAACTCCATTAATATCCACTTGTTGGAAGGATATCTAGGCAACATGTATGGGCACCCAGTGTAGCAACCTACTCTCAAATATGTGAAATTAGGAAACTATAATAAGATACATCCAAACTTACTAGCAACCTTGTAGGCTTCATCTGATACTCTCTTCTTTTCCAAAGTTAGATCAAAATTGAAAAGTAAAGGTGCAAATAAGGCATCAACGACTCTTCTAAAATTCTTGATACTATTCCTCAAAGTTAGTTGAGAATAAAACTCATATACTGGTACATGACTTCTATTTCCTTTTGTTGACAATCCTAGAAACTATCTCATAACAACAACAACATATAATATGTAAGAGGTCATGTAAAAATTCAAGGTGGTTGACACATTGATTAGTTTCTCATGGATCTCATCGCTAGTTTGTGTACCACAATCTATATGTACTTTTCTCCTCCTGATAATTCAGATGAACTCATACATTCAATCTTGGAAATAGGCTAAAATAGGTACACCTTTCACCCTACTCAGAAGAATAATCATATCTCAAACATCTTCCTTGAAATCACTTCATGGGAGACCTTTAGGCCATCTTGAGATAGTGGGCATCAGATTCTCAAACCATTGAGAGCTAATCAATTGTTTGGCTCTATTCGGATCTTTATCATAAACCTCTTGTGCTTGCTGAATAAAAATAGTGGTATACTTCTCCATGTGTGGAAATTGGAAAACTATATCAAAGAATTCAGGATCCAATCTCATCATGATTTGTCAAAAATAATCCCTCACACTTTTTCCCTCTTTGATATAATGTGAGGCAACTTGTAAGATAAATTCCAAATAGTGATCAATAGTTGGAAATGAAGCCACTAAGTGCAAGTTACCATGAAAAATTGCTCACAAATTTTCTTCTAATAGTTTCTTTTCTATTCTTTTCACAAAATCCTCCATATCCTAGTGACCAATCTTTGTGTCCTTGATCTCATCAATTTTAGAGGTCACAACAGTAGGGAGATAAAAACTTTGGTGCTTGTACTTCATTTTGTCCTTCTTAGAAGATGATGAAGATTCTTTTGTTGTCATTAAGATCATAAATTACCACTAAAAATCACCTCCAAAGAACACCTAATGAGAACTAAGAGAAACTATGAGAAAACATGGATTAATCAGATGTTAAGAGCATATGTGTTATGAGAGAAAAAGGAATACGTGAAGCTAGGAAATAATTTTGGAATGAGAAAAAATGAGCTATGATGCAAGGAAAAAAGAGAAATAGTGATGGAATGAGGTTCAGAAAGAAAATGGAATGATCTTTTTGAGCATTTAGTGAAAAAACTTATTTTCGTGTAAGGGTGCTAAAAATCAATGCTCTTACATCTTGGAAGATCTTCCTTTGGTGCATAAGCACTGAAAAGCAGTGCTCCAACATGTTTGTTGAAACTTGGAAGAAATCGACACATGAGCACTGAAAAATCAGCGCTTTGACAACTAGTGGGAAATTAACTTCATGTCAAAGCGTTAAAAATACTACTTCTACATGATTTTAGCATAATTTTGAGTCATATGTAAAAGTAGGATTTTTTGGCGCTTAAGCACAGAGGGAAGATCATTTTTTGTAGGAGACGTGATTTTCATTGCTCCTACATATAGAATGATGGGAAGAAACTATGGATGTAGGAACGGTGAAAATCAATGCTCCTGCATATGGAGTTTTGGAAAAACATTTGATAAAGCGATGAATTTTCCCACTCAGACATATATAATTAAACTCAAAAAAAATCAATGTAAAGAAATTTAAAGTCGTGACTATACCAAAAGGTGGAAATAAATGATGAGCAGGGAAAATCATTGTCATAACATCAAAAATTGATGCTCAAGTAGACAAGTATTCACAAAGAGAAACCCAAAAGAAAACTAGGGTATATGAAACGCTAAGGATGAACACTTGGTGGAAAAAATGCAGAAACCCTCAAAAGAAATAGAACCCAAGAAAGAGACGTAAATAAATTCACCTAAATATGAAAGAAAACATGAAGAACATGTGTAACTAAAATGAAAATTAAAAAAAAATAACAGGGTAAAACATAAAGTACTTGTATAGAAAGAATCAACAAAAACCTAGAATAAAATTCGTGTGAAATCCATGTCCAAGATCGAAGGATCTCAAAATGGAGAAGACACGAGGAAAAGATGTAAGAAACAAGTTAATCAATTATTAAATGAAGTAAAAATGACATAAATAAATCACTTAATTTTTTTTTTAAATGTATCATTAATAACTCAAAGTGCATTAATGACCACGTGTGTGAATGGGCGGGGTGGGGGGGATGTAGGAGTAGTGAAAGTCACCACTCCAACATTTTCAAAATTGTTGAAGATGCATAAGTGGTGAAAAATACTGCTTTGACATGTCTAAGTAAGACTAAAAACCAAATGTAATAGTGCTCCAAGAAATGATAGTTAAGAGAAAAATGTAGGAGTGCTGAAAAACAACTCTTTGAAACTTAGAAAAATTTCACAACCCTATGCATGTAGGAGCGCTGAAAAACAATGCTTTGAAACTTAGAAAACTTTCACAGCCTTATGTATGTAGGAGCACTGAAAAACAATGGTCTTACATGAGCAAGAAATTTTCTAACTCCTCGAAAGGTGAAAATTGACAAAACATTCATTTTGAAGATTTTAGAGAAATGACTAAGGACGAGCACTCTTATGGAAAATTCAAGGCTCGGGACTATGCATTAAGGCCAATCAAAAATTTCCTTGTTTTGCATGCTTGAAGTACATGAACGTACATAATAGACAAGTTTTGTAGGTAGTTATCACGTGAATCGAGTGTAGCTATATTCAAGGATAACAAGACAATGAATCTTGATCTAAATAGTGAGTCATGTTTTTGGAAGTGAGCCTTCGTAATTGGTTTTGATATTATCTATATTGTGAGCTAATCCTCATCATGGTTTTTCCTTTATTGGGTTTTCCATGTAAATTTGGTGTTATTGTGTATGTGTGGTTCTTTTTAGTTTCTACTCTTGCACTTAATGATTAATCACAATAGCAGAGTGAAGGATTTGTGTTGATCTAATTTTTTGGTGGAAGTTCTTAAAGGTTAATTTTTTTGTTACAACTAATTCACCCCCCTCTTAGTTGTCTAGTTCAATAGTCATTGCATTGTCATGTGCATCATAGTTTCGTATATTGTGTAAATAGTCAAAGATTTGATGTGCAACTGGTCTTCTTCTATCCCATATAATGTTATTGCTCTCGAGTAGCTCTCTCATAAAGTAGAAAAGAAAGCAAACAATTAGTGTTCCATACTTGAAAGAATATTTCTTTGTTTTGGTCTACTGCAATTTCTCCAAAAGTTGTTGTCAAAGAAACTCACACAAGTCATAATCCTTCCCATTTACTATCATGTCATGGGCAACATATATTACAGTTGTAGATACTAAGTTATCTTTGTTTTGAAAATAGATTTTGAGACCAATCATGATAGATGCATACTTCACTACAAGATTGATGATTGTCTTATTTTTTAGTGCTCTCACATCAAATGTGGCACAAGTTAGCCACATAACTACATCATTCTTTATAGACTTCAGCACAGGTATAGGTCTAGTACCACACAATCCAATCACAACCTTTATTGTATCTTTTGAAATCAAAATAGGCACATCAGTCCACATGAAATTTTCATGCATTCTATGTAGGATTTGAGAAATGCAAATCCACAGACCCCGATTAATACCTGCATGCAAAAGACTTGTCACAGAGAAAGAAAGAGATCAAGATGAGGGTTTGGCTCTCACAATGTGCAAGATGTATTCCAGAAAAATGAAAATAGAGCATCCAAGAAAATACAAGCGATCAATCCTTATAAAAGGAGATCAAAACCTAAAAGGAAAAACTAACCCTAAAGGTGAGTGCATTTAATAATTAATATTAATTATTAAATGACTAATATGTGTGCAAGGCGAAATCTTAAGAGGAGAGTAAAGTTAATTAATTACTTTACTCTAACACCCCCCCTTAAGATGAGCAAGAGTGCAGCTACAAACTAGTGTAAGAAATAAAAAGTAACTACAATGCATGAAGGTAAAATTGGGTCCTGGCAACTAGGCTTGATCAGGTACCCAAGTACAAGGAAATCTCTATGAAATGAAGAAAAGGAGAAAACCCAGTGGGAAAAAACTCCTCTCCAAAAAGAGATGCAAAAAGAAAGTACAAATGAAATGTCTCAAGAGACTCTCTCAAGAACATATGTAGATATACAATCAGATACCCTCCCATGAGAGAGAGTGGAGACTCCAAAGCCCCCCCAGAATGAGAGAACCCCTGTGCCAATGATCAAACCGATGTGTCGCCTCGGAGGAAGAAACAGATCCAATGGTTGAAGAAGAGGAAATCCCTGGATGTGAGGTGAAAATGGAAGTCCTGGATGATGCACACTGAAGAAAAAAACAGCAACACGAGTGTATGAATAACAAAATGGTGAATCAAACAACTCAAGATGATCCTGAAATGGAATCTCCAATGAAGAAGGGATAACAGGTGTGCCGAATCTATCATCTGTGAGGAAAGGAATATCCTCAGATATGGCCTCAACAACTGCACTTGATGGCTTGATGAGTGGAGCAACAATGTCAGTCACAATTGAAGAGGTATCTTGCTGAACAAATGTGATCTCAATAGGAGGAACAGATGTAGAAGTCTCAACGCTAGTCTCATGAACAGATGGAAGAACACATAAGTTCAAGTGACCGAACTTCTCCTCAGATACTGCATGCTCTCTTGTAGAAACAGAGGGAGATGGTGGACCAAAGTGTGTGAATGCATACAATCGAGAAGAATGATCAACTGTCCCTATTGCAACAATGTTGCCAGTCTGAATGTCTCTAATGTGCACTGAATCAGGTGTGAACTCAACTATCTTCCCTATCCCACTGTGAGCAATCTGATAGATGGAGAGAAGGTTAGTGGACAAAGATGGAACACATAGTACATCATTGAATGTACCGTCATCAATATCAATAGAACCTTTCCCACATACACTCATATAAGTGTTATTACCCATCAATATGTGTGGTGAGGACGCAGCCTCGAAAGATGAGAACATGTCCTGAGAAGATGCCATATGGTGTGAAGCACCTGAATCCAGTAGCCATCTAGATGAATGTGAACTAGTGGTTGCACATAATGCATGACCCTTATGTGGGGCTTGTCCATCTATCTGGAATGATGGTGAAGAAGAAGACCCACCTGAAGTAGATGAAGAAGAGTGATGAATATGGTTCTTCTCAAGAAGAGCTGTCAAATCTGAAACCTGTTTTGCATATCCATCTATCTTCTTCTCATAACACTTGGACTCATCATGTCCTAGCTTAGTGCAATAAGCACACTTAGGTCTATCTTTCTTCGATGATTCCCCCTTAGGAGAAGGTGAATCAGAAGTCTTCTGTGAACTAGAATCCTTCCAATGCTCTATGGTCTGTGGCTTCTATTTCTGTTTCTGCTTCTGCTTCCCTTGAGATGACTGTGCTACCAACACTTGGTGTGGTGATCCTGTGAGAGCATCCAACTGTGATATCTTAGCCTGCTCTCATGTCAAATGATCACAAAACACCTCAAAAGAAGGCATGGTAAAACGTGCACCCAAGGCATCCATAGTAGAATGGAAGGTAGATGAGAATATCTGAAAGTTCCCACGAAGCTTTGACAAAATTAGGTAAATACACTCTGTATCAGTCTTAACCTTACCACAACCCTGTAGAAGAGATCTTTGTTGTTTGAATTTCATCAAAAAGTCCTCAATGGAGGGAAAAGAATTAGGTACAAGTGAAGTCAACTCTGCCTCACTCTGCAATGCTCTAAACTCATTGATAGTGCCAAAAAGTCCCTCAAACTTGGTCCAATAGGCCCTAGGTGTGAGACACCCTTCAAGATAAAATAGGAGACTGTCTGAAATGTGCAAAGCAATCAATCCCATAGCCTGATCCATATTATTCCTATGCTGCATAACCTCAAAGGCACGAGTCAATGGAGGCTGAACCGCATCCAAACAGGACCATAACCCTCGAGACTGAAGAAGTGTCATCATGCGACCCTTCCAAGTGTGATAATTATGTGGTGTGAGAAGCTCAATAGATCTATCGGCCATGCTGTAAACTGTGCCTCAACTGCTTTGAATATGTTTTTTTTTAATTATTAAGTGGTCTTTCAGAACTAGACAGAAGATGCAGAAGGGGTTTTTTGTTTTTGGTGTTTGTAGATTCTATTTTTTTGATGTAAATAACAGAAAGTAGGAAAAAACACCCCCCCACAATGCAAAAAACCAATCCCCAGTACAAACTGAAAGCCAGAAAATAATAGAAAGTAGTATATGTATGAGACAAATCTCTGTGTACCTAAAGAATTTTCTAGTGAAATAAATTGCAGATCTGGAAAGAGCACAGAACCACCTTTCCGACACCTATTCACTTTCAAAAAACGGAGCAAAAACAAGCAAGTTATGCCCCTCGGACTGCAAAAAGATCATCTAACTTTGACTGCGAAAAACTATAGCCAAACTGCAAAATTTTGAAAAATTTCCTACACCATCAGAATGGCACTGGAACTAGCTTTCTGGCGATATCTTGTTTTTGCAAAACGGAGATCGTATACAAAAAATACGCCCGATTCCCTGAAAGTTGCTCAAAAGGGTTTTTAAAAAAGTTTCCACAGCCCTCAAGGGCTAAAAGTCTTCGGCCCCTGGTCACGTGGACGACCAGGGGGCTGGCGGCTGGGAGCTAAGGCCGAAGCCCCTGGGCCTACATGTGATCCTGGCACTGGCAGGTTAAGCCCACGGGGGCTACGCAGTCCACTGGCGGCGGCCTGGTGGCTCCACCTGGCCTCGTGGCGCCCGGGTGGCTGCCCGGTGGCCGCTTGGTGGCGGATCAGCGGCGCCTGGATTTAACACTGGAGGCGCAAAAATATTATAAAAAACCTTTAAAAAATCAATAAAAAATTGATTTTTTATATATTTTTCTAAATTTTTTTGCCGCGAAAACTGTGTCGTACGGTCCTGGTAATTGTTTTGCTTCCCATAACGACTATGGCCAAATCGGACAAATTTTATATGAAAATAGGGGTTTTTGGATGCTGCGAGCTCAACAGTGAGGTCCGTTTGAGCTCAAAGTGTACCAAAAAAATATACCCCCCCCTATTCCAAATAAAAACTAGAAAAAGAAAACAAATTTGATGCAGTGAAACCTAGATCTCTAAATCTTTCAAAAAATTGAACAAGCTACAGCAGATCTGGCTCTGATACCATGTAGGATTTGAGAGATGCAAATCCACAGACCCCGATTAATACCTGCATGCAAAAGACTTGTCACAGAGAAAGAAAGAGATCAAGATGAGGGTTTGGCTCTCACAATGTGCAAGATGTATTCCAGAAAAATGAAAATAGAGCATCCAAGAAAATACAAGAGATCAATCCTTATAAAAGGAGATCAAAACCTAAAAGGAAAAACTAACCCTAAAGGTGAGTGCATTTAATAATTAATATTAATTATTAAATGACTAATATGTGTGCAAGGCGAAATCTTAAGAGGAGAGTAAAGTTAATTAATTACTTTACTCTAACATTCTACTCAATGAAATATTTACATACTTTGCATCCAAATCACTTTTAAATTTAGGAAACCAGTTCCAAATGACTAGCTTCTTTCACACTAGGTTTTCATATTCTAGTTTCACCAAAAAATTATCTCCAATTAACTCATCATACCATAAATACTTGAGCACTTGATGATTATATTCATCCAATTTTCAATGTATGTATATTCTTGTGTCTTCAATGGGAAAAACCTTAATCAAGATCTTTGAAAATGCACCATCAGTGTCATTCTAAAAAAAAAATCTATGGAAACCTCTTAAAAATTTGGTCTAGGTATTTTAGTAACCACTACTATGGTTGGAGTGTCCATTACAACCTCAATTCTATCTTTAAATTCTTGTAAAATGTCTTCAAATATAAACCCACAAAGAATAGATAGCAGTAAATACCTTTTTTGCACTTCAACGGGAACTAGGGTTTGAATTGATTTTCTTTGTATCTCCTTCAATCACTCCACAATTCACTCTACTTTCTTTCAAATGTGCAAAAGTGATTTAAAATTTGACTAGGGATTCAGTTTATACATTATCGATCTACCCTAAATTTGCACTTAATGCCTCAAATTCACAAAAGTTGGTAAACACTTCTTTGAAACACTGTAAACCCTAAAAGGCTCCACAAAATCTCAAATTTGTATATTTTCTATCGGACTATTTTTCAAAAGCTTAAGCATACCATTCTTCACCATATTTCTTCATGTCACTACATGGCACTTTATGGTTCGAGGGGGTGTTAAATTTTTCTATTACCGATCCACCTAAGCCTGTCATGGTATTAGTTTTTAGAAGAGATATTTGCACTAGATGTAGGTATAGATGCATTTGATTCAACCTTGTTCTCAGGTTCCTCCTTTTTCTTCTAAATATTTTCCATTTCCTTGCTTTTAGTAAGATCAACTTTATTTATTGGATTATTCCTCTATTTTGGATTAGTCTAACTTCCATTCTTGCTTCTGCATAATCTTGAGATGTGTCCAAGCTTTTTTCAATTGTAGCCTTATGACCAAATTCATTGCATGTATAATAGTAGCCTTTAATGGATTGAAACATTTTAATAGTATTGAATCTATTCATCATTTGACTTCTTCACTCAATAGCTCTATCTCTAAATTTCTTACATGAAAAACATTTTCTAGAAAAGGATCCAACATTCTGACTCATTCTAATTCTACATTTTGTAGCCTTATGTCCAAATTTATTGTATGAAAAAGAAATACCATTGAAATATGGGCCCCTTTGAGAATTTGGTTGTCTAATAGAAGGTCTTTCAGTATTGCCTCTTTGATACTTGAATTTTCTACCATTTCATTAAGTCTTCTTTTGAATGCCAACCTTGTTAGATGCCTAATTTGTCTTTGAACATTGTCCTTCTTCAAGTCCCAAACCACTTTTATCCTTAGAAGGTTTCTAAATAGTAATCAATTCATCAAGCATTGTAGTACTTATTTTGATTTTTTCCTCATGACCTCTTGCTTTCTCTAGATCAAACCTTAAGGTTACCACCTCTTGTTCATGCTTTGTACATTCATCAAACTTCCTTTGTATTTTTTCATTCAGACAAATCCTCATTTTGCTTATTTTCTTCCATTTTCACTTTTATTCTCATGATGACTTCATTTGCATTTTTTAACTATTCATTGACTTCTCTATCTTTCTTTGAACTTCTTGATTTGCTCTCAGCTTTTCAATGCATTCATTTGCTTCCCCTCGGCTTTCCTTCAAAATAAAATCTCTTTCAAAATTTTCAAGATCTTCAAGAGATACTTTGAATTCTTCTTTATCAAACATGCAGTCATCCTCTTCATATTCAATTGCAGAAATTTCTTCCAGGGGACTAGGATACTTTTTATCAGCCATGTGTTCAACCTCCAAGATCTTCCTCAAGCTATTAGGATTTTCAAATGGGAAAAAGCTCTGATACTAAGTTTTGAACACCCAAAATACTAAGAGGGGGGGTGAATCAATATTCTATTAAACCAAATAGTCATAATCCAACTAGTTAACAAAACATATTTAACTACAACAATGAATAAGTACATGAAGAAAGTCACAACATCACATAACACATGAACACCAAGATTTTTATGTGGAAAACCCAAGGATGGAAAAACCATGGTGAGGATTAACTCACAATATATTATAACTGATTGTAATATATTGCAGGGCTCACTTGCAAGACTCATTGTCCTTAAAATGCTCACAACTTGAAGATAGATACAAGACAAAAATTGCTACACAACCAAGGTGTGAACTATTGTAGGATGCACCTTCCTTTTGTTGGATTCAATTCCAATGGAGCTCTAATTACTAAATACTTCTTTTCTTAGAAGATTCTCAACATACATAGAAACTCTACCCTTATTTTCAATTCACATATATAAATTTGTAGTTTTGCACAATATCATATTTCACACTTGCACACTTTCGCCACCTCTTCTAATTTGTCATCCTTTGCAACTCAAGACTATTCTACATATATACCCTATTGCATTTTCATACATCAATTAATTTGGCCTAATTATATGTAGCCCAATTTCAATTCAAAAACACTTGTTGGCTTCATCCATGAAAAGAAAACTTCTTTGCACTCAAAACAAAATGTCTAAATATTGAATTAGGGTTGACACAGATCTAAAATATATCCCCTTAACATCCATAATACAAATTAATCTTCATAGCATAACTTCAAGCATTAGGTCAGCCAGGGATTAGACTCAACCAAAAAATAAGCCAATCCAACCATCGATCATCCATGTAATTGTATAACCACACACTATCTGGAATATGTGTAGTGCTGACACCTTTGAATCATCTCCCATATTTTTATAGGCTTAAACTAAACACCATAAGAATTCGAACTAGATAACACTTATTGACTTGTCTTGTATAACCTGGAATACAATTTTTCAATCTTTTGTCATATGTAACTTAGGCTAGATTGACCAAAATTGTTGAAATCTTGAGCATAGATGTATTTGGTAGTCACAAAAAACATACAGTAACTACATAAGCCGGTCTTAAAAAATGAGAAAATATGAACCAAATTACCAGATCAAGATGACACAAAGATTATTTTACCATATCAGTCAACACTATCAACAAATATTGTTGGCATAAATGACAACACAACAGAGGGTTTCTCTTCATTCTTTCAACACATCCTAATCCCATTTTCCCTATCACCCCTAAGTCCAAACCTAAGGTAAATAATTTATTTTAATTATGTGCCCTTACTATTCCATTTCTTCTAAAAAATAAATAAACTTTATTTATTTAATATCTATGGCATACCATCCTCCATAACTTTTAATTACTTCCTTAATCCCCACATAACTCTCGAATTAACAGATGAACTTTAATAATATGTAATTAACTGACTCCAAATTCCCACTTCAGCCACCTTGTACCCTCAACATTAAATTTTCCCTTTTGGGAAAAGGCCTCATGTGCAAGCATCTTGCTTCCCCAAATCTCCATAAAAAAAATTTAAATTCCTTTATTGTCCTCACTTCCTTGGAAAAGATTTTATTTTATGAAAATTCTTATACATTAACTCAAAAGTACCCCATATCCTCTCATGCACTCTAATTGCATCACTTGGCATAGTCTCATCACTTGAGAGAACCAAATAAATCTTGACCCTTAATCCTATGATCTCATATTATCCCTCCATTTTTCCAACCCAAAAATCTATGCACTTTGTAGACATGTGAAATTGACCTAACACCTATCACACACTATAAACAACATCCCACAACATCTTGCAACATCTTGCAACATCCCACAACCTACCGCAACATCCCACAACATCCCACAAAATCCTACAACATTCCACAACATTGCACAACATCAAACAACATCCAAAAACCTAATTTCATCTATTAATTGAATAAAACAACATTATTTAATTAATTCACTTTTTCATCATTTTTAACTATATCAATAAATTTCATTTATTTAATAAAGTCTTGAAAAACCTATTTCTGCTATTAATTGAATAAAATGAAATTATTTAATCAATTCACGTTATCATCATTTCAACCAATTAAATAAATTGCATTTATTTAATGAAGTCCTAATCTCACTTTATTTCATCCTGATTGATTAAATAATGTCAATTATTTAATTACATCACTAAATCACCTTTTTCCCCTAAGTTAATTGAATTATTAAATTATAATAATTTAATTACAACACTTTCCCTTCAAAATTTGAATAATATAATGAAACTATTTGAATCATTCATCAAAAATCAAATCAAATTAATGCAACTTTGTTTACAAAATTCAAACTTGATTTGCACGTTTAACTCCAAAAAGTAAGTAATTAATTAAATCAATTAATTAATTTTCCTCACTTGCTTTTTGATTCAGAAAATTAAGATTGTTCATTGAGCCATCTAATTTGTTGACTAATCAATCTAAATTGCTAAATAATCCATCAATTTGCTAACTAAGCCATCTAAATCCTAACTAATCAATCTAAATCCTAACTAGCCAATCTATTTCTCAATCACACAAATTGTGCAATCTACTTTGCACAATCTTCTCATGTCTAAATCCTCTCAACACCTTTCAACCATGGATCTTGATGCACCATTGTTTAATCCTGATCGTCCGTTTCAAATCTCATTTTCTATATAACAAACCTCTTTCCTCACAAAAAGGGATCGAATAATCAACATCATATGCACAACGAAGTACTGCTGACATTCACAACCACCATTTTTAGAGCTGCAACACATTTCTTCAATCAACCAACCAAGGAATCGTTCTTCAATATTTTTCACATGAACTATGGAGGCTTCACAATGATACGAACAATCCAACATCAAGAAAACGCACTCTGATATGGGATGGTAACACTTTTCTTTCATTTTGAATTCAATTTGATAATCATAGGATTTATTAATATGTTTTTAGTAGCTTAGTTTCATTTCGTAAGTGTAGGATTAGATCTTAGATTTATGTTCTAGATCTTAGATTAGATTCTCATTTTGATTGCATTCAATCTTGTTTGCATGTATGATTTTCCCCCTCACACATTCTGGCATGCCTAGGGGGACCCTTGTCCCCTACACTAACGTTCCTATGAGCCATTTTTGAAGTTGTAGGTTTCCAAATCACATTTGAAGAATTTTTCACGTACTATCCTAAAAAAAATTGCAATTTCCTGTGAAGAAAACCGCACAGTTGACTCTGAAAACCATGCATCTAACACTAAGAAATGCGCATTTGAAAATTTTATGAGCATTTGATTCTAAGAGGGGTGCACTTTCTCTAAAACTTGAGCATTTGACTGATGAAAGGGGCACACTTTCTCTAAAACATGAGCATTCAATTATGATAGGGGTGCATTTGATTGTGATTTCTGAGCATTTTCTCTAACAGACCTATGCACGGGATCTGCACTTTTGTAATTGATTTTTTTCTAATGTATGCTTCTTTTTGAATGTGTAATAGGTGCTAACATGTTTGTATTCAAGGTTTAAAATACATTAATATTTTTCTATAGGGAAGATGAATGGTCAAAGCACTTAGGATCTACAAAACATTTTTTTTATTAAATTTAAGAATATTTGATTTTGGTGCATAAAAAGAAAAAAACAAACTTTATTTTTAGTGCTCTTAAAACAAACCATTTCAAGCTTTCTTAAAATAGGAATTATCATTTGGTGCTTTAGAAATAACAAGACAAATGCACACTTCATTTTGGTGCTACTAAAAATTGAACCATTTAAAGCTTTCTTAAAATAGGAACTCATATTTGGTGCTTTAAAAAGAACAACACAAATGAATCTTTCATTTTGGTGCTCTTAAAATGAACCATTTCAAGTTTTTATAAGTTAGGAATTGTCATTTAGTGCATAAAAAGAACAATTTTATTTAATTAAGGTGCTTTAAAAATGATCTCTTTCCAAGTTTTCATAATTAGGAACTTTTGTTTTAGTGCATAAAAAGAACAAACACAAAACAATTTCTTTTGTTGAAGCATGCTCATTTTTACTTTTTTTGACCAACTTAAAGACTAGGCTTGATTTATTAGAAACGCTCGGATTTGGGCTTAAAAATGAACAAGTTATTTTGTTTGTCTTGCACCATTTCTATATTAAGTGAATGATATCTTTAATACTTAATATTGGTGTAATTAAAAAGAACAATTTGTTACACTTTTTATTCACACAATTTTTGGGAATAACATTGCTCGAAGTGTTTAAAAAGAATAAAATTGCTATGAAGTGTATGTTGTGCATTCAATTATTGGCAATCTAGATGGTTGTCTTCTTCCCTTGCACCTTTTAGAATTCTTGGGTGAGTGAAAACATCTTGAGATTTGCACCTTTATTTTCAAGCATACCTTTTTAGAGGTTCTGCCTATTGAGATACATCCTGCATTGGTGAACTCATAGGCAGCCCAAGCAATACTTTTTTCTAGACTTCTATATAAATAATTTGTGGGTGTGAGGAAAGTTCATCATCCTACGGGGTGTTTTTGGCCTATACTGACGTATTCTCCCTCAATATCCTCGTGATGTGTAAGAACTTGCAAGGGTTGGGAGGTTCTTAATTTACATCCCAAGTCCGACTACAAGCCCATGTGGTAAGTTGCATGTAAAATCATCTCTTTGGAGCATGAGGCAAGTCTACCTAAAAGAATAGTTTATATCCACTAGGGTTGTAATTGCTTGTTTATATTAAATTTTTAAAATACATTCAAAAGAGTTTGACATCAAACTCTATGCTTGATCTAAAAAAACAACACATCCAAACAAACACTGAACATGATGGTTGAACTACAAACCCTTTGACTTAGTGTATTCTTTTAAAAGAATCCCTATATTTGCACTCCTTGAAAGGATTTTCCTTAAAGGTTTCTAAATATTCAGGATTTTATTTTAGGATAAATTGATCAAAGTAAACATTTGGGAACTATGGCTTGTGTGTCATGATTTCACAACTTAATCTATAGACACGAAGTTCACACAAGTCCATGATTTTTGAGTCAGTCCAAATGTTGTTGTATCACTTACCATACTCCAAACACAAATAAATTAAGGAAGACACCAACTTAAACCTGCAAAAATTCAGAGAAAGATTGCTCAAATTGGAAATAAAACACACAAAAATCACCTCTGCACAAAATTCCAAAGTAGTTGTCACATTTTCTAAGTAGTTACCAAAATTACATTGTATTTTCTCTCAATTTCAGAAAATGTACTGATGAAAATTAGTTGCATTTGATAAAAATTGAGCAATTGCTATGGGACCCACACACTTTCGTTTATTTCCTTGTATTTTATTCTAAGAAACTAGTGCACTTGCTTCAAAGATTCTTGCATTTTCCTAAAGAAACTCACTTTTACCTGAGTAAGCATTAAATTTGATAGAAACACACAATAGTTTCACTTTCCATTCTATCTCACACTTGCTTCTCTAAAACCCAAGCACTTGATACATTTTTGGCCACACTTGATAAATCTAGCCACAATTGAGAAAAATAAACTAAAGTTGTTTATAGGATCCTTGTTTGAACAAGAAAATTTTGAAAACCAGATAATTCACATAGTCCCTCATCCATTATTTCCATCCTACTTATTAGAAATTAAAATCAACAAACCATTGGGATCATTCCTTCACTCAGACATTTATGATATCAACAATTACTTGTGACTCACAAAGAATTCAAGTAATATTTTCCACATCATATCCTCTAGGAAAGGAAGTAAAATATTGACCCTAGTCCTTCAACATTTTGATTTCCAAAAAGTATCACCATTCCAAAACAACACTCAAACCTTAGGGTCTTGAGCTTCATAGCAATCATCTCAAACACCATTACACTTTATGACCATCTAGTGACCAACTACTCTAGTTCAACAACCGAACCTTGTTGCATTGATCCTGCAACCTAGTCTTACACACATTGAAGGTGAACAAACTAATATCATTAGCAGTTTAAGAACCTTAATATTTGAGAAAAAATAAAACACTCAACCAGTGGAGAAACGTAGTACAAATATTAGATGAAGAGGAAGAGAAAGAAGACATAGTAGTTGAAAGACCCATGTTACCACCACCTACATGGAAAAGATATACATCCCTCATTCTTTTCAGTAAGAAAAAGATCCTTAGGTCTGAAAAAATAAAAATCGTTAAGTGGAAATTCATACTTCGCCTTCCAAAGAATTTCCCTACAAAAAGTTCGCTAAAGGGTACGTCTTGAGAAGATACCACATCCGTGAAAATACATTGTATCATTTCTATGCATGATTTTCAAGGAGGGGACCAACCTTAGATCTAATCGACTAGAAAATTTCTACCTATGCTTTGCACCAATAGGCCAACTTTTTCCTTAAGTTAGGAGTCACAAAAATAGTCACAAGACCTTGACAGTTGTTTATGAAAACTACAAGATTACAACATAGGAAAAACATGGAAGCAAGCAAGAACAAAACCAAAATCCACTCAAAAAACACCATGAATGATGGAAGTGGCCCATGAGGATATAAACCAACTAACCTTATGATATGGTATTCAACATCAAAACATCCCCAAAATATGTCGATCTATTACCCAAATCACTCTTATCAAGGGTCACAACATCAAGTAGGGAAACAACATCAGGGGTTTTAAAATCACCATCAAGGAATAATTCTAGAACATCAAATTTCCCTAAATAAAATTTATGAAAATATTGAGGAAATTAAACAAGATCAAAATAAAATGTATCATCAATGAATTATAGGTTGAGACATTACATATGCACAAAAAACAAACATCATTTCACAAACACCTCAATATACAGATCAACAACACTTCCAATATCTGCAATATCAAGAAGTTTTGCAACACCAGGGTGTACCTCAAGTGCAATATAAAAATATACCTCAATCGCAGTATCAAGAAGTTCTACAACACCGAGGTGTACCTCAAGTGCAATATCAAAATGTAACTCAAACACCGTATCAAGGAGTTCCGCAAAATAAAGAGAAAAACAATCAAGAAAAGCCACTGAGGAAATATTAACAACCAAGAAGGAAATTCACCCTTTTGGGAGAGACTTTAGAGGTAATCATGCACAAACTAGTACAATAGAAACTTATCAAAATTAGCAATATTCCAACTTATGGTGAACCAAACTTTAAACTCCCTTGGTATAATGATTACGAATGATGTGAGTTCCAAAAAATCAAGGGTCATAGAATGAAAAAATGGATAGCACTCAAAAATCTCATCCAAGGCCTTGTTGATCAAGGAGAAATAGCTATTGAAGATGATATTCAAGGTCCGTCTATCAATGACAACAATGGAAATATCTCAAACTTAAATTTTGAAAACAAAGATCAAGAGCTATCTATCACTAATCACATTGACAATGTCTCTACATCATCAAGTGAGTAGGAGGACATACATCAAGAATTTATTCCCAAGCATGATCAAATTCAATTTCTCAAGTCTATCAATGATTTAGTCCAAGATATTTTAACATCATCCAGCCTCATGGAAATACATATTGATGATAAAGAGACTCATAATCTAATGCTTATACCCAATGCTAAAAATATAATCCAAGAGTTATCACCCATATGCCCACATTTTGATAAAATCCAAGGATCCCTTACAAACAATCCCTTCTTTGAAATTGATTTATGTCAAGAGCACAAACCAAAGAATGTTAAAGATGATACCACACAAATTCAAAATCAAGAATCCCTACCATCAAAATACTATAATGACTTGGCAGATGTCCTCCAAGAAATCCAAGATTTTCCAAAAGAAGAACACATCCATATGTTAAGCACACATACATCTACCCATGAGATGCTTACTCCTAATGGACATGTAGATGATCTTCATCCAAGACAAGTGTATCATACTCTTTATATCATAAACAAGGAGCAAGAGTCGCATACTCTTAACATCTTTAGACATGATCAAAGCACAAAAAAATCTATAGACATATCTGAAATTGATCAAGATGAAGCATTAAGATTAGAAACATCCTCGAAGAAGGTTGAAGACATCGAGCATGAAAACATGGAGGACAGTATCTTAAAATCAACAAAGATAACTGATAATCCTAAGTAGCAGAGCATTGGGTATACAACAATCAAAGAAGTACCAATATATTTTGAAGGGCCATAAAAATATGATATTTAATAGAATAAAGCCAAAGATATAAATCAGGAAGTTATCCCACATATGAAGGATCCTACTAGTGAAGAAGCTATCACCTCTAAAGATCAACAATAGAGAAAAGAAGGATTAGCACCTTGTTTCTAAGGTAAGATTTATCCTACTACAAGTAAAATATTTCAACAAATTTATTATCAGGATAGAGGATTAGGCCTACATGAACAGGGTATCCTAGAACCAATGTAGATTACTGGAAATCCTAAGCATCAAGGTCTTCATTCTTAAGTAATTAAGGGATCTCAACATATCAGGGATACCTCAATAATACTGGGGGCACCTTAATCTAATGCAAGCATCAACATAGAGAGTACAAAGAGTCCTTATGATGAAATTGCTACCAATGCTACAACTAGCCATATCATGAATCATCATCCACACATATTTCAAACCTCTGATTGCGACCAAAAATAAGAGAAAAATATATACCCAAGAATGAAACAAGTCATTGAAGTAGTAGAATTAGTAAAAGAAAATGGACAAGAAAATTTCAAATGGATACAAAAGCAAAAGAAATAATATCATCCCTACCAAACTCCATTAGACAAAGAAAATATGGGGAAAAATCAAAAAGGGAAGTTCATCCATAAAAAAATTCCAAAAATGCAAAAGAAAGCTTCAAGAGCAACCTACAAGGTATATCAAGATGTTGGTCCCAATCGAATCTTCATATCCACCCATCATTTCTCATCATCCCAATTTTGGAGAGTCAATAGTTCTAAACTATTGACCAATTCATCTAAATATCATATCCCTCAATGCATTTTTCCATCCATGGTATCCAAATCTCACATTGACCATATGTTGGTAGCAACTATTTATCATAATGAATCTAAGGGAACTCTATCATTATGTGCGTATCAAGGTAAGGTTAAATCCTGTATCACCAAAGAAGATCATAATTATCAGAGGCTACATTCAAGCACTCGTATCCTAGAAAAACAACTCCAAGCAGGATATTGTTGGCATGCCATGACAACAACAATAACCATATCAACACTAGTAGCATCTACATCAGAACCACCACATGGTTTAATAGGAGAAAATAAATTATCAGCATGATGAAAACCTAGTAGATAGGAATCTTGTGTGACATTAGAAAAAAATAAAAAAATCAAGAAAATAGTCAAGAGAAAAATCATCCTCCAATAAAAACCACTACGGTGGCCCTTTGGACAAGTACCATGATGAAAACCTAGAAAATAGGCATCATGTCTAGAATCAAGCATCTACATGCACCATTTCAGGGGGAATCATCTCAGTTGATCCATAATAAATCCAATTCATTTTTATCCCAATCTGACATATCTTGATCTTGACAAATGTTTGGTGTACACTTTACAACTGCTTATGGAAAACATCTTGACATGGGTCACTATCATTGATCATATCCTATCCAACATTATCTAAGCCATGAGGCATTATCCAAAGGGCCATACTCTATCCAAACATGTTAACCTATCACAAGATAATTCATTACCTACATTACTAGACACTTGAAGGAAAGTACTTACATCTTTCTTCAGAATAAATCTTGATCTATGCCTTCTAGCTCATGTTGTGATCTAGGCATTTTCCAAATAACAAGGCGTACCACATGGTTCCCTTCCCAATTTTCCCCAACAACAAGGTATATGACCAATGCACTATCAGGGTAACCTTTGAAATAGTTTGTTCCAACAACAAGGTATGCCACCAACGCACTATGAAGGTAACCTTCAAAATAATTTTCCCCAACAACAAGGTATACCAACAACGCACTATCAGGGTAACCGTAAAAAAAAATTATCCCAACAACAAGGTATCCTACCAACACACCACTAGGGTAACCTTCAAAATAGTTCATCCCAACAACAAGGTGTACCACCAACACACTACCAAGGTAACCTTAAAATATGCCAATGACATCGATTATCCCTTCACTCAAAAATTGTAAGATATCAATAGTTACTTGGACCCCACAGCTAGTTCAAGTAAGCTTTCTTGCAACACATCCTCTAGAAAACAAAATTGAAATATCAATCCAAGTTTTCAACATCTTACACCCCAATAAAAAGGGTAAAAATCTAAAAAAAATGGAAAAAGGATAAAAATACAAAAAAATTAAAAAAATCAAAGAAAACAGTAAAGAGAAATAAAACATTATTTAAGTGAAAACCACTTTGTGGCACTTCTAGAATAGGTATCATAGTGAAAAATTGGCAAACAGGCACTATGTTTGAATAAGACTTGAATTATTATCTATCGATACTTTTCACAACATCCACCCATCCATTTAATAAAACATGTATCCAACCATGGCTTGTTAAATGATTGAGGAAAGTCATCTTGTCTCCAACTGGGGGAAACTTCCTGAAGCTAGTTATGGATTAGATCTTGCAATGTCCTATCATGGTCATAAAACATGAAAAACTAAAAGCATATGAAAAACATCTAAAAAATTAAAAATCAAAAACATGTCAAAACATCAAAAACAAGCAACATCATTGTGTTATTCCTTCACTCAAACAGTCTAAGATATAAGAAAATTCTTGAACCCTATAGCTAGTTCAAGTGAATTTCCCACAACATATCCTCTAGACACAAAAGAGGAATATTAATCCAGATTATCAATGTTGTTTATCAAAAAATAGTTTATTCTTTGAGTCAAATGGTTGAACTGCGTGGTCTCTGTGTGTACAACATAGGCAAGGCTTAACATCCCCTGAGACCCTAGGTTATTAATCTTAGGTTTCCATCATGATTTATTTCCAACTTAGTCAAAACATACAAAATCCAAAAACATTCACAAAATAGAAAAGGTCAAAAACATTCAAATCAAGCGAACTACGATCCTTTGCATGTACAACATAGGCAAGGCTTATCTTAGATGAGCCCCGGAGGCCCTAGGTTAGTCCGCTGAAAACAACCAAAATAGCATCATTAAAATTAGAAAATCAAAAAGACCCATCCAATCATCAAAAGTTGCAATCAACTATTCATCCATAATAAACAAATCGCCACAATCACTCTATGAAAAAATAGGAAAGAAAACAAAGAAAAACACCAAAAGCTAGAACCTTCAAGAAAATGATCACAAAACAAACTAAAACAAATCCAAGTATCAACTACCTATCTTTTTGACAATTCAACAACAACATCTTCAGATATGTCTTAACGGATCCATTCCTACGATAGACATGATCAGCAATGGATAATAGGCTTGATACCTCAAACAAATTTGGAAAGTGATACTGCAACATTGTTTCTATCTTTTTGTAGTCTTATTTTTATGATTTATTTTATTGACTCATTCCCAGGATCTCTGGAGGATGTCCATAAGGATTTAAAGAAGGGATGGGGGAAATTGAGCATCATTTTGATTTTTTGTTTGTAATTTTTTTTTGTAAAACTACCATGGCGAATACTTGCTTTAGTGACTATATGAAAGTTGTGTTGAAACAATTTGTGAAGCAATTGCATGTTAGATGTTCTATACCTCTTTGTGTGACTGGTCCAAATGTTTTTTAGCACAACTTGAATATATACTTTAAATAAAGTTTTTGTATGCCAAGTATGAGCAAAGATACTCTTTGTTTGTAGAGTCAAAGTCCACGCAATAGGTACAAAGTCACCTAAGTCATTAATACCCTAGTGCATCATATATATTTTCTACATCAAATAGGATTGTTCAAAACTCCGAAGTCTCTAAAGCGAAGTGAAAACAACTCATCAACTACTAACATCATATTTCTTCAAATTAACATCCATCCTACATAGCAATATCATTAGTACCATATCCATCCTGCATCCACAATTTCATCAATACACATCATGATGATAATAAACCAATAAAAAAATCATGTATCATGTATGGGGCATACATCCATATCATCACATAAACAACATATCTCATAATGGTATATCGATCATCCATAATAAAAATAATATGAACCAAAGTGTGATTCATCCATCCATATCATATGCATACATCAAAAACATACATAAACATACATCATCATACATCATCATCCATGAAGCATAAAATGAAGCTGAATGGAAGAGGGTATATCTCAGATACATCATCAGCAAAAAAGGGAGAATGTCATAGTACATCATCATCAGTGAAACAAGTGTGATAGGATAATACAAAAATTATACATATATACGAGACCTCGACTAGGCCAATGAATATATATACAAAAATCATGTATGAAATATGTCTCTAAGCAATGAACACCATGAATATCAAGTAGAAAAAGTAATACTATCTCACAGGAAGAACAAAACCCTATAGACCAAACCATTGACTGCTAGTTGGATTAGGATATCTAATAGAGTGACTACCCTCATCACCACCACCATCACCCATAACACTAGGCTCTCCAAATTGTGGACATCGAGCAGCCCTAGGAACAATAGCATCATACAAAGTTTGATATTAGATAGATATCTATAGAAATTTATCTTGCTCGGCTCACATACAATCACACTCAGCCTTGAGAGTATCTCTCTCTACCATAAGTAGTTGTACTAGAGCCTCTACAACATGCCTTTGACCGCTCTTACTATCCCGCTTAGCCCTCAAAATGTCTACATGAGCCTCCACATCGTGTCACCACACTATCTATGCATCTGGTGCAGTCAAGGATGGAGGGTCCAAAAATGGGACTGTCCAGCCTTGCAACAAGAGTAAAAACAACATAAACTCAAAGAAATATATGGACAATCACACATGAATACGTATAGGAATGATCAATCAATTATTCACTAGCAATATTCCCTTCCTTTTGAATTACAAATTATAGAAATATTTGGCACTATGCCCAGAATTACATGTGGGTCGAAGCCCTTATCTATGATATAACAATGATGTGAATGATACTCATTCATTAATTGAATATCCTTAAATGAAAATTCCTATATATATCCATTCCCAGCTCCAGGAAAGGATTTGCGTCTGCCTCAAGAAGTTCCAAACCCTGAATTTTATGAAACGTGCAAGCGTCAGCCAAAACATATGGTTCTTCATTTCTAGAGCTCCATAAGTTACAGAATAGTTCGAGACTGGGTCCAATAATGCAAATTTTTTTGGTTGATACAAGATTACTCACAGATGGGGATGCTCCTACATCAGACACTTGAGGTTGAAGAAAAGTGAGACTCTCACTTTCTAGGGGCTAGGGAAAACCAATGTGGTTTACCTCAGCTTGAGAAATCCATGATGAATCTTCCTCTAGTCTTCCTTTCCATCTGACTAGATATTCCCTGTATTTCCTTCCTCTAGTGCCGCGTCCAATTCTAATGTCAAAAAAATTGTTAATTTCCTCTGAATGTTGTGCTATCTAGTCTGGTAAACAAAATTCTTTGTCCTCTAGTGACTCTCCTTCATGATACTGATATAGGTCTACAATGTTGAATATAGGTGATATGCCAAATTCCTCTTGTAGCTCCACTTCATTTGCATTTCTAGAATAAAACTTCCTGATGACCTTACAAGGTCCAAACTTCTTCATCTTTAGCTTATTATATGTTCCAACTGGAAATCTTTCTTTTCTTAGATATACCATTACTTCCTCTCCTACTGCAAACTCCCTATGTCTCCTACTCTCCTCTACTTCTCTTTATATGTCATGTCCATCTTCTCAAGGTGCTACTTGACTTGAGTATGCATTGTTTTCATGAATCCTATAAATTATTCTACCTCTACACTCATTTTATTCTCCATACCGATATCTCTCAATTCTGTTACTCCTCTAGGTTGTTGTCCTATCACAATCTCGAATGGTGTCTTCCCAATGCTCTGATTTACTAAATTATTGTATTTAAATTCTACCTATGGTAATATTAAGTGCCAATTTCCTTCTTTACCTTTGGTAAAACACCTCAAAAAACTTCCCAAACTCCTATTCACCACTTATGTTTGTCCATCTTTCTGTGGGTGAAATGTTGAACTATACTTCAAATCTATCTGCATCTTCTTCCATAATGTCTTCAAGAAACAGCCAATGAACTTAGTGTCTCTGTCTGATACTATGCTCTTCAATAGTCCATGTAATCTCAGAATATCCTTGAAAAATAGGTCTACAACATGTATTGCATCACTGGTCTTCTTACAAGGTATGAAATGTGTCATTTTCGAAAATTTGTCCACAAATACAGAGTCAAATCTTCTCAGTGTCTTAGGTAATCCCAACACAAAATCCATGTTGATATCTTCCCATGGTCTCTCTGGTACTATCAATGGTGTATACATTCCAGTGTTTTGACTAATTCCTTTTGCAACCTGACAAATCCTACAACTTTGAACATACTTCCTGACATCCTTATACAACTATGGGAAAAAATAGTTCTCACTCACCAATGCCATGGTCTTATCAATTCAAAAATGTCTTGCTAATCCTCTGCAATTCTTTTCCTTGATCAAATTCTCTCTCATTGAACTTCTAGGAATACATAACTAGTTGTTCCTAAACAACATACCTTTCTCAATGAAATAGTCCAACCATTTACTTCTATATGTCTCTATAGGTGCCTTGCAAGAATTTCATGTCTCATTAAAATTAGTGTCATCTGCATACATAAGCTTCATTTCTTCAAAGCCTAATACTTCAATTCTCATCTCTATCAAAAAACTCCTTCTCCTTCTTAATGCATCTGCAACCTTGTTTGATTTTCCACTCTAGTGCTTCAATACAAATGTGTAACTCTGCAATAATTCTACCCATCTCATGTGTCTTTGTTTTAACTTCCCTTGACTATTCAAATATTATAGGGCTTGATGATCTATATACAACACGAATTCCTTAGATAACAAGTAATGTCTCCACTTCTTGAAGGCTTGTATTATTGCATAGAACTCCTGATCATAAACTGAATATCTTCTCCTAGAATCATTTAATTTCTCAATGAAGTACACTACCGGTCTCCCTTCCTGACTCAACACAACTCCTATTACACTTCCACTAGCATCACAATCTACATGGAATACCTTATCAAAGTCCGGTAGTTCCAACACAAGTTGTTTTGTTACCTTTTTTTTCAATGACTCAAAAATATTTTGTGCTCTTGATGTCCACTTGAATTCCTTCTAGTCACCTCTCATTGTTTTTTGTCATAGGTGTGCAAATACTACTATTTTTTTTGATGAATTTATGATAAAAGCTTGCTAGTCCATGGAATGATCTTAGCTCTCCAATATTCACAAGTGTAGGGCATTCAACTATTTCTCTAACCTTCTCTCGGACCATCTTCAATCCTTCCATAGATATCACAAAACCCAAGTATACTAGTTATTCCCTCATGAAGCTACACTTCTTGATATTTATCAATATATTCTCTTCTCTTAGCCTCTAAAATACATGTCTGATGTGCTCCAAATGTTCCTCCTTAGTCTTACTGAAAATCAGAATATCATCCAAATAAACAATGACAAACATTCCCAATAATTTCCTCAAAAATTCATTCTTTAGCCTCATAAATGTACTAGGTGCATTAATTAGTCCAAATGGCATGACCAACCACTCATACAATCTCTCATTTTTCTTGAAAGCAGTCATCCATTCATCTCCCTCTCTGATCCTAATTTGATGGTATCCACTCTTTAGGTCCATCTTGGTAAAATATCTTGCTCCACTTAGACTGTCCATGATGTCATCCATCCTAGGAAATGGGAATCTATACTTTACTATGATCTTATTGATAGCTCTTGAATCTATATGTGTCCTCCATTCTCCATCTTTCTTAGGTGCAAATATACTTGGTATCGCACATGGACTCATACTCTCTCTCATCAATGCCTTCTTCAACAACTCTTGTATCTATCTTCTCAACTTTGCATTCTCTGTTGGTGTCATTCGGTGTGTAGCTTTGTTAGGAAAACTAGCTCCAGGAATAAGGTCCATCTGATGACTAATACTCTAGATCGGTGGTAATCCTTTTGGCACATTCTCTGATACAATATCTTGGTACTCTGTCAATAGTTCAGTGACTTCCTTCTCTAGTGGTCCTTCTTCTTTTGGGGTTCCATGCTTCCTTGGAATCAAAGCAAAACACATGTTCTCATGTCTCAATCCATCTAAAAATCTCCTTCCTTCAACTAGATTGATTCTACCTGTACCACATAATTCACTTTCATGTTCATCTTCCAAAGGTTTCAAGGTGATCCTCTTTCCATTTGATGTTATGGTATAGGTATTCTTCCTCCCATCATGTATAGATTTCTTATCATACTACCAAGGTCTACCCAACAACATATGACATACATCCATTGGCATAATATCACATAGTATTTCATCATGATATGACCCTATTTTAAATTTCACTAGGCATTGCTCACTTACTATTATCTTGTGCTCATCTTGAATCCAAGCTATCCTATAAGGTTTCAGATGTTTTCTTCTTTCCAAATTCAACTTCACCACCATTTCCTCAAAAACTAGGTTATTTTTACTAGCCTATCAATGATAACTTTGAAACACTTACCTCTTGCCTTACATCTGGTTCAGAACAAACTGTAGACACCGAAAATTGGTCTAGGCCCACGAACACCACTTTCGACATAATTTTCTATTATCCATGGTCATGATTAAATAATGTTTATTATTTAATTACCTTTCTAACACATATTTCCTCTATTAATTAAATACCCCTTTTTAATTAATTCATTAATTCATAATGACCTTTATTCAACTTGATTAATTAAATAAATCATATTTATTTAATTATGTCACTAACTAATTAATTCTTCCTTCTTAATTAAATAATTTATTATTTAATTACCCCCTTTATCTATAATTAAATATTTATTATTTAACTATTCAATTCCACCTTTTCAATAGTCAAATTAAATAAATTATCTTTATTTATTTAATTAAATCTTTCATTTTTGAATGTTGAATTAAATTATCATTTAATTCATATTTAAATCATTTATGTCACATTCTTCTGTCGTTCAATTATCTAATCATTCACTCATCTTGTGACTCAAGATCTATTTTTAGTTCTCCAGTTATCTCTAGATTTAACATCTAATTGTCTCTGCGAGAAGACTCTATCAAAACTAGTCAGTTAACTAGTTTCAACTCATATGCATGTATGCATTCGAATGAATTATTCTTCGAGTTATAACTTTTTCTTTGACATTCAAAGTCTATTTCTTCTATTTTTGAAGACTCTTAACTGAAGGTTGAGATTTTGAACTCTTGTTCTTTCTATTTTTGAATAGTCTTGACACAAGATTAAGTTTTCATTCTAACTTAATCTTTATCCTGCAGTATTTTATGACTCATGTTCTAACTCACGTTCTAACTGAGACATAACTCACATAGCATGACATTCATCACTCTCATCCATCGATCTCTCTTTGAATCTGAGCTCATTGTTTGAAAACCAAAAATCTATAAAATGGCCTGTCATTATCATTATACCTCCTCCCGAAATCATACACTTTTGAGAAGAGCAATTGAGATAATTCGAAGGAGTTGACGCATATTCAGTGAGAGCTTTCCAATTGATTTGTTTAGTTTAATTATATTTACTTGTTTCATTCTTTGTTGTTTGATTTAGACTAATATTGTTTAGATTAGGATAAACATCATTTATTCTAGTTGCAGATCATTTCTAGATTTTATTCTATGTTACATTTGGTGAACCTGATTAGCGTTAATACAGTTCAAATTCGCACATCTTTTCGTCTTTCCATCCTATTTTTTTTTGGTAGGTTATCGTACAGTACACTGCATTTTCTTAACAAAACGATGCATATGTATACGCGAGTTGCATCTTCTATAATCTGCGACGCATCTTCCATTACGCACCGCATCTGTGAAGCCCTAAACTGCATCTGACTGTCAATATTTTGACCTGTGACTGACTGTCAACACGAACCACATCCGTTTTTCAAACCTGCACCGCATGTGTGGCTCCAAAAGTTGCATCTGTTTGGTAAAGTTTTTTTCATTTTTTTTCTTTACATCTGCGTTTTCTTTTTTCATTTTTTGCTAATGGTTGTTTGTAGTTGTGTCGAGGAGGATTAAAGTATTTTTTGTAGGATGAAGCATAGAATACAATTAAAACCAAAACCATATCTTTTTTGCAGGATGAAAGTTGAAGACCAAAAATGAACTACTGATTAGTTTGCATGCAAGACCTAATGCCTTTTTATTTATTTATTTAACAAGCTTTCTATTTGGTAGATAAATAACTATCATTTGGAATAAAAAGAATCAATGTTTACATTGTTTGGTGCGAAAGCACATATTTTTCACCCTTTACGTTTCGGTATATTGGAGTATCCTCTCCCCTTGCGCAGTCATGTGATCCTGGGTATAAGAGAAACGGTTACTGACTCTAGAATTTGGGCATGTCTTGGTGGGAAAAAGTACCCACCCCAAGATGACTCAAACCGGTAACACTCTTTAGCCAACAACTTCCACTCGACATATAAAAAATGGATTTTTAGGAAAAACCCCATAAATCATGCTCACTATTCCAACGAGAAGGACAGAAATGGTCTCTCATCGAGTTGAATAGTGCCCCACAAATGAAATGCCCTTATTAAATACCATGTTGTAGTTTGCCAAAATCTTACCTATTTGCTGGTGCAGCAGGGTCGGCCCTATGAAATTGTCATACATTCTTACTGTTCATGTGTGGAGATGAGATGTATGCCATGGGAGTTTCATGGGTACAGTAGCTTGGCTGCCCCATATAAGTGAGTGTCATGGAGGGGAGCTAATGGGGTCAAGCTACTAGTCATCTGCCATGAATATGCGTAGCTAGAGAAATCCAAGTAAGAACTCAGTAAATATTGTCCAAAAAACCTAGGCTGTAATTTTTTTTGGTCTTAACAGTTCTCTCATTAAAAATTGAAAATACATTGATTTTTGTGCTTGTGTTTGTTGTATTCATCAAAAATATTGATCAACAAATGAAGTCAGTTAAAACAACTTTTGAAAAACTTGAACTGTAAAAACATGAGTCGCAACTGTCATTTTTAACACCGCATATGTTTAGCGAGTCGCATTTTTTAGGGGAAAAGCCGCCTGTGTCTATCAAAAATTCATTTTAATAGTCTAGATATTACAAGCCGCAACTATCAAATTTTGAGTCACATGTGTACATGCAAGCCGCATCTATCAATTTTAAAGTCACAAGTGTCTGTCAGAAAGTTTAGGTTTAGAAAGTCCATATTTAAAATCACATGCGTATTGCAAAACCACATTTGTCATAACAAAAAGTGCATCTGTCAGAAAACCGCATGCGTATTGCAAACTGCATCTATCATAACAAAAACTGCATCTGTCAAAAATTCCAAACTGTGTCAATATCTGAAATAAGGTTTTAGTCAAATCACTGCATGTGCATGCTAAACTGCATCTATCAAAAATAGAACCAAAAATGTTAGGTGAACCGCATTTGACTATCAATAGAAAACTTTGAAAACTGCAAACTAAGTCTGAAACATCAGTGTCATTTTCGCTTTTGTTTCTAAAGATCAATCTTGGACAAAAACTGGAAATAATTTGCTCAAAACCTTGCATTATTAGGTGTGATATATGTCTTAGTCATAAGTCATCCTAAGTTGCATGCATATAGATACTTCCTAGGAAATTGCATATAGTCGAATAGAACAACTTTTCGTGTCATTGGATACATTCATGTTCTGATTTGACCTCGTCATTGAACCTAGTCACTTTGGTCCTATTAGTGAATCTTTTCAACTCAACAGTCTAGTTCAGAAAATTCACCTTGTCAACTATCCTTGTCCTACAATCAGGTTCCTTGGTCAAACACAAATCATTGCATGCATTTATTCGATAGGTGGTAGGTTATACCTGTCTTAGACTCATTTATCGTCATATTCTACTCGAGATTTTGCATATTTTTGTCCTACCATACGTCATCTTAGTATACATCTTTTTAGAAATCATTTTAGCAACATCCTTATTCTCAGAAAATCCACAAAAAACATAGAAATGGGTCATAACAGTTTTTAGACATAGTTTGCATCACCCTTTTTTGAGCATCTTTTCATGGTCGAAACAAGGTCTCAAAAGAAACATCAAGCAATGTCAGACCCCAACGAATTCATCAATCCATTCAGAAATCAACCATCAGGAAGTGAGAGACCACACATGGATGAATTTATATACAAGACATAGACATCGTTGTACAAGATCCTGAGTTTGCATCCTTTATGGATGAGTGTTTGGCAAATGATCCCCAATCATATCTAGCAAAGTTGCTAGTAGAAGGTGCCAAACTACCAATAGGATTTGATATTCGTACTTTGCAAACATCGCCTAATCAATCAACACAAACTTTGACATCAAGTGTTTCTATTCCCCAAATTACCGCAGCAATACCAACTAGCGTATCTACTCAAACATTGTCAATTGTAAGCACAATCCCTTTCAACATAACAGAGGGTTTACAATTTACTATGGGAACAACTTCCTCCAACCCCTTTGGCACCAACACTACTGGTGAGAGATCCAAAGTTGGCATGAGGATTCCTATACCACATCAGAACATTCAGACAGGAAATATTCCTTTACCAAATCAGAACATTCAAACAGGAAATATTCCTATACCAAATCAAAACATTATAACGGGATATATTCCCTCATAAAATCACAACCCATCATAGAACATGGCATATAAGAACACCTAAATTGATCCAAAAAATGCAAACAACATGTCCTTGACACAAGTATATGTCCTCCAAAACCAAATTTAAACTCTTCAACAATAGATGAACAACATGTCTATGTTAGGGAAATGAACTATCTTAGTGCAGGATCTATGTCCATGTCCATTCGACAAAGCACTTTATATGACACCTTTCCCCCATGGATACATTATACCGAATTTTCCTAAGTATAATGGGAGGAAGAATCCTTTGGAACACATTAGAGAATTCTTAACGACATGCATGGACATATCATATGACCCCACATACTTGGTGAGACTATTTCCGCGAACCCTTATCGAGATAGGACTGGAATGGTTTTCTAAATTACCATATGGCTTACGATCCTAGGGTGAATTAGCTGAGAATTTTGTCAAAAACTTTACCTTTAACATAGACAATGAAATAACCATAGCTACCTTGTGTCACACAACACAAGAAGATGGTGAAACTTTCACCACTTTCTTCCAGAGATGAAGTTTAGCTAGCAAATGTCCAGTTGAAATACCAGAAAAGCAAAAGGTCATGATATTCCTTGAAAACATCAATCCAAAATTGTGGAGTGACTTAAGGGTACACTATTGTACTTCATTCCTAGACTTGGTACAAAAGGGCATCATCCTTGAAAAAGACCTTATAGAAGAAGGAGAAATTAAGGTACCAGGTAGAAATCCAGTGGTTCAACATCAAAATGCACCCAATGATAGGAATAAATTGTGTCCTAGAAATAAAAATGTTATGAATGACGACATTGTTGATGCTAAAAACATACATACGAGACCAGTTGTCACACTTAGAGGTTACAACCCCAATCAATACATGACGAATAGTCCAGATCAAACAGCCAATTATGTCCAAAATTCACAACAACAATGACCACAAAGGAGAATTCCTACACATGAATTTACCCCTTTAGGACAACCAGTTGAGACAGTTTTCAAAGAGTTGATTAAACATAATCTCATTAAACCTTTGGAACCAAGAGAATATGATCCTAGATAGTTTACTGCTTCATGGTGGGATGATAACACTTTTTGTGACTATCATCGAACAAAAGGACACAACCTACAACAATTTTGCTAACTAAAGGATATTATACAAGACTTTGTTGAAAATGGAACCATAGAGGTCAATGGGAAAAAAAAAATACCAAGAGCAGTGATCATAGGGTCTTCATGAACCCATTACATGACCACACAAAAGGAAAAGCCTCCAGTTCGGAAACCAAGAATTCTTCGTCAGCCAATTATGCAAACACCAAGTATGACTATGGAAAAGGAAAGACCATATATAACCTCCGAGCTGCAAATGAACATGTTGATACCATCATCATTAAGAAGCGTCCTGAATGTGTCGTAAACACACGCAGAACAAAGATAACTATTTCAGGTCCTTCTTTTGAGCCACCTACATAGACTTCCAAGTTTAAATAAAATCTCCTCCATCAATTGAGCAAAACCCCCGCATACATCTCTATTTTGGAACTATTGACTTTATCACCTGAGCATCAAGCCATTCTTGACAAAGCTTTACAGAATATGAATATTCCTATAGACTTAGATGTCAATCATTTCGAAGAAATGGTGGTATATTTAACCAACTTGTATCATGCCATATTTTCCAAACAATATTACTCAACTGAAAAGTTTGATCATAATGATCCCTTACATCTTGAAGTCCTAGTCCATCAAATCAAAGTCAGACAAGTCTTGGTAGATGGAGGAGTAGGTTTGAACCTATGTACCCTAAAATTGGTTAAGGCATGAGGATTCTCAGGAGAATGCATAGACACCTCTAAAAGTATAGTCATCAAGGCTTACAATGATGAGGAAATATCTTCCAAGGGAGTTGTCACACTCCCTATCAGAATTGGCCCAGAAATTATGAACACCAGCTTCCAAGTCTTGGATCTCACCCTTCTGTACAACTTGTTGTTAGGTAGACATTGGATACACAATGAAAGTTGTACCTTCAACATATCACCAATGTCTTAAATTCCCATATAATGGCACCAAGATCATGATTGATGGTGATCCAGATCCTTTTCAGTATTGTACAAGCCTAAGGGAAATTCCACAATGACAGGTACCAGTTAACCAAGAAGCTTCATCATCCACTTTATCCCTATATGTTGACCCATCACATCTTACTAAGTCCATTTCATACAAACCACCATCATCCACTCCTAAGGTCAAGATCCAAGATAAGGGCTGTGGAGAATATTACATAAAGGTATCATACTATGTTAGTCAACTGGTTCCACCTAAGGCATATGGCTTACCCATGGTAGATAGAAGACAGTCAGTAGTCACATTTCATGTTCCCCCTATAATGGCATTGACCAAATGGGGAGAGTTAAGTGAAGAAATTGTGGATCAAGATGATATTACCTCCTGGTTTTACCAGGAAGACAATGAATACCCCTCGCCATCTATTCAAATAGATAAGGACCAATATGGAAAAGGGTTTAAGATAATGCAAAATGAAGGCTATGACGGGCACAATGGGTTAGGATTACATCAAAATGGAAGGATGGAACCGATCACTGTCTTACCATGACCGAAATGCCTAGGGCAAGGGTTTCAACTGCTTAGAATTGGGTTTCCTAGTACTTCATCACCATTTCAAGAGGAAGTGAGTGCTTGTACAAACATCAAGATATCTCATGAACCACTTCCCCCAATTTATGATGAATCTCCTGAGTCAAGTGATTGTGAATGGGATTCCATTTCCTCTACTAGTACCATGAACATAGATGCTTTATTTGGAGAATTGGACCTAAAGATAAAACATGTACCAAAACCATCTAGTCCCTTTCATAGGAAACACTTGTCCAAAGAAGAATGGCATAAGCACTATTATTGGGAAACCCTTGGTCATGCATCTTGGGCACCTAACAAACCATCTTCTGATGACTCATCCCTTGCAATAGTCCCACATAAGAGTTTACCTACCCCTAGGAAAAGAAACAAGAAGGAGCTAGTCCAAAACTTATGTGATCATGTCAACCGTTCTATATTCACGATGTTAGCTTCCACCTTCGATAACTCTGATGATGACATGCCTCTCATATATCCCAAACTTATTGACTGGGATCAACAAGGTGCACCCATCTTAGATACATTCAAGAATGATGAAGCATTAGCTAAGTTCATGGGACTTCGAGAAGGCATACCAAGAGGGGATCATAAAGCTAGTTTTACCATCGACTTGGATGAAAAAGCATATTTTGGGGAGTCAATTTTCACCTCTAGTCGCAAAAATGAAGATAAAAATAAAAATGAGAAAAATGAGAAAAGTGATGAGTCCCTAAGTGAAAACCAAAAAGGCACCTTTGGATGAAGAAATAGTCAAAATAAAGGATGTACCCAAGGGAAAAAACCTCTCTAAGGCACCCAAGGATAGAGGTTTAAATATTCTCCCTGTTGAACAAGAAAAGTCATTGATGCTAGTAGAAGAGTCTGTTGAAGTCACCATAGGTACATAAGAGAATCCTCAGATGGTATAGTGTGCAAATTCTTTAATAGAGATATAAAAAACTGAGTTTAAGGACTTCTTCAAAAGAGACATATAAACTTTGCATGGCCGTATGTGGACATGCCTGGGCTAGATCCAGACCTAATATTGCACCATTGACCACTACAACTACGTATTAAGCCTGTCAAAGAAAAGTTAAGGAAAATGCATCCACAGATTACTCTACTCGTCAAGGAAAAACTTAAGAAACTCTTGGATGTTGGATTTATAAGAACTACAGACTATGCCGACTAGATTTCAAATCTTGTACTAGTGAATAAACCAACTGGGGGCATCCAAATTTTCATAGAATTTAGAGACATAAAAAAGGCATGTCCTAAGGATGACTTCCCTTTGCCAAACATAGACATGATAGTAGATCTTATAGCAGGATACAAGATGCTATCCCTCATGGATGGTTTCTTTGGATATAACCAAATCAAAATAGCAATTGAAGACCAACACAAGACAACTTTCACATGTCCATTGGGTACATACTATTGGAATGTTATGCCTTTAGGGCTTAAGAACGTAGGAGCTACCTATCAACGGGCAATGACTACGATTTTCCATGACTTTATACATACTCTCATGGAAGATTGTGTAGATGACATTATAGCTAAATTAGAAACAAGGTTAGATCATTTGAAGGTTCTTGACAAGATATTCCAGAGGCTAGAGAATTACAATGTCAGGTTGAATCCAAAGAAGTGTGTCTTTGGAGTTAAATCAGGGAAGCTTCTAGGGTATATCATCTCTAGAAGAGGCATTGAAGTAGATCCACAAAAGGTAAGAGCTATCATAGAAATGCCTCCTCCAGTTAGTATTGGTAAAATAAGAACACTACAGGGAAGATTACAGTCTATTAGGCATTTCATAGTACAACTGGCAGACAAAATACACCCATTTCAACATCTACTCAAGAAAGGAGTACCATTTGTGTGAACACCTAAATGTCAGGAAGCTTTCCAAAATATCAAGGACTATTTGCTCACTCCACCTGTCCTAATGCCACCTATAGATTGAAAACCATTGATACTATACATTTCAGCAACTCAGTCGGCATTAGGGGCTCTTCTTCCTCAAAATGATGATCAAGGTCATGAAAGAGCAGTCTATTACATCAGTCATACGTTGGTAGGATATGAATTGAATTACAGCAACATAGAACATTCCTATCTTGTGGTAGTCTTTTCTACTCATAAACTTTGGCACTATATGCTCAATCACCAAACAATGTTGGTTGCAAAAATAGATCCCCTCAAATATCTCCTAAGTAAGGCAACATTAACATGTCGATTGGCTAAATGGGTTATGATACTTAGCAAGTATGACATCCAATATGTAGGGAGGAAGGATATAAAAGGGAAATTGATTGCAAATCAGTTAGCAAATGCACCCATGAAGGCAGACCATCCTTTAGTGGTGAACTTTCCTAACGAATTTATCTTCAACATTGACACTAGAACATAATGGAAACTATACTTTGATGGGTCACATATAAATCATGGTTCAGGAGCACGTATCCTATTTGTTACACCTCAATGTGATACCATTCCTAAATCATTCAAGATTTCTTTCCCTTGTACCAACAACATAGCAGAGTATGAAGCCTTAGTGAAAGGATTAAACATGGCAGCTGAATGGAAGATTAAGAGTCTACATGTTTTTGGTAATTCTCAACTAGTAATCCAGTAAGTAAATGATGATTACAAGAATAAGGATGAGAAGCTTTCCCCTTACAAGCACATGGTTGATAGTTTCAAGGAGTACTTCAATGAAATTACCTTTCAACAAATACCACATATTCAAAACAAGGGTGCATATGCTATGGCAACCGTGCATTCCTTGTTGGATATTCTAAGTAACGTGCCTAAGTTTGAGTTTTTGGTTGAACAATTGTTGGTCCCCGCCTATGATGTCCCTGATACTACAATGGTGTGTACAATTGTTGGTCCTACTTCCCCTTGGTATAAATACATATTCGACTATCTAACTGACCAAAATTTACCTCTAGACCTATCAAATAACCAACATCGAAACTTCATCTGTAAGTTAGCTAAGTACACCATCATCGAAGATACCCTATATAGACATACCTTAGATAAGGCCCTAATTAGATGTCTCGATGTTGAAGAAGCACAAAAATTTTTATGAGAACTACACAATAGTATATGTGGATCCCATTCGAGTGGTCCTAATTTAGCCAATAAGATTATAAGACTAGGTTATTATTGGCCTACAATGGAGAAAGACTCATATATCTTTGTAAAGAAATGTAGATATTTTCAGATACACGGAGATTTGATAAGAGCACCAGCATAGGAGCTTCGTCCGATTACATCACCATGGCCCTTTTCCCAATGGGGACTGGACCTCATAGGTAAGATACACCCTCCATCATCCAACGGCCATAAATTCATCATAACCACCACCGAATACTTCACCAGATGGATTGAAGCTATTCCCATGACCTACATCACTGGCACGCAAATATCTAAGTTTATCCTAAACTATATCATTTGTCAGTATGGTGTACCCCAATCCATAATCACAGATAATGGCTGCCCATTCAAGAACCAAGAAGTATGCCATTTATGTGAAGAGTTCCATATGAAACATCATTTTTCCACCTCGTATTACCCACAAGGTAACGGCCAAGCCGAGGCATCTAATAAAACCATTGTTAGAACCTGAAAAAGACTGTCAATGGCATTGGTCATGACTGGAACGTACAACTTAATCCCGCCTTATGGGCTTACCACATAAGCATCTGTACTCCCACTGGCGCCACTCCATACTCCCTAGTCTTTGGATCCGAAGCTATCTTACCTATTGAGGTTGAAATACCTTCCCTGAGGGTATCCTTGAAGGGTCACACTGACAATGAAGAATACCATGTATCTAGGTTACAAGAGCTAGAACTATTGGATGAACGAAGATAGAAAGCACTAGACCATTTGCAAGCATACCAGAATCGTCTTCATCGTAGCTATAATAGGAAAGTTCTAAATAGACACTTTGACATTGGTGACTTGGTTTTATTGGAAAATCCTAAGAATCAAGCTAAAAGAGAAAAGCCAGGTAAGTTTGAGCCTAACTGGTTGGGGCCCTATATAGTCATAGAATCTTTTGGATCAGGAGCATACCAGCTCTCTATTCCTAAAGGAGAGCCACTTTTGTCACCTATCAACAGTCTTCATCTAAAGCAGTTCTATTTGTAGCTTATGAGAATCTACGTCTTAGTCTAGAAAATACAAAAATAAAAATGAGAAAAGAAAAAAAATGGTTACCTTGATGAAAACCTGGCAAACAGGCATCTTTGTAACACCAAAAAAATTGAGAAAATAAAAATAGGAAAGAGAAATAATCCATCCAATAGTGAAAACCACTTTGGTGGTGCTATTAAATACCATGGTGAAAACCTGGCAAGCAAACGCTATGTGTATTCAAGCTTGCTCTTCCATCTACCATCATTCCAATCAGACTTTTTCATCATCCATCATAATAAATTGTTGTCTTATCCATTGCTTGGAACGATTGACATCTAACATCCATTTCATCACATTCCCCACTCCATCTCGCAAGTCTTATTGCCAACTGGGGGAAAATCCTTGTTCTATTCGAGGAGGACCTTGTACATAACATTACACCATCGAAAAATTTCTTGAAAAAATCCAAAAACATTAGAAAATTTCAAAAATAAAAAAAAATTAAAACATGTCAGAAAATAAGAAAAAAGAAAATCAAGTCAATCATGTTAAGTCAGTCATAGACATAGTTGAACTATGTTGCCTTTGCGGCTGGGACGTAGGCAAGGCCATCAATCAATGTGCCCCTGAGGCATTAGGTCTGTCAGTCTAGGTTTGTCATGTACCACACACATTTAAATCATGACTCTTTGTACATTCAAAGTAATTGGTCATTTCGAACTATGAGGTCTCTGCATGTACAAAGTAGTCAAGGCTAATCAATTCATGAGCCCTTGAGACTGCACTAGGTTAGTCCAATAGGGTGTATCACATTCAGTCATTATCACACACATTGCATATCATCAGCTTAGGTCAGAATTTTAGGGTATCATCTCATGTCATACACTATCTACACACACTTTTGATCAATCAATGAATCGAAACAAGTCATGCATCAACAAGGAAAAACATCTCAAAGTCATCAATTCAATAGCAAACACATTGTCAAAGTGATCAACCTATGTCTTAGCAAGATATGTCTTTCTTGTCAACATACATCATCAAATTGTCATAGCCTCATGTAGGTTATCACATCAATGTCATCAGGCTCCAACGTCTTATACGGAATGTGTATTTTTGAAACGAGGATTTGTCATGCCTTATACAGATAGTCACCAAGTCGAAACCAGACTCAACATCTTACTATTGTATGTGTCATCTCTCACATTACACTATGTCAAACATCAACAATCAAACAATCCTACAAGATCAGGTTTTTGTGAATACTTTTATTTGGCTTTATGAATTTATATCTTATTTTGTCTTATCTTATTATCGATTGTGAATTAAGTCCAGTTACTAGCTTTCTCAAGAATGTCCCTTGAAGGATTTAGAGAAGCAAGGATGTCTCAGGACTCTTTTTCTTTGGCTACTATCTGTCAATTGTATTTTTAACTTTTGTTTTTGAGTCATGTTACTAGTTTTCTCAAGGATTTCCTATCAAGGATTTAGAGGAGAAATGATGTCTCTTGACTTGTCTTTTAACTTGTTTGTTGTCTGTGGTTTGTTTCGACAAAACGACTAGGGCAATTTTGTCCTTAGTATGAGTTAAGACACTCCTTGTCTACGACTGTTTGTTTTTAGCAGATGGATGACTCTATACACTACGGTCTATCTCATATCATAGTGTGTACTATCCATTTGTGTCATATCCCACCCAATGATGATAAAATAAGCAAGCATAGCATATTTGGCAATATACCAAAGATAATATGTTTTTCAATCAATCAACCTTCATTATTTCTTACTAACATTCTAAATTCATTCATGCTAACATTTCTTCTTCGACATAATTATAAATTCATGTGACACAACACAAAAACATTAGATCATTTGCATATGCATAAATATTATAAGCATTTCCTATGGTTACATTGCATTTTACACATATAGGAATATTAACATCTTCATTGCATAAATACAAAATCATGACATAGTAGGCATTTCATCATCATAAGATACATAATGTAAACATTGCATGTACATATCACCATCACATATAAATAAACATCATATAGCATTCATTCATAATATATGTACATACATCATCTAGGAAACATAATCATATATAAATAATGCATCATCCATAAAATAGAACTGCATATCATATAGAAGCCACCAAAAATCATATATATATCACTCAAAATAACGTGTCATAGTACAATTTCAGAATGTATCCATAAATAAAAATGAGCTCATAGGATCTCTGATCAAAATACAATGTCTACACATATAACAAGTGTCAATATGTCCCACTGCCACTACTATCATGTGGTGAAGGTGGTGGGAAAAGCCTCGAAGGTGCTCTCTATGAGGTGGAAGGCCTCTCATATGGACCTTCCCTTGGTTGTCCTACCACACCGTCTGTACTCTATGTCCTGGTGTGACTCCGACTCTATGATCTATGGCTACGAACCTCTGAAAAGCTAGGACCTTGTCTCTCTACTGGTACCACTACCTCATATAAATCGTTGTAATAAGTAGCTCTCTCTATTGATATGACTAGCTCGTGTACCATACCATCAGATGAAGTGCCACTACATAGGTGTTTGACCTCTATGAACTATTGCTCTATTGCCTGTCGTCGGGCTATGGCCTGATCCCTCTCCATAACTGCACAGTCTCTCTTTGCATGGGCATTGTCTCTCTCTATCTGCATAACATCAAGCTCTGTTGTCATCAATCTTAGTCTCTCCTCTAGAGCCTCCCTATCACTATCCATATGGGCATCATCCTCCTGTCTCCCCTCCACAATCTGATCTCTGAGCTCTCTCTCTTACTGCTCCATAGGTGCTTCCTCCTCAACATCCTCCTTCCCATACCCTGCTAGAATACCTAGAGGAACTATATCCATATCCATATCCTCATCCTTTGCTATATCCTCTCCACCACTCTCTACCTCTACATAATGCTTTGCTACAACCTCCTTGGCAGCATGCTCATCTTTGACCTGTGCATTAGCTCCACCTCCGATGTCCAACATTGGTACATCCTCTACCAATACCTATCAGATAGGAAATTCCACCTACCCGACCCCCTCTCTACCCTCTCTGTCCTCATCTACCGCCTCTTCCACCACCCCCTCCTCTTCCATCATCCCCACCACCCCTCCCTCCAACTCTACCACCTCTACCTCTTTGTCGTCCTCTCGGCCCTATGCCTCATCTCTCAACTAGTGTTGGTTGATCTGGATCTGTGTAAGGAATAGGATGATACTCTACCCACCATGTGTCATACATAGCTGTAGTCCTTGGATCTGCTACTTCGTCTCTCCATCCCCGCTATAATGGCCATAAATCATGTATCTCTACCTCTATAGTAGCTACTGGAATCATGGGCCCTGAGTGTGGAACCTCTTTGGATGATCGAGAAAAATCTTCTCTACCTTGAGGCTCATCCTGAACCTCTCTGAACTGTCTCAAAACTCGATCTAGCAAGTGTCTCTCTATAATGTGCACACTCAAAACAGTTCTCCCAATTAGGTACTATGTCTATCTGCAATATGGAAAATGTCTATCCTCATCAGACCACTGCTCACAATCCATGTATGGTCTCTAAGTGAACTGATCTAGGATATCAAGTGCATGTCTCCAATATCCTGTATCTCCCACATGGCTCTAAGTGATGTTTCTCGTGTATCGAAAAACATATAGAGATCTCTCACGTTGCTCTACAATAACCAAAGGATGAAAAACAACTATCCTCTCCCATGCCTAAACCATCAGCAGAGTGGTCCCACAACTCAATGACTGTGTGTCTCTGTATGTAATATCATGTAAATGGAAATATAGCGTCCCTAATAGACACGGACCCCAGGCATACACGATCTCTCTCTAACATACCCACCAACATCTCTCCCCATCCAATAGGAAAACCATGACCCCGTCGATCTAGTAATACTATCCCACCTATCAGTGTACATAAAATATAGTCAATCCTCTCGTATCTATCTTCTAACACCGGCGATCTGATCTCATAATGCTTAATGTCGAGCCTACCAATATCGTCAACCTAGTAAAATTTGGCTAGCTCAATCAATCCACACTAGGTATCATACATCACCCACTCTCCTCTGATAGGAAGTCTAAGTATCATGTACACATCCTCCAATGTGACAGTTACCTCCCCAGTCGGCATATGAAATGATGATGTCTCAAAGTGCCATCGCTCGCACAATGTAGTGAGCATCCCTCTGTTTGCCAGAATAGTGGGCATCGAAAGACAATGATGCAGACCAAGTCTCCACAAGAGTCGTATCTACACTACTTAGATAATCTTTTAGATCATAAGTGTCAAGACTTATCACCTGCATTTCAACCATGATGTCAAGATTTTCAACCGTTTTCCTTAGAAAAAATTTTAGAAAATTTTGCCAGCCAAATGCGGCTCACTTTAATAGATGTGGTGCATTCAAATAAATGCATTGCAAAACAAAGCATTTGCATCACGTATTCCATATGTGTTGCGCATTACCCAAAAAAATTCTACCTATTGCAAATACGGTGCAAAAACCAAAATGCGGTGCATTTTTTTTACCTGTCTACCTAATGCAATTGTGTTTCACTAATGCACATGCGGTTCACTACCCTACATGCATTTATTCTGAATGCAGATGTGTTCCATAACTACATATATGGTGCATAATATTGCAAATGCATTTAATGCCTGAAATTCCTATCCTACCCTAGGCCTATTTTAGCAAATACGGTGTTTCACAATCAAATGCAGCGAATACGACGACATATTCATTGATCTTGAAAGATCGCATATGCTAATTAAATTTTAAAGGCCTAAAACTACGTGCAAAAATAACTTTCAAGAGTTTTTTTTCAGGTACATATTGGTGGTCCTGCGTCGGCTGGCTGCATAAAGGTCTGGATCCAATATCGTCGATGCACATTGTATGGAATGGGAGCCATCTTTGTCCAATAGTCAGAGCAAAATCCAAGTTCTTCAAACTCATCCGAGTGCAAATGAATTGGTTTTCAACCTAATTCTTATTTATAACTAGGGTGTGGGTGGCATTTCTTCTGACCTTGTCTACTGGCCACTTAACCTTTCAACTTCAATTGACCCGTACACGTGTGTATCACATCCAAATTCAATTCCGTCAACTCCATAGCATTTCTGACCATCCAATTGACTTATCGGGAATATTTCCTGATTTTTTTTAAACTTTTCAAAAATTTGTCAATTTTCCCGAGGGGGCATACCCTAACCTATTTCATGCTGGGGCACGATTGGGGCATATTTTCTTTGACACAACCCTAAAACAACATTATATCAAAGAGGGGCAAACTGTAGACACCAAAAATTGGTCTAGGCCTGTGAACAACACTTTTGACATAATTTTCTATTATCCATGATCATGATTAAATAATGTTTATTATTTAATTACCTTTCTAACACATATTTCCTCTATTAATTAAATACCCCTTTTTAATTAATTCATTAATTCATAATGACCTTTATTCAACTTGATTAATTAAATAAATCATATTTATTTAATTATGTTGCTAACTAATTAATTCTTCCTTCTTAATTAAATAATTTATTATTTAATTACCCCCTTTATCTATAATTAAATATTTATTATTTAATTATTCAATTCCACCTTTTCAACAGTCAAATTAAATAAATTATCTTTGTTTATTTAATTAAATCTTTCATTTTCTAATGTTGAATTAAATTAACATTTAATTCATATTTAAATCATTTATGTCACATTCTTTTGTCGTTCAGTTATCTAATCATTCACTCACCTTCTGACTCGAGATATATTTTTAGCTCTCCAGTTATCTTTGGATTTAACATCTGATTATCTCTGCGAGAAGACTCTCTATCACAACTAGTTGGTTAACTAGTTCCAACTCATATGCATGTATGCATTCGAATGAATTATTCTTCGAGTTATAACTTTTTCTTTGACATTCAAATTCTATTTCTTCTATTTTTGAAGACTCTTAATTGAAGGTTAAGATCTTGAACTCTTGTTCTTTCTATTTTTGAACAGTCTTGACACATGATTAAGTTGTCGTTCTAACTTAATCTTTATCTTGCAGTTTTTTATGACTCATGTTCTAACTCGCATTCTGACTGAGATATAGCTCACATCACATTACATTCATCAATCTCATCCATCGATCTCTCTTTCAATCTAAGCCAGTCGTTTGAAAACCCATATATAAAATGTCATGTCATTATCATTATTCCTCCTCCCGAAATCATACACTTTTGAGAAGAAACTTATCTTCGATATTTTTCTTAGATGTTCAACACAGTTATGCTTGCATCAATACTAAAAATCTGAGCACAAGAATACTGAAAAGGAAAAATGGAGAAGAGCAATCGAGATAATTCGAAGGATTGGACACATATTCAGTGAGATCTTTCCAATTGATTTGTTTAGTTTAATTATGTTTACTTGTTTCGTTCTTTGTTGTTTGATTTAGATTAATATTGTTTAGATTAGGATTAACATCATTTGTTCTAGTTGTAGATCATTTCCACATTTCATTCTATGTTACACAAACTTTTCCTCTGTGGTGCTTCTTTAGGTTCCTCCTTCTGGAACAATGCTCTCCTCATGAACAGTGATTCTCCTTTCTCAAGACTTCCTCTGTATATCTGGTTCTTGCATGGTTTTCAATCTTCTTACTTTCTTGGCAACACTCAAATTCTCTATGGTCTTCTTCTCTATATTTAAAATAGGTTCCTCTAAAATTTATTTTGTCGTATCCTTTCTCATCTCTCTGGTATCCATCATTACAGTAAGAATTTTTGTCATCTCTCTCTTTTTGGTATGAACTGGAATTCTTTTGTTCCTTACGGTATGAATATTTTTCCTTGTGTTGTTCCCCATATGGTTTTTCTCCTCCAATATGTGAGCTTCCTCTCTAAAATCTACCTCATCTTCCTCTTTTTCTTTGTTCATGTATTTTGTTTAGTTTCTCCTCCACCTTTAGTGAAAACTGATATGCTTCCTCTACTAAATTCATCCTTACTAGACTCAACTCTTCCTGAATGTTCATTCTTAGCCCATTGATATATCTTGCCACTTTCTCTTTGCTTGCTTCACTATGTCCAGTTTTGATAATGATCGTATGGAATTTCTCAGTGTATTATTTCATGGTCTTTTCCTTTTGCCTCAGGTTTTGCAATCTCTTTACTAGTTCTAACTCATAGTCTATGGGTATAAACTGGTTCTTCAATTTTTTCACCATTCTATCCCATTTCACAATCTTTTCTTTGCCCTTTCTGTTTCTTCCCAATTGATCTTCCTTCCACCAAATTGAAGCATGTCCTTTCAGGTTATTTTTTTCAAATCTCACTCTCTCTAGATCATCAATTCCTCCATACTCAAAATATTCCTCAATGTCATTTATCCAATCAATCAACTCTTTAGGGTTTAGGTTATCGGTATAATTCACAATCTCCATTCTAGGTCACTTCCCTATTTTTTAAATAGCCTTCAACATCTTCACCTGATATGATTCTTCCTCTTCTATAGTCTCTTTATCTAGGTCAACAGCTTGAACTTCATCATCGTCACTTTCATCATTAGGTCTAAAGTTTAAGCCCTTTCTTTTATCTTCTTCGAAAACGTCCAATATTACTTTCATTGTTCACATCATTTCCATCATCTCATCCATCTTTCTAGCAACATTAATAGTAGTATGAATTCTCCTTGGTGACATCTCTTCCTAGGATCTGGTGCAACTGCCTCAAATTGGTGATCTGGCTACAGGTTTGCAACTACCTCACTATCGACAATCTATTGACAAACACAAGTAGGTTGCCTCAAGTCAACAATCTATCCACACAGGGATCTTATGTAATGCCTTTGCTCATCTTAACTCTTCTCTCCCAGAGTTTGCAAACTTGATCTAATACCACATGGTGCAATCAAGGATGCAGGGTCCAAGAATGGGACTATCTAGCCTTCTAACAAGAGTAAAAACAATGAAAACTCAAAGAAATAGAATGACAATCACACATGAATATATGTATAGAAATGATCAATCAATTATTCATTGGAAACATGCCTTTCCTTTTGGCTTACAGATTACAAAAAGATTTGGCACTATACCCAGACTTACATGTGGGTCGAAGCCCTTATCTATGATCTAACAATGATGCGAATGATACTCATTCATTAATTGAATATCCTTTAATGAAAATGCCTATATATATCCATTCTCGGCTCCAGAAAAGGATCTGCATCGGCCTCAAGAGGTTCCAAACCCTGAATTTGATGAAACATGCAAGTGTTGGCCAAAACATATGGATCTTCATTTCTAGAGCTTTGCAAGTCACATAATAGGTTGAGACTAGGTCTGGTAATGCAAGAAAGAATGCAAATATTTTTGGTTGATGCAAGATTTCTCACAAACAGGGATGCTCCTGCATCAACATCTATAGCAACAATCATTTGGGCTAATAGTATATATCTATCCTTAGGTGGTGGAGGAGGAATCAAAACCTGTCCATGACCCTATACCTAAGGCATGTTCTCATCCTGAACACCTTGTGCCCCATCACATCGTGCCATATCTAACTACTCTATAAGAACTTCAATGCACTGTCGCTCCCCACGATGACCTATAATACCTACTCAAACCAAAGAGGGATCATCCCTAGGATCGGTGAACCTCAATGGCTTGTGTCATGCCCACCATTGATCATAATCAAGAGTAGTACTTGGATCTACTAAACCAACCGACCAACCCCAACCAACTAGGGAAAGTGCTCTGAACTCAACAACAAAATTATCTATATCTACCTGGAGACCCCATACATAGACCTCCCTAGTGGTCTAACTGATCCGAGCCTCATAAGCATCAGGAACCTAGCCTCGTCTCTCTCTAAACTGATGACATACTCTAATTGGTAAGTAACTCTCTAGTGCAGAATAATAATGACCAATCAACCATCAGGTCTATCAATAGTAAACAAGATTCTTTGGATCCTCTAGCCATGCCTCACAACCCATATAAGGTCTCCATACAAAACCTGACATCTCATCGAAAAAATTACACCAATAGGGAAGATCCTTGGGCAAGGTGAAGTACATAAAATATCCATAATGATATGAGTATGGATCATCAAGAGAATTATCATGTTTCCCATTAGGTCGAGCAGCTACAATGTACTCCCACACCCAAATATGCAAAAGACAAAATCCTATGAAAATAGATTTCCTACCCTGATATACAACCTCGGGCATATCTCTATAAAGGTGGGTGAGAAGACATGGACCTCAAGAAAACCTCATCCCATGCTCAAACGTACTCTCAATAAATATGCCCCAACACATAGGAAACTTCTAACCTCTCTTATCAAGAACAACTACTCTTGAAACCAAACCACATAGGATAAGTGAAACAGGGTCTACACTACCAAAAAACTCAAATAGATCAATCTTTGACTGGTGCACCTTCAATTTTCTAACACCTAACACATGTCACATGGCATAGGTACTATGTCAAACATTATATGTAACAAGCTCGCCATGAATAGGAGGGTGGAGTATCCTCCACACATCCTTGAGGGTAACAATTATCTCTCCTATAGGAAAATGAAACGAGGATGTCTTGGAATGCCACCGCTCTAAGAGCATGGTCATCATTGCTATGCGAGTCTAGATGGGAGGCATGTAATAGATATAAAAAATTCCAACTACTTCTATAAAGTCTCTCTCTAGAACATCAAATTGGGAAATCAGATTAAACAGGTCCCTAAGTTATCTCTCCCTCGGTTGTAGTGGTTTGAGGACCACCTGCAATCATTTTTACCCATGATGTTAGTGTTTTTCTCTAAACATGTAAAGCAACACAAAACAACATGAAAAATAGTGACAAACAACACTTAGGATGACAAAAAAGAAAATTCTAGCAGGGTTTAAATGAAATAAAAGCACATGCAAGGGTTCAGAGAAAGTGCATGAATCAAATGCAAGGGTTTAGAGCAGATGCTCAGAAAATAGCAAGAAAAGTTGAGGTTTTATGTCAAGTGCAAGGTTTTAAAGAAAGGGAGAGAATATCATATGCAAGGGTTTAGAGCAAGTGCGAGGTTCTCTATCAAGTGTGAGGAAATAGTCAAAAAAAATCAAATGCAAGGTTTTAATGAAAAAGGAAGGTTTTAGAGCAACTGCATGAAACAAATGCAAGGTTTTAGGTCAAAGGTGAGGGTTTAAAGCAAGGGCAAGGGTTTTGATGTCAAGTACAAGCTTTTGACCTAGAAAATACAAGAAAAATAATGCAGATGCTCTCAAATCACCAAAACTTTTCTATTGACTCAAGAAATTTTGTACACATAATACGATAACATACCAAGATGAAAATGAGAAGTAAGAAGGTGCATAATAGACCACTGACACCTATGACTTGTCCAAACTCCTAAACCAGGTCTGAATGATGTGGGACTCCTTGAATCCTCAACATTGCTCCTCGATAACTGATAGAATGGGAAATCCAGAGGCAAGAATTAGCTATAAGATCAAAGCACAAATGAGCCAATTAGAAGCCTAATTTCCTATATTAACCCTTACAAAAACCTAATTTTACCTAGGAAATCCTAATTTTTACTTAGGGAACCTTCCTACATTCAAATTAGGACACTTTAGGAGCAACAAAACAAACAACAAGCGACCTATAGACCTAATTCTTCACCCTAAACACATTTGAACTGAAGTAGAACAATATCATGAGCCTAACCTCAAACTCAAAAAATTTGGCCAACCTCTCGAGGGGGCAACACAGAATCCTACCATCATTCTGCTAAACACTGGGGCATAGTTTTTTTGAAAAACTTGATTTAAAAATATAATCTTTGAAACAAAGCAACCAATACTTTGTATCAAAGAGAGGAAAAAGGTAGACATGTCAAATTGAGCTAACACCTATCACACACTGTAAATGACATACCACAACATCCCACAACATCCTGCAACATCTTGCAACATCTTGCAACATCCTACAATATCTCGCAACATCTCGCAACATCCCACAACATCCCACAACATCCCGCAACATCTCACAACATCTCGCAACATCCCACAACATCTCGCAATATCCCACAATATCACACAATATCTCGCAACATCCCACAACATCCTACAACATCCCACAACATCTTGCAACATCCCACAACATCGCACAACATCGCACAACATCAAACAACATCAAACAACATCCAAAACCCTAATTTCATCTATTAATTGAATAAAATAACATTATTTAATTAATTCACTTTTTCATCATTTTTGACTAATTAAATAAATTTTATTTATTTAATAAAGTCCTGAAAAACCAATTTTTTCTATTAATTGAATAAAATGAAATTATTTAATTAATTCACATTGTCATTATTTTGACCAATTAAATAAACTACATTTATTTAATGAATTCCTAATCTCACTTTATTTCATCCTAGTTGATTAAATAACACCAATTATTTAATTACGTCGCTAAATCACCTTATTCCCTTGAGTTAATTGAATTATTAAATAATAATAATTTAATTATAACACTTCCCTTTAAAATTTGAATAATTAAATCAAATTATTCAAATCATTCATCAAAAATCAAATCAAATTAATGCAACTTTGTTTGCAAAAGTCAAACTTGATTTGCACGTTTAACTTCAAAAAGGTATTAATTAATTAAATCAATTAATCAATTTTCCTCACCCACTTTTTGATTGAGGAATTTAAGATTGATGATTGAGCCATCTAATTTGCTGACTAATCAATCTAAATTTATAACTAAGCCATCAATTTCCTAATTAATTCATCTAAATCTTGACTAATCAATCTAAATCCTAACTAGCCAATCTATTTCTCAATCACACAAATTGTGCAATCTACTTTGCACAATCTTCTCTTGTATAAGTCCTCTCAACACCTTTCGACCGTCGATCTTGATGCAACATTGTTTAATCTTGATCATCTATTTTGAATCTCATTTTCTATATAACAAACCTCTTTCCTCACAAAAAAGGGATTGAATAATAAACATCATATGCACAACGAAGTACTATTAACATTCATAACCACCATTGTTAGAGCTTCAACACATTTCTTCGATCATCCAACCAAGGCATCATTCTTCAAGCTTTTGCGCATGAACTATGGAGGCTTTGCAGTGATACAAACAATCCAACATCAGGCGAACACACTCCGATACAGGATGGTAACACTTTTCTTTCATTTTTAATTCAATTCAATAATCATAGGATTTTTTAATATGTTTTCAATAGCTTAGTTTCATTTTGTAAGTGTAGGATTAGATCTTAGATTTATGTTCTTGATCTTAGATTAGATTATGATTTTGATTGCATTCAATATTGTTTGCATCTATGATTTTCCCCCTCACACACACTCGTCCAACACTCAACCATCTATATCATTGAAATTTTGATGAAGACAATAGTATGGTTCCAAATTTTTATAAGCACAAATTTAATTGATCATTTGGGCATATCTACACAATAGGGAGTCTAGAAGAGATTGTGTGTGTTAAGTTTTTATGTTTTTTGACTTTATATGCCTTATCCATGTGTTTGTTTAGTATTTTTTTAAAATAATTTGCATTGACACAAAATATTATACACATTTTTTACATGCCTATTGGGACCCAAATCATGGGTCGACTAATGAAAAATCTAATTATTTAGCTTTCACATGTTGCAGGTGTGAAAAGGTGAATACATCTTTATATCAACAAAAACACACTATGCATTAATGAATATACAAAAAAATTATGAATCTATCTCAAATTGGTGAATGCATGTAATTAGGGCCTTTGAAAATACATCCCGAATCAGTGAATCCACTATGTGGATCAATGGATTTACTAAGCATACATTTTTTTTTGTTTTATTATGTTTCATATGAATTTATTATCATTTTGAGCATTGACTAGATAACTTGTTTATTGTGTGTTCAATATACCACCATTCTTGTAATCATCATTAGTTGAAACCCAAATCTAATGTCATCTTTTGTAGCTTCATGGTCAAAGGTTATTTTTTCCACTAATATTAGGCATGTTATTGTAGATTAAAGGGTCAATTATTTTTTTCTTATTGTCATTGGGATTACTTAAAGGTGTATACGCTCTCCTTGTAGTTTTCAATGAGCTTGGAGATCAGAAACCTTAAGTTGACCTAAGTCTTGTGAGTCAACCGAAGATAATTTGATCATGCATATCCTCTCTCCTCATGCTTTGTGCAATCTTGGAGATCAAAAGTGCCAAAAAACTATTTTCCTTTAGGAGGATTGCATGAGGATTTCATCACCCCAAGGGATGACCTCAACCACATCTTTCAGCAGGGTATAGAACGTGAAGATAGTGAAAGATATACCTCAAGGAGTGATCATCACCATGCCTAGCTCAACCTCAAGACCCTTGTGTAGCATCATAAATTATCACCATTCATAATTTCACTAGGTTTATCTCCCCCCCATGTGCTTGGACCTATTTGTTCTTATAATTTGTTCGTTTTATAATAATATTCATAAAATCATAAGTGGAACTAAAAAAAATATATTTAATATTTAATATCGATGTTTAAGACCCTAGAAATGATAGGTCTAGACTAGGGAACCCAATGCTCTTGTCTAGCCTATTTTGGACCAACTTGAAATATTTTAATGTTAGCATTTTTAAATTTAAAAATATAATTTCATTTGTTGGCTAATAATAATTGTTTAGTGGAAAATTAAAGAAATGGATATAAATACATGTATTTTTCATCATTTAAAATCCTAAAAAGAACTAGCAATTTTGGAAAATGTTCATACCATTCTCATGTGCTTGATCACTAAAAAACACGATGGTCATACCATTCTCATGTTCTTGATCACTGAAAAACATAATGGTCATACCATTCTCATGTGCTTGATCATTGAAAAAAACAATGGTCATACCATTCTCATGTGCTTGATAGTGAATTTATTTACTTAATGCATCCTTCAACGATTCTTCTTATATGGAGTAACACTATAGTGTGTGCCCCTTAAGATGTGGACTATGATAAATTACTTGTGAATACTAGTTGCATAGTATTATTGACAGTTGACATATCTTTTTTTGTTGGCTATATCAATATGATATGTGTGTATGGTGATAGTATTTCTTTGTCAATGGTGCTTTGAGAGTGGTAGTGTGAGTAACATTTTTTCAATTATATTTAACTATCTTGGTGCTTTGATATCTTTGTGACAGTCAATAGTGAATTTGCAGTGGAAAATAGTTTATATAGTGTTTCCTCAAAACAACATTCTACAAAGACAAGTGGCTTGATAATAGTTTGAAAGATGGTTGAAGAGTGGTAGTGAAGTTACTTGTACTTACTCTTTGTTTTGATATTTTATTTTTGTTGATTTCGTGATTGGTGATAATAACATTTTTGTGAGCTTCCTCATTGGGGCAATATGGTATAGTGAAGTGAATTGAAGTGCTTTGAGATGAATTTTCATGTATCCAAAGTGACTTTCTTAATGTTATTTATCATTATTTATGCCACTGTGATCTTATTCTTAAGGAATAGAATGGTGTGTAATTACTTTGTCTTCAAGGGGGAGTAGTGGTTATCATAAACCTTGACAATGTCTATTGCAATTTGTTTCTTGGAGTCTTGTAATGAAGCTCTTGCTTGTGATAGTAATCTTGTCATTTGATAGTGTGATAGTAAAATGTGAATCTTGGCAATGCTCGGTGGCGGAGGGAGGCGGTGTTTTGAGATTGAGAATCTAACTTTTCATGATATTTGACAGGTAATGATGCTCAATAATAGTGCTTATAATAGTGATCTTTGGAATTTCTTCCTTATGGATAGTTTTTCTTGGTATAGTGGAACATCAAAGCATGACAGTGGTTTTCTGTGTTCATTCATTCTCAGCAGGTCTTTTAAGACAATGATCAAGTTCATTGATCGTATGTAATTTTTTTTGTATGTTATGAGGTTTGGATTCCCTTGCTTGGTGTATGGTAGTGGTCTATTATCTTTGTGGAGAGTGTGTATAGTGGTTCTCACTTAGTGGTTGCTCTATCATGATTGTGAGGTGGCCTCTCTAGAGAAATAGTGTTAATGAAGCTGCTTTGAACTACTTGATGGAATGTATGCATATATCATGTGTCTTTCAAAGGGGTAAAGTATATCAAGTATGATCAAGTATCTATTTTTTTGAGGTGACAGTGATGTCAGTGCTTGGTATAATAATCGTTTTCCTCTATAATCTTGATTAGTCATAGAAAATCTACAAATATTCATTAAGATTTACCAATGAGGGAGTAAATGATTTTCTAATGAGATGATGGTTTATATTTAGTTTTCTTGAAGATAGTATATTCTAGATAGTGCCTTTGTGTTTTTCTAGTCATTACTTTTGTGTCTTGAAGTGATTTTTTCCAATGTGCTAGTATGACAGTGGATTTGATTGTTTGGAATCTTATATCTTGCTATTTCTTGCTAATGTTTCTTAGTCAATGAGGTTTTTAAAATAAAAGTTTTCTTGGATAGTGGTATACATGGCTCAGTTAACAATTTGTTTCTCTCAATCATTGAGGGTGTTTGCTAATATTTGGTGCTAGGCTGATGGTGACTGTTTTCTCTAGTTATTACCATGTGTCCCTTTGTCATTGTTGTCAAAGGGGGAGAAAATTATTCAATTAGTATACTTCATAGGGGGAGAAATAAGGTTTAAAATTTGGTTAAGTTGAAAACAATGCCAAAGGGGGGGTTTTTTGGTAGTGGCATTGTTTTTTCATTGATGTAAAATGTTTGTAATTGATGGAAATGGATATCAAAGAGGGTCTCAAAGTCAAAGGTTGATGCAAAGTTTGGAAAGTGCAAAGGAGTTTCTATTGTTCATCATGGATCTCAAATCATTTATATCAAAGTATAGTTGCTCTTATTCATGCTTTCCCCAAGGTATCTCATGTTTCTTCAAGGATTTCAAAGGTGACAACAGGGTGTTGCATTGAATTGTCTTGTGGTGTTGCTTCAAGGTGTTGATACAAAATGTTGTTTCTATATCTCAATGTGTTGATGCAAATATCATTCAATAAGTTGTAAATATCATTTGATGTCACATGATCTCAATTGGATTGGAGTTTTTTTTGCCTAGGATTTGCTCATTATATGTAAATAGTTTGAAACCCTAACATCAAGGCTATTGTAAAAAAAGGCTTATTACATTTTATTTTTAATCTAAAAGCAAGGTAACTTGAAATAGAAAGATAAAAAAAAATTAAGTGAATTTATTAAGGGTTTTAATACATTTCTTAACTGGTCCTCATACATAGTGGCAACCTGCTCAACAAGTAAAGACTTCAAATGCCTTCATTTATATTAAAATCAAGGGCTATAATTTAAATTTTTTAAAAGCAAGTTTATGAAATCTAAGGTCAAGTTTTAAATGTTCTCAACAACTATTTTTTGAAGATTTAATTTGAAAGGTAGCTACTTTGACAAGAGACAAAACGTTTTGATTGCTTTTACAATTGTGTTTCTATTTGAATTTGATGTGTCATCTGTTGGCACCAATTGAGAATATTTTATTTTTTTTGCATGGAGAAGACGTGTGTGGTGCATAATATGAAGAAAATATATTAAATAATGTTGATTGAGATGAAGGTTGATGCTTTGTGAAAAGGTTCAATAGTTAACAATATCATGCATGTGTGTAGATAGTCCAAAGGAGAGAATTGAGCAGAGTATGTATGTAACGAATGGGATCTTTTATTAAAGATGAGCAAACTAATAACTGGTCTTTGATGTTATTAAATTGAGGAGTCTTGTTTCAGTCTGTATGATCTTGATTATCTATTGTCAGCTGATTGTAATGAGGGTTTTTTTTTTAATGCATGTGAAGTAAAGTATATTTTGAGATATTGATTCTAGTGAGGCTCTTTGTATTTTAAGTTGTAAGGTGATATAGATTGAAGATGAAGTGGTTTTAAAGTAGATGTGATGGATGTTTTTGATTAAAAAACTATGACATGCAATGATTATAAGTTTTTCTTCTACAAGTCAGATTGAGTTATTTAAAATGAGGAGGTACAAAGAAGAATGTTGATATAGCGGGTAATTAGAGTTCTAAATGATAAATTTGTATGTTTGAAACCATGGAGTATGTTTTCTTTGTGCAAATTGGTATGATATGTGTGAGCTCTAGAAATTCATAGCTTTGAATACGTGATGTTGGTTTTTGAGGAATATGTTTTTTCTTAAACATGATGGTAGGGTAGGTATGATTTTTAAGATGATATTGAGATTACAGAGATGTATTCTTTGTCAAAATAGTGTTAAATTTATTTGGTAAGTGTGATATCTTTGGTGAAACTTTGGTTATGCAATGATTTAAAGTGAAATAGGGTAACCCCCTGTATTCTTTTGTTTCCCTTTTGAAGATTGTCAATATGACATGGATTTTTTCCAGTTAGGCATAGGAACCAGCTCGTGAGCCTTTTTTTTCCAATGAGGCTTGTATTTCCAGTGAGGCTTATTTTTCAAGCGAGGCTTGTATTGCTAGTGAGTCTTTTTTTTTCCAGTGAGGCTTGTATTTCCAGTGAGGCTTGAATGGTTTCTAGTGAGGCTTGACTATTTTCTAGTGAGGCTTATTGTATTTCTAGTGAGGCATACAATTTGTAAACATCAATTTTTTTAATAGAGAAATTTTTTAGAGTGGTTCTTTCACCCTTTTACAATGTTTGCACTCATAAATATTATGTCTTTATTCTTCTTGATGATGTGTTATTCTGATCATTCCTTATTTAAATGTGGTATTCTGATTTTCACATCTTTGTGATTTTTATAACATACATGATCTAGAGATTTTGTGTAATTAGGTGTGTTGAAATTGGTTTTATTAGAACATGGATTCACCCACCCTCTCAGTGGTCCCATACTCCAACAAGTGATATCAGAGCAGCAGGGTTCCCTACAAAATTTAAATCAACTTGGGTTGATCTTGGTGGTGAAGTAGAATGGAAAAAATAAAAAGAAGTAAAGGAAAATGGAATACTTAATAGAGTACTAAACAACAAACACTACTTGAACCAAATATAAATAATGATTGAGAATTAGTATAAATAATGACTCACAAATGGAAGTGTATCCTATACCTAAAGCACCTCGGTTTGATGGCACCAATTTTATTCTTTGGAAAATTAGGATGGAGACTTGCATATCTTCCTTAGGATTTGATGTGTGGACAGCAATAGAGAAAGGTTATCTAGTATCTTCAACATCTCCTTCTACTATTGATGAGAAGAAGGATCTTGAATTCAATGTTAGGGTCATGGATGCTATCTTTAGTAGTTTTCCAAATGAGATTATTGCTAAAGTTATTTATTGTAAGGATGCAAAGGAGATTTGGGACAAACTAATTTATATGTTTGAAAGTGATGATTTTCTAAAAAAGACACCCTTACAAATTGATACAAGATGTGATACATCTAAAAGAGAAGATTTTTTTTCTGATAAAGAAGAAGACTAGTCTATGAGAGATAATTATGAACAAGATTTAGATGAAAATAAATGTGAATTTTATATTGAAGGTGAACTCACGTGTGCTCTTGATGAGATTGAGAAACTTAGAGTGGAGAATCAAAGATTAAGGTTTCAGCTTCAAGAAGAAAAATAGTCTAAATTTAAGACACTTTCAGCTCTTCATAAAGTAGAAAAAATTGATAATAGATTTGAAGGTTCAAGTAGCAAGAGGTAAGAAAATAGAAAAAGAATTCAATAATTAGCTTAAAGCAAAAGAGGTTGATTGCGAAATTTTTTAATTAGAGATAGTTTCTTTGAAAAATGATTTAGGAAAATCTTCTTCCAAGCTACACAAGACACTTTAATTTGGAAAGAGCACTGAATTTTTATTTGATATGTTAAGCAATCAAAAAAATCATAAGGATACTACTGGATTAGGTTTTGAAGAAGGGTTGAGTTCTAAGGTTAGAGAAACACCAAGGAAGAAAATAGATCTAAATTATTATTTTTCTGCTCCTAAGGTTGAATACAAGAAGAAGACAATAGAAAACACTCCTACACAAGACAAAAAAAACAAGTTGAGAAGATCTTTCCATTCATTACAACATCAAAATTTTAGGTTTGACAATTCTTTTCATGGTTATTGTTATTCATGCTATGAATTTGGTCATAGAGCAAAAGAATGTTGGGTGCATGGAAAGAAAGTTGGATGTACTAAAAGCTCTTATGAATGGTTAAATAGTACAAGAAAATTAAAATGCTATAGATGTCACAAGTTTGTACATATTGCACAATATTTTAGGAATGATTTAAAGAAATCAGGCACTATAAAGGTTTGGAGGAGAAAACAAGAGAAAAAGAAAGAAGAACCTAGTCTTTGCATGTTGCACAAGAGGTAATCATAATTACTTAAATAATAGCATGAGTTTAGGGTAATATGTTTAAAGTTTTGTTATTTAAGACCTTGTACAAAACCTAAGAAGTTGTGTTTCTGTAGTGGTACATTTGAGTTCTATATTATAGTTGAGTTTTGTTTCATATGTCTTTCTTTACCATGGCATGTGTAGTCATTCTTGTTACTAAGGTTGTTTCAAGGTGCAAGGTATTTGTGACCAAGGTGAAAGATGTTTGTGTGGTTACAAGAGGCTCAAAGACTTTCCAGGCTTTGATATAACTAAAAATTGGTACTAATATGCAGTGATTAATGGTCACTTATTTCAATATTGTGACTTTGTTGAAGTTCAATGCGCCTTAATGTCAAAATGACAAGATTCACAGAGTGAATATTGGTATGTACAATGGTATACCTTGGAATGGATTACTTGGTATAATGAGGACCTTGCAATATGGTGGTGATTCATTGGAATTTTGGAACAATAAGTATCATACTAATGAATCAGTGGAATAGTGAAGTAACAATTGCTCATTTCATATGCATTGGTTGATAGTGATTCTTTCCAAGACATAGTGACAATGATATGAGGCAGAGTCTTGATTTATGTAAGTAATGACAATTTATCTTTCTTGACAATAATCAATGGTGCTAACCAATGACAATGTGTTTTGTTACTATTCTTACTTGAGAATGTGAGATATCTTAATGACTGTGAACTGAAATGGTCTTTGGAACTTTGTTTGATGATAGTGTACTCTAGATGAAATTTGATCATAGATCCTAGATATAGATTCTTGGTGAGTGGAATGATGTGCTTGATAATTTTTGACAGTGACTTTTCTATGGTGCCAAAGGGATTGACAAACTTGATAGTAACAGTGGTTTCTTACTTGTTTATGATAGTGTTCAAACTTGTATAGTGACACACAATATTTGTTTTGTGAAAATGGTCATACCCTTCTCATGTGCTTGATAGTGACTTAAATTACTTAATAAATCCTTCACTGATTCTTCTTATATGGAGAAACACTATAGTGTGTGGATATTAAGATGTGGATTATGATAAATGACTTGTGAATACTAGTTGTACAATATTATTGATAGTTGACATATCTTTATCAGTTGGATATATGAATATGATATGTGTATATGGTGATAGTATTGATTTGTCAATGGTGCTTTAAGAGTGGTAGTGTGAGTGACATTGTTTCAATGATATTTGACTATCTTTGTGCTTTGATATATTTGTCACAATCAACAATGAATTTCCAATGGAAAATGGTTTGTGTAGTGTTTCTTGAAGACAACATTTTGCAAAGACAATTAGCTTGACAATAGTTTGAAAGATGGTTGAATAGTGGCAGTGAAGTTAATTGTACTTACTCTTTGTTTTGATAGTCATTTTTTGTTGATTTGGTGATAATGACATTGCAATGAGCTTCCTCATTGGGGCAGTATGGTATAGTGAAGTGAATTGAAGTGCTTTGAGATGAATTATCATGTATCCATAGTGATTGGTTTGTTATTTATTTTCTCAGTGTTCTTTGTCATTATTTATGCCACTATGATCACATTCTTAAGGAATACAATAGTGTGTAATTGCATTGTCTTCAAGGGGGATTAGTGGTTATCATAAACCTTGAAAGTGTTATTAATAGTTTCTATTATAGTTTGTTGCTTGGATTCTTGTATTGAAAATATTACTTGTGCCAGTAGTCTTGTCATTTGATAGTGTGATAGTGAAATGTGAATATTAGCAATGCTCAATGGCAGAGGGAGACGGTGTTTTGAGATTGATAATTTGACTTGTCATGATCTTTGATAGATAATGATGCTCAATAATAGTGCTTATAATAGTGATCTTTGAAAGTGCTTCTTTGTGGACAATTTTTCTTAGTATTGTAACGTAGATAAAAAGTACTGCAAGAAAGATCGATTAAATCTAATAAACATGCATTAATCTAAATCAAACGACAAATCACAAAAGAATAAACAAAAGAAAAAAATGAAATAGTCTCACGGAAAATCTATCCATTCCTTCGAATTATCTTGATTGTCCTTCTCCATTTTTCCTTCCCTAGTATAATTTCCCTCAAATTTTCATAACTATGCAAGTATAGCCTTGATGTATGTGATTATAGAAAATATCAAAGATTAACAAGTCTCTTCCAAAAGTATATCAATTTCGGGAGGAGTAATGACAAAGGTTAGCCAATTTATAGAAAATTGGTTTTCGAACAATCGGCTTAGATTCGAAAGAGAGATCAACAATCAAGATTGATGAATGTCATCCAATGTGAGATTTGTGTCAGTTAGAATGTGAGTTAGGAAATTCTACAGGACAAAGATTAAATTAATTAATTATTTAATCTAACGTTAAGACTATTCAAAAATAGAATGAATAAGAGATCAAGATTAAATAAATGATTTAATCTTCAATTGAAAGTCTTCGAAAATAGAAGAATTAGAATTTGAATGAAAATGATAAAGTTAGAACTCAATGATGATATGTTGAATGCACACATGAATTAATTAATTAAATAAAGATATTTAATCAATAAATATGTGCATGCATATGATTCTTAACTAGATAATTGACTGGTTATGACAGAGAGTCTCTTTGCAGAGCCGATCAGATATCAAATCAAGAGATAACTGATGGATTTAAATAGATCTTGAGTCATATGGTGAGTGAATAATTATTTTAAGTAAAAGATAGAAGAATGTGACAAAAATAACTATTTTTATGAATTAAATATTTATTTAATTTTATTTAATAAAATAAATAATGATTTATTTAATAGACTGTCGAAAAGGTTAATTGAATAATTAAATAATTCAAAAAGAATATTTAATTATAGTTGAAATATGATAAAGGGGTAAATTAAATAATAAATTATTTAATTTAGAAAGAGAATTAATTAATTAGCATCGTAATTAAATAAATAAGATTTATTTAATTAATCGAATTTGAATAAGGGTCATAATGAATTAATTAAATAATTAAAGGTTATTTAATTAATAGAAGAAAGATGTGCATAGGAATTAATTAAATAATTAACATTATTTAATCATGACCATGGACATTAGAAAATTATGTCGAAAGTGGCACTCATAGGCCTAGGCCAATTTTCAGTGTCTACAATTTGTCCCTCTTTGATACAATGTTGTTTCGGCTTTTGTGTCAAAGAAAATCATAAAAAAAATGCTCCAATCATGCCTCGATATGAAATAGGTTAGGGTATGACCCCTCAGGAAAATTGACGAATTTTTCAAAATTTTCAAAAAATTAGGAAATAGTGTCAATAATTCAATTTGATGGCCAAAAATGCTATGGAGTTGACAAAATTGATTTTGGAGGTGTTAGGGATTTGTACGGGTTGATTGAAGATGGAAATTTATGTGGCCAATAGACAAGGTCAAATGAAATGCCACTTTTAACCCTAGATATAAATAGAAATTAGGGTGAAATTCAAATCATTTGCACCCTATAGAATTGAAGAATTGAGAAATTTCCTCTGAGCACCTGGCGAAAATGTCTCCCGTTCCATACGTAGATCATCGCGGTTATCGGATCCAGACCTTCAGATGACCTGCTAGCACGAGAGCCACGGTAAGTACCTTTAAACAAACTCTTGAAATTTTTTTTTACACGTAGTTTTAGGCATTTAAAATTTTGCAAATGTGTCATTTTTAATTCAACGCATATGCGTTCGTACACGATGCATTTTCTCATGGAACGATGCATATGCAAAATCATGCCTAGGAATTTTTAGGTCATTTAGGGAATGAACACATTTGTGATTTTATACACCACATTTGAGTTCTTGCAACACATATGAGATTAGGATAGTTGCATGTAGTTAGGTGAAATTCATTTGTTTAAAATGAATCGCATTTGCAATTAATTTGACGTATTTTCCTAATAATTTTTGCTTTGAGTTTTTGTGACGCATTTGCAATATGAAATGCATATGATTTTTTTACGACACATGTATGGTAGTGCAATGCATTTGAATTTAAGAATGATGCATATGATTTGTGCACCACATTTTCTTTTGAAGCGACGCATTTGATTGATCAAAATTTTGAGAAAATATCTGATGGAAAGATGAAATGGTTTGTTGTATGACACATGGTTTGAATGTATTTTGTGGGTTATACTAAATCTGATCTACACCTAGGAGTCATGGCCAGATACTTTTGAGCTAAGAGATCAGTTGCAGAGTGCTGAGACACAATTTCTTTGGAGACTAGGATTACATCACGTATGCACCATGCCCACGATTTGGGAAAATAGAGGTATTCTCAATGCCTTATGTGAGAGGTGGCATTTAGAGTCTTCTTCATTTCATTTTCCTATTGGAGAGGCAACTGTCACATTGGAGGATGTTTATAGGATTTTGAGATTTCCTATTAGAGGCGAGCAAGTCCTGTATGATACCTAGAGTGGCTTTAGCGAGATTAGTAGATTCTACGTATATGATGATATTAGGAGGTTAGGGGTAGAGCACTATAAGATTAGATGGCAGGTATTAGTTGATAGATATGAGAGGATTGATTGTATGTTATGTACATTGATAGTGGGGATAGTTATTCCTGAACATCGAGGTCACAGATTTCCTCTTGGGTGGGGCGAGATGTTAGTAGGGATGCTTGAGAGAGAGGTTGTTTATGCCTGGGATCCCTACCTATTAGCCATGCTTTATTTCCATCTTCATGATATAGCTTATAGAGATGCATAGTCGATGAGCTGCGAGACTACCCTTCTGATGATCTGGGCATGGGAACACATTGTTGTGTTCCATCCCCCAGTGACTACTAAGCAGGGTGCCAAATTCCCTTATGTTTTCTGTTATGCGGGAAACATCACACAGAGCCATGTTGGAGACACACGTAGGATACTTTAGTTTAGTTCACATAGAGACCTTATATGGATTGTGAGTGATGGTTAGATGAAGATGAAAACTTTCCTTTTTGTCAGTAGACACAGTACTTGATTGAGAGGACAATATATAGTGTGAATAATATTGAGAGGCATCTTCCAAATCATGTGTTGAGACAGTTTGGAGAGGTTTCTTGGATAAGCCTCGAGGTTGAGCAGATTTTTCTCGGTCTTCTAGGGAGGTTCCATTGTGGGGGCCCATGATACCTGTGGTGATAGCAGAGCTAGACATTCAGGTGTTACAACCTATGTCATGGGGATGGAGAGGTGGAGTAGTAGATCCTAGCACAACAATAGCCTATGATACCCGGCGGGAAGATCATCAGCCTGCGCCTTACATAGATCCAGATCAGCCAACACCAATAGAGATGTGGGGTACAGGTCTGAGAGGTTGACATAGAGGCAGATGTGTTCATGTAGGTGGCAGAGGAGGTAGGGATGATGGTAGAGTTGGTGGTGGTGGTGGTGGTGGTAGAGGTGTTCAATGAGGTCGATGGGGATGGAGAGGTGGTCGGTTAGGTGGATTATCACCTATTTGTGAGACTGAGATGGAGGTAGATGATATACCTATGTTAGATCTCAGAGGTGGAGTAGAGGCATAGATTGGAGGAGAGCATGATGTCGAGGAGGAAGTAGAAGAGGAGCATGTGGAGGCTGAGGTTGGCAGAGAGGAGCATGTACAGGAGGAGGCCGGGAGGGAGGACATGGATATTGATTTCCTTGGCATACTAGCTGGATATAGTGAGGGAGATGAGGAGGAGGAGGTTGTGATGGGGGAGCAGGAGAGAGACCCATGACAAGATTGTAGAGGAGAGGTAGGGATAGGATGAGGAGGCTCCTAGAGATGGAGATATAGATTTATGGGCCTAAGTAGAGTCCTTGGAGGAGAGGTTCAGGGTGTTGACTGTAGAGTGTGATGCTATGCAGATAGACAAGGATCAGACAGTTACTCATCGACAGGAGATAGAGGGGTGGTTTGTGGAGTTGAGAGCCTTATACACTGGACCAGCCATGAAATTTTCTCAAGAGCTAGTATAAGCTAGTGATAGGAAGAGATACTACAAAGATCTCTATGATACATGGGTACCACCTAAGACACGAGCCCCTAGCTATTCACAGGCTCATAGCAGCAAGTCTCAGAGTAGGAGTCAGACGAGGAAACATAGTATAGAGGGTGTTGTAGGACCATCAAGGACAGGTCCATATGATAGGCCTCCCACCACAGAGAGAGTACTTCAGCAATAGATGCCTCCACATTCTCCTCATGGGAGTAGCAGCAATGTCACACAGTGACATGTTTATGTTGTAGACATTGTACTTTGATCATAGAGCCTACGAGCTCCTTTTTATTTATTGATACATTCTAACATTGTACTGTGCCACATTTTATTTTGAGTGATATATATATGATTTTGGTTGGCATTTCATATGATATGGAGTTCTATTTATGATGATGCATTTTTTTCCTGTATGATTATGTTCTCTATGAGATTTTATTATTTATCTAATATGTACATGTTATGGATGATCATCTCTACATTATGATGTGTTCATGCGGCCTATGATGTTATGTTGATTTTATATGATGATGGATGTATGTACTTTATGATAATGGGATGTAATGTAATGTTTATATATACAATTTTATCTGCATTTGATGCTATATGTTGACAATGGCTATGTACATGTAATGTCTTTATTATGTACCTTATGATGATTTAATGCCTATTATGCCATGATTTCCAAGATATGATAGATGCCTATATTTTTGTGTTTTTGGAATGCAAGATATACATGATTTACATGATGTTTCTAACATGAATGCATATGAAGGATGCTTTATATTTTTGTGTTTCATAGGACTTCATCTTAATGCAAGAAAGAAGAAATGTTAATGTGATAAGAAATATGATGAAGAAAAGGTATTTATGTTAATATTAGAAATATTCAATATTTTGTTGAATCACAAAAGGATTTGCACTTTATCATCATTGGGTGGTAACTAACACAAATGCAGACAAACACTAGGATATGACATAAATCAAGGTGTACAAGGTCATCCACTTGCTAACAATAGACAGTCATAGACAAGGAGTCCCTTAACTCATACTAAGGGAAAAATTTCCCTAATCTTTTTGTTAAGACAAACCACAAACAACAAACAAAGAAAAGATGGGTCATGAGACGTCATTTCTCCTCTAAATCCTTCATGGGACATCCTCGAGGAAACTAGTAACATGAATCAAAATTGAAAGTTTAAAAAGACAATTGACAGACAACAATCAAAGAAAAAGAGTCCTAAGACACCGTTTCTTCTCTAAATCCTTCATGGGACATGCTTGAGAAGGCTAGTAACCGGACTTGAATACCAATTCATAAAAAGATAATACAAAGTAAGATATAAATTCATAAAGCCAATAAAATTACTTTCCAAAACTTGATCTTGTATGAATGTTCGATGTTTGACATAGCCTGATGTGAGGGATGACACATACCGTATAATACATTGAGTCTGGTTTTGACTTTGTGACTATCTGTGTAAGGCATGACAAATCCTTGTTTTCAAAAAGACAAGTGTCATATAAGATGTTGAGCCTGATTTCGTTGATGTGAAAATCTACATGAGGCCATGAAAATTGATGATGTATAATGTTACGAAAGACATATCTTGCTTAAGACATAAATTGATCATTCTGACAATATGTTTGATTTTGACTTGATGACAGTTTAACTTGTTTTGCTTGATGGTGTATAACTTGTCTTGATTCCTTGACTGTTATGAGTGTGTGTGTGTTGATTTGTGTGGACTTGAGATGGCATACCCTAAAGGATTGACCTAGTGTGGCCTCGGGGGCTCATCGATTGATTGCCTTGCCTACATTGTACATGTAGAGACCTCGTAGTTCGACTTGACTTTGACTGACATGAATGTTTGACACATATTATCCTAACTTAATGTTTAGATGATGTGTGTGATAAAACCTAATGGACTGACCTAGTGCGGCCTTGGGGGCTCATCAATTGATGGCCTTACCTATGTTATACATGAAGAGACCTCGTAGTTTGACACGACAAATGACTTTGACATATACAAAGAATGAGTCATGATTTTATGTGTGTGATACATGACAAAGCTAGACATATGGATCTAATGCCTTAAGGGAACATCGGTTGATGGTCTTTCCTTTGTCTAGTCATAGAGGCAAAGTAGCTTGACTATGTCTATGACTGAGTTGACACAACTAACTCTAACTCTATTTTTTATTCTTTTGTCTTTTTAGAGGTTTTTTTTTATGTTTTTCCATTTTTTTCAGGGCATTTTTCAATGCTGAGATGATATGTACAAGGTCAAAATGACATTGATCGAGGATTTTCCCCTAGTTGGGAATAAGACCTATAGGATAGAATGGGGAGACAGAATGCACTTGATGTCAATCATTCTAAATAATGGATAAGACAACCATTTATTATGGGTGATGGTGAAAAGTCTAATTGGAATGATGGTAGACGGGGATAAGACAACCATTTATTATGGGTGATGGTGAAAAGTCTAATTGGAATGATGGTAGATGAAGGAGTAAATTTGACTACACGTGGTGCCTATTTGCTAGGTTTTCACCATGGTACTTATCCATAGTGCCACCGAAGTGGTTTTCACTATTGGATGGATTATTTCTCTTTACTATTTTCTTGATTTTTCTTTTTTTTTAGTGTTACAAAACTCCTGTTTGCCAGGTTTTCATCAAGGTAACAATTTTTATTTTTATTTTTTCGTATTTTTCCAATTAAGACATGGTTCTCAGAAGCTACGCATATAATCTCTTCAAATGAAGGTTGTTGATCAGTGATAAAAGTGGTTCTCCTTCAATGGTAGAGAGTTTATATGCTCTTGATCCAAAAGCTTTTGTAACAATATAAGGCCCTAACTAGTTTGGTTCAAATTTGCCTTATTTTTCTCATTTAGCTTGATTCTTCAGGTTCTCCATTAAGACCAATTCACCAATGTCAAAGTGTCGATTTAGAACTTTCCTATTATAGCTACGATGACGATGGTTCTAATATGCTTGAAGATGATCTAATTGCTTTTGTCTTTGTTAATCTAAGAATTCTAACTCATGTAATCTTGATACATGTTGTGCACTTTTCACACACATGCCTCGCTAGAGGCAGGGACCCTCTTTTTCTTCTACATCTTTGTACCTTGGCTTTGTCAATTTCTGGTTTTTCTCTTCTTGGAGGTTATTTTGGGATTAGGTGCAGATTTGATTTGATAAGGGTTGTATTTTGAAGCATTTTGGGGCCTTGGATTTTAGAAATGGGGATTTTTGAAGTGAATTTTCAATTTGATGTGTAAATATTTTTGCACCAATGGATAGAGGACGAAAAATTAGGCCAAGTTGTTTTTGAACTTTTCAAAAATTCCTTCAGGAAAAAAAAGATATGGTGTTTCAAAGTTTTTCTACGGATTTCTGGTCAAATACAAGATTATCCACCTCATCCGCATTTCTCCGGATTTTTTGTCAAATCTGAGATTATCCACCACGTCTGAATTTTTGTGAATTTTTTGTCAAATCCGAGATTATCCAACCTGTCCGGATTTTTCTGGATTTCTTGAGATTTTTGGGATTTTTCCTTCCTTCCAGATTTTTCCCGATTTTTGGTGGATTTTTGCGAACGTCCTGCCACAATTTTCCTGAACTTCAAAAATTTTATGACGGAGTTGAGATTTCCAAGGGTTTATTTATGCTTAATTTTAATATTTTGTGGTTGTATGTTTGCATGTGATCTATTAATGATTATATCTATTTTTCAAGATTAAATAAAAAAAGGACTTGCATATGGATTTGTGCCAGGAGGAAAATCTGGAAAATATTTAAAATGCACCTACATAAGAATCTATGCCACAACCTGTCTATAAATGGAATATATGTTTCAAACATGGAGTGACATGTGATGTTGTTTTCACTCTCCAATCATAATTTTTTATTCAAATCAAGGTGGTAGATTGTTGATTTCTTATTGCTCCTGGATGTAACTGCCTTTATGCTATTGGATGATGATGTACCACATTTTTTAAACCTTAATGTAAATTCTTAGGGTTTCTTGAGGATTAATTATATCCATTGGGTTGAATTTAATCCTGGACCTTGATTTAAAAATGTAATATCTATAAAAGGCCAGTGCCTTCTCATTTGTAAGTAAGTCAGAGAAGGTTAGAGAATAGTTGATCAGAGGCTACAAAGCCAAAATTGGATAAGTTAGAGGTTAGATTCTACAAGTTAGTAGTTGTAGGAGAGGAGAGAAACTAGAAATTATTATGTAATGCTGGAGAAGATAATGCAAATGGGTTGTTGATTTGGCAAACTTTGTGTTTACCTTTGACAGTTTATGGTTTCATGTTCTTAATTCTCGGTGTTAGATGTTAGTTTTCAATTCTTTCATGATAATGGTGAAATGTTAATGATGTTGATCGATCTTCAGTCCATACTTTTAGCAATTTGCTGATTGTAAGTTGTGTAAAGTTAGTCTGGGCCTTATTTTGTGCTAAGTTTAACTATGGATGCTTGTTTACATTGCGCCATTTATTGGGTATGTGGATGAATATTCATAGTCTGAAAATATTCAGTTTCCTTAGAAGATTGCACCATTTTTGCGGAGTTGTGGGCTTGTCCTTGATTAAGCAGAAATTAGTTTTATTGGAGATTTGTCCATTTGCAACATTCATCATTGTTGTGATTGATTTTAGGAGTAATTTTAATCTTAGATCTCTCTTAAAATTATATCTTTTTCTATTTATTTTATTATCTGGGTTAAATTTAGGTTTTGAAGTATCAATATATTGCTAGATTTGATAAATTCGAGTCTAGTGTTTGCTTGTAGTAAGGTCCCTTTGTGGTTACCAACATTTTCACATTATCTCTGAGTTGTTTCACTACATTGTCAAGACCTGAAATTAGAGACCTTGGGGTTATCTATGTTCCCATAGAGATTTCCCTTTTAAGAGAGATAGGATATCATATTATGTCTGAGTTGTTGCTATGTAGAAAACACCATCAACAGATTGACGCTAGAAGGAGGGCTTGAATAAGCAAGCTGGATCAATTTTTGTCCACCATTTCTCTTGAGAGGTTCAGAAGAAGAACCAAATCTACTCTAGGAAAGGAATAATTTCAAGAGTTGCAAGCCTCTACTAGGTCAAGAAAGGCCAGGAAAATGGGAGAATCATCATCCACTTAGCCACTTCCATCACCCCCATCATCCTCATCCTCATCCGATTCTAAAGAAATCCCTATTCCACAGCCCCAACCTGTCATAAATCAGCCATTACCACCCCCACCTCCACCAATGGATTTCCTTGCCAATAACCTGTCCCCTCTATTTTTCAATAATTACACAATGTCATGCCCAAGAACCCTAAGCATTTTTTCTCTAGGTTTCACACAAATGATCCCAAAAGGACTACTAAAGAGCACATTAGGATTTTTAAAATTACCTTCAAGGATAGGGGAATTAATCATGAGGATGTTTCTTGTAGACTTTTCCCCTATTCTCTAGGAGATGAGGCATTCTATTGGTATAACCATCTTCCTGCTGGGTCTATTACTACTTGGATTCAGTTGGAGACTGCATTTTTATAGATATTTGGGGTCCCAATCAGTTCTAGTGGGCTTTATCTGTAGTTTACTAGAGTAAAGAGGGAGGCAAATGAACCAATAGGGGATTTCAATAATAGGTTCCATAGGGCTTATGCTAGGCTACAACCCCCTTATGTTGTGGATGATGCCTCTGCCAGGGAGGTTTATTATGAGGCTTTGGATAGTTTAACATCTACCTTTGTGAATTGGAGAGAAAACCCTCCTGTCAGCCTACTTGAAGCTTATGATGTGGCTATTAAAGTGATCACAAATTTAAGACAACACTTGTCTGGACCCCTGCCATTAGCTGGTCAAACAGTTATGTTGGGTTCAACTCCTTAGCTACCTTTGGTTTCACACCCAAGTCAACCCTTGAATCAAGCCCCACCTATGCCAAATTACTATTCTAATGTGAATCAACTTGCATTCTCTCACCAGAAATCTAATGTACCCAATTACTTGTAGAGATCTCAGACATTTAACCAATCCTCGAACCATGGGTTCCATTCTATTTATATGCAAAATTTAGCTAGTGTTGTTCCTCCATCAGACAATGCAGATAAGGGGAGGCTGGATGAACTCATAGAGCTAGTAAATAAGTTGGCCACCAAAGTCACCTACCTAAGGAACCAAATCAATCAACCTCGGGCCACCGAAAGGGGAAATCAATTCAATTGTAATCAAGATTAGGGGAAAAACATTGATAGGGAACAATATTTTGAAAATCAACACTCAGGGCCAACATTTGATAGAAGGAAGCTACCACACCAAAATAGGACTTGGGATATAAGGCTTGACAATGAAAGAGTCCTAACATCTTTGGAACATCCAAAAAATAAAGAAAATCCCCTAGCTAGTGTATATCTAGCAAAAGCAGCTCTATCTGGATTGGGGTAGGCTTCATAACACCAATCAACACTCTGAAATGGATTGTCAAGAATTTCAGACTATTGAATCTATTTTCCAATAGAAGATCCAACATGCCCACAATAATTTGAGTGGATAGGAGATAGTACTAGCTTATCCTTATGACATATCGGTCTTGGTGGTGGATCATGCACCATTTCCAAGGAGTGAAGAGAATGGACCAAAAGAAAAACAAGACAAAAGTGTTGAAACACAGTATGCATACAATGAAGAATCTATAGTTTGATATTTTGAAAGTGATGAGGAGGATGGCAATGGTCCACTAGAGGTGGAAGAGCAGGTCTGGTTTACAGATCATACAAAGGATGTGCATCAAACTATGAAGAATGAGTCTCCAATAGAATAATTTCAACAAGATGTTGAGGAGTGCCCAGTAGAAAATTCAACTGGCATTGGATCTGAGAAGGGCATAGCAGTAGACACTGAGGTAGCCCTAGAGGGGGTTCAGATTTCAATTGAGAAGCCTCAACAGATTATCAATGAGTGTCCCATGAAGCAAATTGAATGAACTAATGTTGTTGATAAAGGGGCTGATGTTCCTAAGGGTTACAGTTACATGCCTAAACCAGTGCCAACAAAATAATTTAGGGAGTCTTCTTATTCATCTAATTATGTTCTTTCTCTATCTGTTGGTGGGATAAATATTGGAAATTCACAAATTTTATGCATTAATCATGGGACAGCTAATGTGGTCCATTTTGATGCATAGGGAAAATTGAATGATGCTGAAAATAGTAATATTACAGTCAAAATTGAGAACATGGTTGTAGGTGAAAATTTGCTTGAGGATCAGTCTGTCATGCCTCCTAATGAACATCCTGCTAAGAAACTTGTCATGCATGATAAAGCTTATGATGTTCCATCACTAATTCCTCATGAAGATACTCAAACAAGTGAAAAGTTCTATGGTGTTAATTCTGAATTTTTCCAATCTAATTTTCACCCTAATTTGCTTATTGATGAATCTGATTTCATTGTGCATGTTTCAAATGCGAGAGGAATACTACATCATCAGTTGAGACCTCCTGACCTCATGGATGTTAACTTTGCACGATTGGAGGAGAATAAATTTAACATTCAGTCTGAACAAGCGCAACACCGGGTTGTTTCTTTCCTTGTTGAAACTCCTAAAGTTTATGATTTTGATTATGGAGGTTTAGGGAAGACAATGTGTGTATGGATTTATCACGGTTTCAAAGAGTTATCTCAATTGCTGATTATTCCTGTTGAGAATTTTGAGTTTGAATGTTGCATTGTTGAGGTTTATTTTGCTGAATATAAGGATGAATTTGCATTCTTGAGGACTATTACTATCACCTTACTACTTGTCCATGTGCTGAAAAGACAAATAAGTGTGGGTCTCAACTCACCTTGTCTGATCATCAGTCATTTTGAGTCCCTTTGTACATAATGTTGATTTGAATAAATGCAGCTTGCCCTGCTATTCTTTCGCTTTAAGTCTATTTTTTGGGTTTTCATTAGGATAGATGGCTTTAGTTTAGATTGCTTTGCTTTTCCTTTGGTTGGCTTTTGTGTTGCTTTTGCTTTTGGTTTGATTGTCTGCTTTGCTTCTTCAGCTTGGTTTCCCCTGTTTTCTGTTGGGAGTTTCTTATTTGCATAACAACAATTATTTTATCTGGGACTGTTTTGGGTATTCCTTTTACAAACTCTAATCATCCTTCTAGGATATGTTGGTGAAACATTCTATTCAGTGACACATGTGCTAAATATTTAAAGGTGGACAAGTCATTGGATTGAATTAGCTCTTGAATGTGCTCAAATCTTATATTTTACACACATCTTAAGAATCTTGAGGTTGCTGTAGGATCTTTGCAAGGTCTTGTTAAGTGAAAAATCTTATATTTCTACTTCAATGCCACTATGATTATCAACCCTAAGTGCTAGCTTCATTTCTTATAGGTTGAAATTAAAGAATGAAAAGAAATTAAAAAGAAAAAAAAGAAAGAAAAGAAAATATTGAATATCCAAAGAAGGTGAGTTCAACCTTTTAGGGGAATCCAAATATCTCTACCGGGACTATGAACGCCTAGCTGGCAGTAGAGCTATGTTTGGGAGAATCATAGTGATAACCTCGTCAGGGCTATGGATGCTTGACTAGAAATGAGGCTCTATCCAAGTTGCTTTTGAAGTTAGAATATTTATGTAGCTTAACATGACTGAAGTTGGTTTCTTGAAACAGCTGAAGGATGGAAATTTATACACTTGCACACACTTGGATTTCTAGCACAAGAAAGGCTAGCTTGTCCATTGATTTTGAAACTTTAGTTTTTTGGTTGACTTGATGTGAGGATCAAAACCAGAGATTCTGGGTTCTTGATTCCAGTTTGTCATCGAAATGCTCTGAAGCATTTTCCCAGTGGAGTTGCTATTTGTTGTGCACTTTTAACACACATGCCCCACCAGAGGTGGGGACCCTCTTTCTCTTCTACACCTTTTTACCTTGGCTTTGTCAATTTTTGGTTTTTCTCTTCTTGGAGGTTATTTTGGGATTAGGTCCAGATTTGATTTGATAAGGGTGGTATTTTGAAGCGTTTTAGGGCCTTGAATTTTAGAAATAGGGAATTCTGATGTGAATTTTCAATGTGATGTGTAAATATTTTTGCACCAAGGAATAGAGGATGAAAAATTAGGCCAAGTTTCTTTTTGAACTTTTCAAAAATTCCTTCGGGAAAAAAAGTTATGGGGTTTCAAAGTTTTTCTCCGGATTTCTCCGGATTTTTTGTCAAATCCGGGATTATCCACCATGTCCATATTTCTCTAGATTTTTTGTCAACCGGGATTTTTTCACTGCCTGTGATTTTTTGTCAAATCCTCTGATTTTCCAATTCTATCCAGACATTTTTACAACTGATTTTTCCACCCCATCCGGATTTTTTGTCAAATCTGGGATTTTCCACCTCATCCTGATTTTTCCGGATTCTTGTCATTTTTCAGGATTTTCCCTTCCTGGCGGATTTTTTCGAACTTCCTGTCACGATTTTCTTGAACTCCGAAATTTATTAATAGGGTTACATTTATGAAATTTTATGACGGAGTTGAGATTTCCAAGGGTTTATTTATGCTTAATTTTAATATTTTGTGGTTGAATTTTCGCATGTGAGCTTTAATGATTATATCTATTTTTTCAGGATTAAATTAAAAAAGGAGGACTTGCATATGGATTCGTGCCAGGAGGAAAATCTAGAAAATATTTAAAATGCACCTATATAAGAATCTGTGCCACAGCTGGAATATATGTTTCGAACATGGAGTGACGTGTGATGCTATTTTCACTCTCCAATCATAATTTTTTATTCAAATTGAGGTGGCAAATTGTTGATTTCTTATTGCTCTTGGATGTAACTACCTTTATGCTATTGGATGATGATGTACCACATTTTTTAAACCCTAATGTAAATTCTTAGGGTTTCTTGAGGATTAATTGCATCCATTGGATTGAATTTAATCTTGACCCTTGATTTAAAAATGTAATATCTATAAAAGGCTATGCCTTCTCATTTGTAAAAAGGTTAGAAGGGGTTAGAGAATAGTTGATCAGAGGCTGCAAAGCCAGAATTGGCTAAGTTAGAGGTTAGATTCTGCAAGTCAGTAGCTGTAGGAGAGGAGAGAAACTGGAAATTGTTACGTAATGCTGGAGAAGATAATGCAAATGGGTTATTGATTTGGAAAATTTTGTGTTTACCTTTGATAGTTTATGGTTTCTTGTTCTTAATTCTCAGTGTTAGATGTTAGTTTTCAGTTCTTTCATGATAATGGTGAAATGTTAATGATGTTGATCGATCTCCGGTCCATACTTTTAGCAATTTGCTGATTGTAAGTTGCTGTGTAAAGTTATTCTGGGCCTTATTTTGTGCTAAGTTCAACTATGGATGCTTGTTTACATTGCACAATTTACTAGGTATGTGGATGAATGTTCATAGTCTGAAAATCTTCAGTTTCCTTAGAAGATTGCACCATTTTTGCGGAGTTGCAGGCTTGTCCTTGATTAAGCAGAAATTGGTTTTATTGGAGATTTGTTCATTTGCAACATTCATCATTGTTGTGATTGATTTTAGGAGTAATTTTAATCTTATATCTCTCTTAAACTCTTATCTTTTGCTATTTATTTTATTATCTGGGTTAAATTTAGGTTTTGAAGTATCAATATATTGCTAGATTTGATAAATTCAAGTCCAGTGTTTTCTTGTAGTAAGGTCCCTTTGTGATTACCAAAATTTTCACATTATCTCTGAGTTGTTTCACTGCATTGTCAAGACTTGACATTAGATACCTTGGGGTTATCTCTTTTCCCATAGAGATTTACCTTTCAAGAGAGATAGGATATCATATTCTGTCTGAGTTGTTGCTGTGCAGAAAACACCATCAACAATAATTTTGATAATAGGTTGATATTTTGGCATGGCTTGACTTATTTGGTAGACAACATAGTGCTTTTCTGACACCCTAGGGGCTTTTTTGGCAACGCAACACCCTTGTAACAACAAAGTGGCACAAGCACCACCTTTTGTGACAACACCTCTTGGTTCAGCACAATGATAATGATCTAGTATTTGATATTGTTTAAATAGATACAAGATAATGTGTATTTGATGATGTAAACAACTCCTAGATGTAATTATGTAAAAAATAGCTCCTAGCTGTAACTATGTCATGTTAGAGATGTATTGGGTGGGGAAAAAATTATATAGTTGTGGGAAGGGCATTCTGTATCTCCTGATACTTCCATGTAAATGACTCTCTTTTTATTCTGTTGATTATAAGATATCTAATACAAAAAATTGTTACTATAAAATAATATTTGTGTCATTAAATTTGAATTTGAAAATTGTATATGAAATATTGTATGATTTATTTTCAAGTTTGTAGAGTATCCTTAGCATTAAATGTTGGTGGAGGTAACTTTATTAATTTAAAGATGTGAAGTGGATGTGAGAGAAAGTATAGAAATATGTGTACTTGAAAGTCCACATAGATAGCATGGACTTGTATTTATTGTAGCTTAAACATACATGAATGATCATGGGGATGTGTCATGGGAACCTATTTGACTTTTTTCCATTAAAAGAAAGTTTGGTTGTTGTAAACATTTGAACATGTATTAATTTAAAGAGAATGCATTTTACTTTGAAAGAGTTCCCTAATTTTACCAAATTATCTTATATTGCAACCAAATATCATTTATTTTGTTCACCTATAATGGTATAGGTACACATGTACATGTGAACATGTATTTGTGCTTTACAATTTTTTTTCTACACTTTATTTTTAACTAATTTATGCCGAAGGTGTATCCAATATGAATATGATCAAGATAAAATATTTAATTGACAACTCACAATCCTCAATAGGCCTTGGAGATGATCAAACTGATCGTGGTTGTTAATGGTGTTGGATTTTCATTCGTTGGTTGCTAGAATCACTTAGAAAAAATATCCCACTTGCACTTTGAAAACTACATAATAAATTTTAGTGGTTTCATTTTTCTTTTAATATTCTCTGCTGACAAAGGCCTCTGTAGATGGGGAATCAAAATTAGGGAAATGAGCCTGATGATTTGATTATGCAGATCTTAGAGAGGCAACTGATAATTTTGATGTCAAGAACAATATGTAACAATAGAGTGAATTGTTTGTGAATTGACAGGGAAGGCTGCAGAGTGGGAGAGAAAATTGTTATGAAAAGTTTGTTTTCAAGATAGGGTCATCGAGGTATTCATGTCTCTCATCAGAATATTCTTACATTACTTGGATTCTCTATGCTTGAAGACATGAGGCTCATGCTCCACAACCTTTGCTACCATTTTCCCTGCATATGCAAAAATGGGGGTTTTGGAACACAATATGGACATCCATCAAAGCATAAAAGATAGATGAATTTAGTCTGATGTTGTGGTTGCAACTGACCTGGTAGACATGCATACAAAATGTGGAATCATAGACAAGGCACATGAAGTGTTTACCAAGATGCCTCAAATAGATGTGGTCTTGTGGACTGCAATGCTTGCAGGATATGCACAAAATGGACTTATTGAAAAGGCTTTAGAAATTTCCAAGCAAATGCAATTGTCAGGTTTGAAGCCAAATTCCCTAACCTTTGCTAGCATCCTCCTTTCCCATGCCAAAATGGGAGATTTAGAATAGGGTATAGACATCCATTGAAGCATAAAAGATAGAGGAAATTTGTTAGATATTATGCTCGCAACTACCCTAGTAGACATGCATGCAAAAAGTGGAAGCATTAGCAAGGCATGTGAATTGTTTGACAAAATACCTGTAAAACATGTCATCTCATGGACTGTAGTAGTTTCAGGATATGCACAAAATTGATTTGTTGAAAACACTTTAGAAAATTTCAAGTAAATGCAATTGGCAGGTGTAAAGCCATATTCCACAACCTTCGCCAGTATCCTCCCTACCTATGCCAAAATGTGAGCTTTAAACATGGTATGGACATCCTTCAAAGCATCATGGAAGGAGGATTTTTTTTCATATATTATAGTTCAAAATGTTCTGTAGATATGTATGAAAAATGTGGAAGCATAGAAAAGGCATGAGGATTGTTTGACAGAATGCCTCAAAGAGAGGTTATCTCATTGAATGCAATGATTGCAGGATATGCACAAAATAGTTTTTTTTAAAGATTTAGAAATTTTCAAGCAAATGCAATTGGTAGGTGTAAATCCAGAATCCACAACTTTTTCCATCATTCTCCCTGCCTGTGCCAAAATATGGCATTGGAACAAGGTATAGAGGCATCCTTCAAAGCATCCAAAACAACCTAACAATGTACATGCTAAAAAGAATGTTTCATTAATAATGAAAGCCTTTTTTATTACTATACAATTGCATGTCACTTTTAAGAGAAGGAATTAAAACTTTTCATATGACATTACAAATTTCATTTTTTAGACATATTTGAAAGTGTTGTCTTTCACATCTAATGAAAAATTTCTCTCAAATTATCTATTTATCAATACCACTGAGAGTAACAACCTTGATACAAATATTCTCTAGCACCCTTGGATTCCTAGTTATATTGAAAGTGTGCTTTCTATATCACAAACAGATAAGTTAGAATATGACTCTTTTAACATGTTGATAAATTGTAATGAGGCACAAACAAAAAATTAAAATGTGTTTGGCCCGGAGAATGGACGTTAACCTCACAATCCGGTAGGGGTTCAAATGATAGAGAATAAATAAAGCTATCAAAAGGAGAAATATGGACCTATTGAAATTATAAAAAAATAAATTGTTTTTTAATTTTTTCAAATAATAAGATTAGGTTAGATGTATTAAATGAAAGATGTTGATTATGGTTGTGATTATAAGCTTAAGCTTCTATTTAAATGAGTATTAGAGATATCAATTAATTGTTGGAACATTAAGATTTTATTAATGCTATGAGATTTCTACAATTCATAATGCTATCAATTTCTTGCTTCTAGATTTAGATTGTGTGAGAGTTTTTGCATCAACGCTTCGAATCACACTCTGTGTTCCATCATCAGGATGATAGAGAGCTCAAGGAGATTCATTATGATTAGTTGCAGACCTAAATTGATTAAAAAGAAGAAAAGAGAGAGGATGTGGTAAGAGGAAGGGGGAAGGGGAGACACAAATCACAAAAAAGAAAAAAATAACACAATTAATAACAAATAAAAGACCCATAAGAATTAAGAAAAAATAATTTAAATGCAACAAAGCTAAAAGCTAAAACTAAATACCACAATATAAAATGCAACATGCAAATGATTGTTTTTTCAAAAATGCATAAAGCAAAAAACTAGACAAAAACCCTTAACTATTAGATAACATTGAAAATGCATTAAATCAATGCACCTTAATCTATAAACATTAAAAATTCTTCAGTCTATAAAAAAATCAATGCAAATTTATAACTAAAAAGAGAAAGCAAGAACCAAACTATAAATTAAAACAAGAACAAATTCCCAAAACTTAAAACAAGAGCTAAACTAAATTTGATGAATATGCAACTATCTATATTAAATTAAAGATAAGAGTACATATTCACAAAAAAGGGTGGGTAGTAGAAAGGCACACCCCGTAAGTCACATGGGCAGTGCCCAGAAACAACCAAAAATCAAGTCACATGGGCCCAACCTAGAAGTCCAAGAGCATAAAATATAAAAACAATAAACAAGCCATTATGTGGCCAAAGCAGTGCCAGCAAAGTCGGGAGGGTCTTTGTCATCCATATTCTTCCCCCATACATCAGTGGGATCTGGAGTGATGTCAGGAGGAGCACCCAAGGCAGACCCCACCACCTAGGGCAAACCCCACCGTCCAGGGCCCCAACCCCATCAACCATACCCGCAGACCCCACTGACCATACCCACCAATGGTCGGTGGGGTCTGCAAACCCCACCATCCAAGGCTCCGCCACTATCCATATTCGCCCACCCCACCAGAGCTTCGCTCACCGACCATATGTGCCTTACCCACCGACCCCATCCATCATCATCATCTTTATTTTCTTTATCTTCTTCCTCGCACTGGGGCAAGATTGCAAGTGCTAGACGCGGAAAGCATTTACCACTATGTGGCCACCTAGAACCAGAGGTAGGCAGAGTATTAGAGGGCCACCTAGAACTCCCACCACCACTCCTCGAAGCACCACCAGAAGGCCATCCTTGAACAACCCGTGGCAGAGGAGAGCGGGGACATGCGGGGCCACTCCGCTGCAGACCCCGAGAAGGTGACCGATTGCGAGAGGAGGAGGGAGAGTCGGGGACCCGAGCCACAGTGCACAGGGCATTGCCCCAGTGGTCCAACATGACTTAGAGGTGAGCAACCTCTAGTGCAACCTTGTTTTCTTGCACCTGTATCTGTAAAAGCACATTAGAACAAATAACTGCTTTAGCATAGAGAGAAACATTAATATCCATTTGAGAATGAGAAAATATGCAGGTATTTATGTCTTTCCAAATATTGAAGAGGATTTCCACCCTGAAAGTGTGCCAAAGCTGGGTGAACTTAGCCAAGATCCTAGGTGGATCTCCCAGCAAAACCATATGCCAAGAAAAAGGTTCCGACCGAAAGGGCCTAAAGAAGTCATGAATCCAAGTCCAAAGCTGCTGAGCTCTAGGAAAAAACCAAAAAAGATGTTTAAAGCTTTTAGGTTGCCCACAAAAAGGGCAACGAGGGTCTTGAACCCCCAAGTGTATAAGCCGAGAACCCACATGCAAGCCTTGGAAAAGAATACACCAAGCAAAGTGGGCCAGCGTCAAATTAACACTCGCAGACCAAGTGGCAACGAATCTTTTACGCCAAACATGAGCAAAAGAGTGAAGTAGCCACCTCTGGTCCACACTGTGGATCATAGGAAAATGGGGTGAAAGTCACCTGTAACCAAGTCGTGGATTGTAGCTCCTGAGAGGAGTATCTTGAAACCACTTCCAGTCTTTCCACCAAGGTTTGT
>CM021101.1:342342621-342442384 GCA_007115665.2 Sequoiadendron giganteum | reverse complement strand
ATGATTTCCAAGATATGATAGATGCCTATATTTTTGTGTTTTTGGAATGCAAGATATACATGATTTACATGATGTTTCTAACATGAATGCATATGAAGGATGCTTTATATTTTTGTGTTTCATAGGACTTCATCTTAATGCAAGAAAGAAGAAATGTTAATGTGATAAGAAATATGATGAAGAAAAGGTATTTATGTTAATATTAGAAATATTCAATATTTTGTTGAATCACAAAAGGATTTGCACTTTATCATCATTGGGTGGTAACTAACACAAATGCAGACAAACACTAGGATATGACATAAATCAAGGTGTACAAGGTCATCCACTTGCTAACAATAGACAGTCATAGACAAGGAGTCCCTTAACTCATACTAAGGGAAAAATTTCCCTAATCTTTTTGTTAAGACAAACCACAAACAACAAACAAAGAAAAGATGGGTCATGAGACGTCATTTCTCCTCTAAATCCTTCATGGGACATCCTCGAGGAAACTAGTAACATGAATCAAAATTGAAAGTTTAAAAAGACAATTGACAGACAACAATCAAAGAAAAAGAGTCCTAAGACACCGTTTCTTCTCTAAATCCTTCATGGGACATGCTTGAGAAGGCTAGTAACCGGACTTGAATACCAATTCATAAAAAGATAATACAAAGTAAGATATAAATTCATAAAGCCAATAAAATTACTTTCCAAAACTTGATCTTGTATGAATGTTCGATGTTTGACATAGCCTGATGTGAGGGATGACACATACCGTATAATACATTGAGTCTGGTTTTGACTTTGTGACTATCTGTGTAAGGCATGACAAATCCTTGTTTTCAAAAAGACAAGTGTCATATAAGATGTTGAGCCTGATTTCGTTGATGTGAAAATCTACATGAGGCCATGAAAATTGATGATGTATAATGTTACGAAAGACATATCTTGCTTAAGACATAAATTGATCATTCTGACAATATGTTTGATTTTGACTTGATGACAGTTTAACTTGTTTTGCTTGATGGTGTATAACTTGTCTTGATTCCTTGACTGTTATGAGTGTGTGTGTGTTGATTTGTGTGGACTTGAGATGGCATACCCTAAAGGATTGACCTAGTGTGGCCTCGGGGGCTCATCGATTGATTGCCTTGCCTACATTGTACATGTAGAGACCTCGTAGTTCGACTTGACTTTGACTGACATGAATGTTTGACACATATTATCCTAACTTAATGTTTAGATGATGTGTGTGATAAAACCTAATGGACTGACCTAGTGCGGCCTTGGGGGCTCATCAATTGATGGCCTTACCTATGTTATACATGAAGAGACCTCGTAGTTTGACACGACAAATGACTTTGACATATACAAAGAATGAGTCATGATTTTATGTGTGTGATACATGACAAAGCTAGACATATGGATCTAATGCCTTAAGGGAACATCGGTTGATGGTCTTTCCTTTGTCTAGTCATAGAGGCAAAGTAGCTTGACTATGTCTATGACTGAGTTGACACAACTAACTCTAACTCTATTTTTTATTCTTTTGTCTTTTTAGAGGTTTTTTTTTATGTTTTTCCATTTTTTTCAGGGCATTTTTCAATGCTGAGATGATATGTACAAGGTCAAAATGACATTGATCGAGGATTTTCCCCTAGTTGGGAATAAGACCTATAGGATAGAATGGGGAGACAGAATGCACTTGATGTCAATCATTCTAAATAATGGATAAGACAACCATTTATTATGGGTGATGGTGAAAAGTCTAATTGGAATGATGGTAGACGGGGATAAGACAACCATTTATTATGGGTGATGGTGAAAAGTCTAATTGGAATGATGGTAGATGAAGGAGTAAATTTGACTACACGTGGTGCCTATTTGCTAGGTTTTCACCATGGTACTTATCCATAGTGCCACCGAAGTGGTTTTCACTATTGGATGGATTATTTCTCTTTACTATTTTCTTGATTTTTCTTTTTTTTTAGTGTTACAAAACTCCTGTTTGCCAGGTTTTCATCAAGGTAACAATTTTTATTTTTATTTTTTCGTATTTTTCCAATTAAGACATGGTTCTCAGAAGCTACGCATATAATCTCTTCAAATGAAGGTTGTTGATCAGTGATAAAAGTGGTTCTCCTTCAATGGTAGAGAGTTTATATGCTCTTGATCCAAAAGCTTTTGTAACAATATAAGGCCCTAACTAGTTTGGTTCAAATTTGCCTTATTTTTCTCATTTAGCTTGATTCTTCAGGTTCTCCATTAAGACCAATTCACCAATGTCAAAGTGTCGATTTAGAACTTTCCTATTATAGCTACGATGACGATGGTTCTAATATGCTTGAAGATGATCTAATTGCTTTTGTCTTTGTTAATCTAAGAATTCTAACTCATGTAATCTTGATACATGTTGTGCACTTTTCACACACATGCCTCGCTAGAGGCAGGGACCCTCTTTTTCTTCTACATCTTTGTACCTTGGCTTTGTCAATTTCTGGTTTTTCTCTTCTTGGAGGTTATTTTGGGATTAGGTGCAGATTTGATTTGATAAGGGTTGTATTTTGAAGCATTTTGGGGCCTTGGATTTTAGAAATGGGGATTTTTGAAGTGAATTTTCAATTTGATGTGTAAATATTTTTGCACCAATGGATAGAGGACGAAAAATTAGGCCAAGTTGTTTTTGAACTTTTCAAAAATTCCTTCAGGAAAAAAAAGATATGGTGTTTCAAAGTTTTTCTACGGATTTCTGGTCAAATACAAGATTATCCACCTCATCCGCATTTCTCCGGATTTTTTGTCAAATCTGAGATTATCCACCACGTCTGAATTTTTGTGAATTTTTTGTCAAATCCGAGATTATCCAACCTGTCCGGATTTTTCTGGATTTCTTGAGATTTTTGGGATTTTTCCTTCCTTCCAGATTTTTCCCGATTTTTGGTGGATTTTTGCGAACGTCCTGCCACAATTTTCCTGAACTTCAAAAATTTTATGACGGAGTTGAGATTTCCAAGGGTTTATTTATGCTTAATTTTAATATTTTGTGGTTGTATGTTTGCATGTGATCTATTAATGATTATATCTATTTTTCAAGATTAAATAAAAAAAGGACTTGCATATGGATTTGTGCCAGGAGGAAAATCTGGAAAATATTTAAAATGCACCTACATAAGAATCTATGCCACAACCTGTCTATAAATGGAATATATGTTTCAAACATGGAGTGACATGTGATGTTGTTTTCACTCTCCAATCATAATTTTTTATTCAAATCAAGGTGGTAGATTGTTGATTTCTTATTGCTCCTGGATGTAACTGCCTTTATGCTATTGGATGATGATGTACCACATTTTTTAAACCTTAATGTAAATTCTTAGGGTTTCTTGAGGATTAATTATATCCATTGGGTTGAATTTAATCCTGGACCTTGATTTAAAAATGTAATATCTATAAAAGGCCAGTGCCTTCTCATTTGTAAGTAAGTCAGAGAAGGTTAGAGAATAGTTGATCAGAGGCTACAAAGCCAAAATTGGATAAGTTAGAGGTTAGATTCTACAAGTTAGTAGTTGTAGGAGAGGAGAGAAACTAGAAATTATTATGTAATGCTGGAGAAGATAATGCAAATGGGTTGTTGATTTGGCAAACTTTGTGTTTACCTTTGACAGTTTATGGTTTCATGTTCTTAATTCTCGGTGTTAGATGTTAGTTTTCAATTCTTTCATGATAATGGTGAAATGTTAATGATGTTGATCGATCTTCAGTCCATACTTTTAGCAATTTGCTGATTGTAAGTTGTGTAAAGTTAGTCTGGGCCTTATTTTGTGCTAAGTTTAACTATGGATGCTTGTTTACATTGCGCCATTTATTGGGTATGTGGATGAATATTCATAGTCTGAAAATATTCAGTTTCCTTAGAAGATTGCACCATTTTTGCGGAGTTGTGGGCTTGTCCTTGATTAAGCAGAAATTAGTTTTATTGGAGATTTGTCCATTTGCAACATTCATCATTGTTGTGATTGATTTTAGGAGTAATTTTAATCTTAGATCTCTCTTAAAATTATATCTTTTTCTATTTATTTTATTATCTGGGTTAAATTTAGGTTTTGAAGTATCAATATATTGCTAGATTTGATAAATTCGAGTCTAGTGTTTGCTTGTAGTAAGGTCCCTTTGTGGTTACCAACATTTTCACATTATCTCTGAGTTGTTTCACTACATTGTCAAGACCTGAAATTAGAGACCTTGGGGTTATCTATGTTCCCATAGAGATTTCCCTTTTAAGAGAGATAGGATATCATATTATGTCTGAGTTGTTGCTATGTAGAAAACACCATCAACAGATTGACGCTAGAAGGAGGGCTTGAATAAGCAAGCTGGATCAATTTTTGTCCACCATTTCTCTTGAGAGGTTCAGAAGAAGAACCAAATCTACTCTAGGAAAGGAATAATTTCAAGAGTTGCAAGCCTCTACTAGGTCAAGAAAGGCCAGGAAAATGGGAGAATCATCATCCACTTAGCCACTTCCATCACCCCCATCATCCTCATCCTCATCCGATTCTAAAGAAATCCCTATTCCACAGCCCCAACCTGTCATAAATCAGCCATTACCACCCCCACCTCCACCAATGGATTTCCTTGCCAATAACCTGTCCCCTCTATTTTTCAATAATTACACAATGTCATGCCCAAGAACCCTAAGCATTTTTTCTCTAGGTTTCACACAAATGATCCCAAAAGGACTACTAAAGAGCACATTAGGATTTTTAAAATTACCTTCAAGGATAGGGGAATTAATCATGAGGATGTTTCTTGTAGACTTTTCCCCTATTCTCTAGGAGATGAGGCATTCTATTGGTATAACCATCTTCCTGCTGGGTCTATTACTACTTGGATTCAGTTGGAGACTGCATTTTTATAGATATTTGGGGTCCCAATCAGTTCTAGTGGGCTTTATCTGTAGTTTACTAGAGTAAAGAGGGAGGCAAATGAACCAATAGGGGATTTCAATAATAGGTTCCATAGGGCTTATGCTAGGCTACAACCCCCTTATGTTGTGGATGATGCCTCTGCCAGGGAGGTTTATTATGAGGCTTTGGATAGTTTAACATCTACCTTTGTGAATTGGAGAGAAAACCCTCCTGTCAGCCTACTTGAAGCTTATGATGTGGCTATTAAAGTGATCACAAATTTAAGACAACACTTGTCTGGACCCCTGCCATTAGCTGGTCAAACAGTTATGTTGGGTTCAACTCCTTAGCTACCTTTGGTTTCACACCCAAGTCAACCCTTGAATCAAGCCCCACCTATGCCAAATTACTATTCTAATGTGAATCAACTTGCATTCTCTCACCAGAAATCTAATGTACCCAATTACTTGTAGAGATCTCAGACATTTAACCAATCCTCGAACCATGGGTTCCATTCTATTTATATGCAAAATTTAGCTAGTGTTGTTCCTCCATCAGACAATGCAGATAAGGGGAGGCTGGATGAACTCATAGAGCTAGTAAATAAGTTGGCCACCAAAGTCACCTACCTAAGGAACCAAATCAATCAACCTCGGGCCACCGAAAGGGGAAATCAATTCAATTGTAATCAAGATTAGGGGAAAAACATTGATAGGGAACAATATTTTGAAAATCAACACTCAGGGCCAACATTTGATAGAAGGAAGCTACCACACCAAAATAGGACTTGGGATATAAGGCTTGACAATGAAAGAGTCCTAACATCTTTGGAACATCCAAAAAATAAAGAAAATCCCCTAGCTAGTGTATATCTAGCAAAAGCAGCTCTATCTGGATTGGGGTAGGCTTCATAACACCAATCAACACTCTGAAATGGATTGTCAAGAATTTCAGACTATTGAATCTATTTTCCAATAGAAGATCCAACATGCCCACAATAATTTGAGTGGATAGGAGATAGTACTAGCTTATCCTTATGACATATCGGTCTTGGTGGTGGATCATGCACCATTTCCAAGGAGTGAAGAGAATGGACCAAAAGAAAAACAAGACAAAAGTGTTGAAACACAGTATGCATACAATGAAGAATCTATAGTTTGATATTTTGAAAGTGATGAGGAGGATGGCAATGGTCCACTAGAGGTGGAAGAGCAGGTCTGGTTTACAGATCATACAAAGGATGTGCATCAAACTATGAAGAATGAGTCTCCAATAGAATAATTTCAACAAGATGTTGAGGAGTGCCCAGTAGAAAATTCAACTGGCATTGGATCTGAGAAGGGCATAGCAGTAGACACTGAGGTAGCCCTAGAGGGGGTTCAGATTTCAATTGAGAAGCCTCAACAGATTATCAATGAGTGTCCCATGAAGCAAATTGAATGAACTAATGTTGTTGATAAAGGGGCTGATGTTCCTAAGGGTTACAGTTACATGCCTAAACCAGTGCCAACAAAATAATTTAGGGAGTCTTCTTATTCATCTAATTATGTTCTTTCTCTATCTGTTGGTGGGATAAATATTGGAAATTCACAAATTTTATGCATTAATCATGGGACAGCTAATGTGGTCCATTTTGATGCATAGGGAAAATTGAATGATGCTGAAAATAGTAATATTACAGTCAAAATTGAGAACATGGTTGTAGGTGAAAATTTGCTTGAGGATCAGTCTGTCATGCCTCCTAATGAACATCCTGCTAAGAAACTTGTCATGCATGATAAAGCTTATGATGTTCCATCACTAATTCCTCATGAAGATACTCAAACAAGTGAAAAGTTCTATGGTGTTAATTCTGAATTTTTCCAATCTAATTTTCACCCTAATTTGCTTATTGATGAATCTGATTTCATTGTGCATGTTTCAAATGCGAGAGGAATACTACATCATCAGTTGAGACCTCCTGACCTCATGGATGTTAACTTTGCACGATTGGAGGAGAATAAATTTAACATTCAGTCTGAACAAGCGCAACACCGGGTTGTTTCTTTCCTTGTTGAAACTCCTAAAGTTTATGATTTTGATTATGGAGGTTTAGGGAAGACAATGTGTGTATGGATTTATCACGGTTTCAAAGAGTTATCTCAATTGCTGATTATTCCTGTTGAGAATTTTGAGTTTGAATGTTGCATTGTTGAGGTTTATTTTGCTGAATATAAGGATGAATTTGCATTCTTGAGGACTATTACTATCACCTTACTACTTGTCCATGTGCTGAAAAGACAAATAAGTGTGGGTCTCAACTCACCTTGTCTGATCATCAGTCATTTTGAGTCCCTTTGTACATAATGTTGATTTGAATAAATGCAGCTTGCCCTGCTATTCTTTCGCTTTAAGTCTATTTTTTGGGTTTTCATTAGGATAGATGGCTTTAGTTTAGATTGCTTTGCTTTTCCTTTGGTTGGCTTTTGTGTTGCTTTTGCTTTTGGTTTGATTGTCTGCTTTGCTTCTTCAGCTTGGTTTCCCCTGTTTTCTGTTGGGAGTTTCTTATTTGCATAACAACAATTATTTTATCTGGGACTGTTTTGGGTATTCCTTTTACAAACTCTAATCATCCTTCTAGGATATGTTGGTGAAACATTCTATTCAGTGACACATGTGCTAAATATTTAAAGGTGGACAAGTCATTGGATTGAATTAGCTCTTGAATGTGCTCAAATCTTATATTTTACACACATCTTAAGAATCTTGAGGTTGCTGTAGGATCTTTGCAAGGTCTTGTTAAGTGAAAAATCTTATATTTCTACTTCAATGCCACTATGATTATCAACCCTAAGTGCTAGCTTCATTTCTTATAGGTTGAAATTAAAGAATGAAAAGAAATTAAAAAGAAAAAAAAGAAAGAAAAGAAAATATTGAATATCCAAAGAAGGTGAGTTCAACCTTTTAGGGGAATCCAAATATCTCTACCGGGACTATGAACGCCTAGCTGGCAGTAGAGCTATGTTTGGGAGAATCATAGTGATAACCTCGTCAGGGCTATGGATGCTTGACTAGAAATGAGGCTCTATCCAAGTTGCTTTTGAAGTTAGAATATTTATGTAGCTTAACATGACTGAAGTTGGTTTCTTGAAACAGCTGAAGGATGGAAATTTATACACTTGCACACACTTGGATTTCTAGCACAAGAAAGGCTAGCTTGTCCATTGATTTTGAAACTTTAGTTTTTTGGTTGACTTGATGTGAGGATCAAAACCAGAGATTCTGGGTTCTTGATTCCAGTTTGTCATCGAAATGCTCTGAAGCATTTTCCCAGTGGAGTTGCTATTTGTTGTGCACTTTTAACACACATGCCCCACCAGAGGTGGGGACCCTCTTTCTCTTCTACACCTTTTTACCTTGGCTTTGTCAATTTTTGGTTTTTCTCTTCTTGGAGGTTATTTTGGGATTAGGTCCAGATTTGATTTGATAAGGGTGGTATTTTGAAGCGTTTTAGGGCCTTGAATTTTAGAAATAGGGAATTCTGATGTGAATTTTCAATGTGATGTGTAAATATTTTTGCACCAAGGAATAGAGGATGAAAAATTAGGCCAAGTTTCTTTTTGAACTTTTCAAAAATTCCTTCGGGAAAAAAAGTTATGGGGTTTCAAAGTTTTTCTCCGGATTTCTCCGGATTTTTTGTCAAATCCGGGATTATCCACCATGTCCATATTTCTCTAGATTTTTTGTCAAATCTTGGATTATCCACCCCATCTGGATTTCTCCAGATTTTTTGTCAAATCTGGGATTATCCACACCGTCCGGATTTCTCCGGATTTTTTGTCAAATTCGGGATTATCCACCTCGTCCAGATTTTTCTGGATTTCTTGCAATTTCTCGGATTTTTCCTTCTTTTCAGATTTTTCCGGATTTCTGCCCATTTTCGAGATTTTCTCTTCCTGGAGGATTTTTCTGAACTTCCAGTCACGATTTTCTTGAACGCTGAAATTTATTAATAGGGTTAAATTTCTGAAATTTAATGACGAAGTTGAGATTTCCAAGGGTTTATTTATGCTTAATTTTAATATTTTGTGGTTGGATTTTCGCATGTGAGCTATTAATCATTATATCTTTTTTTTAGGATTAAATAAAAAAAGGACATGCATATGGATTCATGCCAGGAGGAAAATCTAGAAAATATTTAAAATGCACCTACATAAGAATCTTTTCCATAGCCTGTCTACAGCCAGAATATATGTTTCAAAAATGGAGTGACGTGTGATGTTGTTTTCACTTTCCAATCATAATTTTTTATTCAAATCAAGGTGGAAGATTGTTGATTTCTTATTGCTCCTAGATGTAGCTGCCTTGATGCTATTGGATGATGATGTACCACATTTTTTAAACCTTAATGTAAATTCTTAGGGTTTCTTGAAGATTAATTGCATCCATTGGATTGAATTTAATCCTGGCCCTTGATTTAAAAATGTAATATCTATAAAAATCTAGTGCCTTCTCATTTGTAAGTAGGTCAAAGAAGGTTAGAGAATAGTTGATCAGAGGCTACAAAGCCAAAATTGGCTAAGTTAGAGGTTAGATTCTGCAAGTCAGTAGCAATAGGAGAGGAGAGAAACTAGAAATTGTTATGTAATACTGGAGAAGATAATGCAAATGGGTTGTTGATTTGGCAAACTTTTTGTTTATCTTTGACAGTTAATGGTTTCTTGTTCTTAATTCTCGGTGTTAGATGTTAGCTTTCTATTCTTTCATGATAATGGTGAAATGTTAATGATGTTGATCAATCTTTGGTCCATACTTTTAGCAATTTGCTAATTGTAAGTTGTTGTGTAAAGTTAGTCTGGGGCTTATTTTGTGCTAAGTTCAACTATGGATGCTTGTTTACATTGTGTCATTTACTGGGTATGTGGATGAATATTCATAGTCTGAAAATCTTTAGTTTCCTCAGAAGATTGCACCATTTTTGCGGAGTTGCAGGCTTGTCCTTGATTAAGCAGAAATTGGTTTTATTGGAGATTTTTCCGTTTGCAGCATTCATCATTGTTGTGATTGATTTTAGGAGTAATTTTAATCTTAGATCTCTCTTAAACTCTTATCTTTTGCTATTTATTTTATTATTTGGCTTAAATTTAGGTTTTGAAGTATCAATATATTGTTAGATTTGATAAATTCAAGTGCAGTGTTTGTTTGTAGTAAGGTTCCTTTGTGATTACCAACATTTTCACATTATCTCTGAGTTGTTTCATGGCATTGTCAAGACCTGACATTAGAGACCTTGGGGTTATCTTTGTTCCCATAGAGATTTACCTTTCAAGAGAGATAGGATATCATATTCTGTCTGAGTTGTTGTTGTGCAAAAAACACCATCAACAATACACGATATTCTTCATCATCAATATGACCTTTCAAGGATACCCTTAGGGAAGGAATTTCAACCTCAATAGGTAAGATAGCTTCAGAATTGAATATTACGGAATATGGAGTGGTTCCAGTGGAAGTACGGATGCTTGTGTGATAGGCCCATAAGGCAAGATTAAGTTGTAGATGCCAGTCACGACCAACGTCATTGATAGTATTTTTGAGGATTTTGATAATAGTTTTATTAGATGCCTCTACTTGGCCATTACCTTGTGGGTAATATGGGGTGGAAAAATTGTGTTGGATGTGGAATTCTTCATAGAGATGGCAGACTTCCTAGTTTTTGAATGGACGTCTAGTGTCTGTGATGATGGATTGAGGAACACCATACTAATAGATTATGTAGTTTAGGATAAACTTGGAAATTTGTGTGCCAATAATATAGGGCATATGAATAGCTTCAATCCACTTGGTGAAGTATTCAGTGGCGGTTATGATGAACTTATCGCCATTGGATGATGGAGGGTGTATCTTACCTATGAGGTCAAGTCCCCATTGGGAAAAGGGCCATGGTGAAGTAATTAGACAGAGCTCATGTGCTACCACTTGTATCAAATCTTTTTGTATCTGACACTGTCGATATTTCTTCACAAAGATATATGAGCCATTTTCCATAGTAGGCCAATAATAACGTAATCTCATAATCTTGTGGGCTAAGGTAGGACTGCTAGAATTGGATCCACAGATACCTTCATGTACCACACGTAAGGTTGCTTGTGCTTCTTCAGTATCGAGACATCTCATCAAGGTGTTATCTAAGGTATGTCTATACAGGGTATCTCCGATGATGGTGTATTTGGTAGACCTACAGATAAAGGTTCTACGTTGGTTGTTTGATAGGTCTAAAGGTAGGATTTGGGAATTTAGATAGTCATATATGTCCTTGTACCAAGGGGAAGTAGGACCAAAAATCATACACACCATCATAGAATCGAGGACATCATAGGCAGGGACAAAAAATTGTTTGACCAAAAACTCAAATTTAGGCACGTTGCTAGGAATATCCAATAAGGAACCCATGGTTACCATAGCATTTGCTTCCCTATTCTGAATGCGGGGTATTTGTTGAAAGGTGATTTCATCAAAGTACTACTTCAAACTATTGGCCATGCACTTGTAGGGAGAAATCTTCTCATCTTTAGTTTCATATTCATCATTGACTTGTCGGACTACTAGCTGAGAATCTCCATAAACATGTAAACTCTTAATCTTCCATTGGGCTGCCATTCTTAGTCATGTCACTAAGGGTTCATATTCCACTATGTTTTTGGTGCAAGGGAAAGCAATACTAAATGATTTAGGAATAGTATCTCCTTGAGGTGTAACAAATAGTATTCCTCCTCTTGAACATTAGTATATGACTCATCAAAGTATAATTTCCATGTAGTTCTAGTGTCAACTTTGAAGATAAACTCATCGGGAAAATCTACCACTAAAGGATGGTCTGCCTTAATTGGTGCATCCACTAACTTATCTACAATTACTTTCCCTTTTATATCTTTCCTTTCCACATAGTGGATGTCATATTCACTAAGTATCATCACCCATTTAACCAATCGGCCTATTCATGTTGCTCTACTTAGAAGATATTTCAAAGGATCTATCTTTGTGACTAGAATGGTTTGGCAGTTTATCATATAGTGCCTAAGTTTTTGAGTAGCAAAGACTACTACAAGATAGGCATGTTCTATGTTATTGTATTTCAGTTCATATCTCACCAAAGCGCGACTGATGTAGTACACTGCCCTTTCATGACCTTGATCATCATTTTGTGTGAGTAGGGATCCTGATGCTGATTGAGTTGATGAAATGTAAAGTATCAAAGATCTATCATCTATACGTGGCATCAATACAGGTGGAGCAAGTAGATAATCCTTGATCTTTTGGAAATATTCTTTGCATTTGGGTGTCCAAACAAACGGTACTCCCTACTTGAGTAAATGTTGAAATGGATGTATTTTGTCTGCTAATTGTACTATGAAGCATCTGTAGACTGTAATCTCCCTTGTAGTGTTCTTAGCTGACCAATGCTAGCTGGTGGAGGCATATCCACTATAGCTTTTACTTTTACAGGGTCTACTTCAATGCCTCTTCTAGAAATGATGTATCTTAGAATTTTTCCTGATTTAACACCAAAGACACATTTTTTTGGATTTAGTCTAACTTTATAATTTTCTAGTCTCTAAAATATATTGTCTAAGACTTTCAAATGATCTTCTCTTTTCAATGATTTGTCTATTATTCCATTGACATATTCTTCCATGAGAGTATGTAAAAGGTCATGGAAAATAGTCGTCATTACACATTGATATGTAGCTCCAACATTTTTAAGCCCAAAAGGCATAACATTCCAGCAGTATGTTCCCCGTGGACATGTGAAAGTTGTCTTGTGTTGGTCCTCAGCTGCAATTTTGATTTGATTATATCTAGAGAAACCATCCATGAGAGATAGCATCTCACATCCTACTGTAAGATCTACTATCATTTCAATGTTCGACAAAGGGAAGTCATCCTTAGGACATGCCTTGTTGATATCTTTGAAGTTTGTACAAATGCGGATGCACCCAGATGATTTGGTGACTAGCACAAGATTTGATATCCATTCTGCATAGTCTATGGTTCTAATGAATCCAACATCCAATAGCTTCTTAAGTTCATCTTTGATCAATAGAGCAATTTGTGGATGCATTTTCCTTAACTTTTGCTTGAAAAGCTTAATACCTGGTGTAAGAGTGAATAAGGTGTAAAGCACAAAATACACTTCTTAATATGACATTATATCAAGGACAAATCAAATTGAACTAATTCAAAACAATAATCTACTGAAAGTGTCATATTGCTCTCTATCTCCAAAGATTTATTAAATCACTGTGGCTCTCAGATTGTGTTAGCAATGTGACTGTTAAAATGACTATCTGAAGAATGAGATGGATGCTAAATATAGGAAACTAATCCTATATGATGATTTCTAAATGATTAGACATGAAAATTGACAAATGAAGAGCTACAGGAGGTAGCCATGATATGAAAACTTGATTGTTGGATGCTTGAATGTTGAATTCTTGATGCTTGAATTCTTGCAGAGTAAGAGTGCATAAGTTAGATTATATGGATCTTCTCTTGGTTGAATGAGGATTTATTTATAGATTTCTTGGTTGTAGAAATGTGTAGGGATGGCAAAAGAGGCTTGGATTCAATCTAGAGGATTGAATTGTGAAAGATGGAGGAGATTGAGAGAAATTCGGAGATTGTTTGTACCCATGAAAACACTAGGCAAGAGAAGAGGAAAGATTGATGGAGGAGTATTGAGAGAAGAATTTGGAATTTATCTCCAAAACTTCCTGTGAAGTTTCAAAGCATTAATTTTGACACGATTTTAGACATAAATTAGACATAGGATATCTAATTTGATTTGAGGAAATATAGAGGAATATTCTTTATGCCTTTATTTAAATATTTTTGATTTATTTAAATTAGCAAAAGAGGGATAAATAATTTAATAAAACAAACTATAGAAGTTGTTTATTAAATTAAATAGAAGAATAATGAAAATTAATCAATAAAGCATTTGATCTTTATTTAATTAATTAAAGATTGATGTGATAGAATAAAATAGGGAAATGATAATTTAATCAAACAAAGTATTTAATTTGGTTTATTTAATTAAGATGAGATAATAGAAGAATTTGAATTTGAACGTGAACGTGAACTATATAAATAAATATTTCTATTTATTTAAACAGTAGAGGAATTTAGGATAATCAATTAAATAATTTGTATTTAATTAATCGGATTCTCCAGACCATTTTTAGGTGTATACATTTTCCCCCTCTTCGAAGTGATGTGTTTATGCGTTGCTTCAAAGAAAATTTTGCTGCTACTGCCAAGATCGATGATTAGAAATAATTCATTGTGCCCCAGATATGCCTCAGATATTGATTTTCAGATGATTGCCGATAATATGCCCCGTCGGGAGATAAATTAATGATTTGATGATTTTTGAGAAATTTTGAAATTTTTACGATTTCTGATGATTTGATGATGATTTGATGAATAAATAATTTATCTCCCTACAATGATGAAGAAAATATAGCCCGTGGTTGAATTTTCATTAAGTTTATGGATAAAATTAATCAAAATATAATTAAAAACCCACAAAAATCCCTTTTTCAAAAGTTATATAAAGTCCAACATGTCATTTTCAAAGTCATTTGCACCCTTTTGACTTTCAAAATTCAGTGAGAGAGACATTTCAGCCAGCTGGAGCAAGATGCCCATCCCTTACCACACTCACCGTTTCAAGCATGTGCAACGTCACCTATGGCTAGCCGTATGCAGACCTCCGGTATGTACCCATTATCCTCCTCATTTTTCATGCAATTTTGTTTTTTATGCTTTTTAATGTTTTTTAGTTAGTTTAGCGCATCCCAGTCATGTTGTAGCACTTTCACTCTAGTGTAGTGCTTCCAGTAGCTGTTTTAGCACTTGCGTTATTTTCTCTAGTGCTTCCATAGGATAGTTTAGCACTTTCACGATTTTAGTGCTTAGGTAGTTACTTTTAGCACATCGATGCCGGATTTTAATGCCTAGAAAGTTATAGCACTTTGATTTGGTAAAATAGCGCATCTATGGTCTATTGTAGCACTTCTAGTAAAGTGATGCTTTGATGGACTGTTTTAGCGCTTCGATGCGGTAAAATAGTGCTTAGGGTAAAGTAGTGCTTCAGATGCCTATTATAGCGCATCGGAGAGCTAAAGTAGCACTTCGGATAAAATAGCGCTTTGGGTGCTTGTTTTAGCGCATCTGACTGATAAAGTAGTGCTTTTGAGATTTATTGCTTTGGATGCCTATTGTAGCGCATCCATGTCAGAATTGTAGATTTTGACTTAGTTAGATTTGATTTCGTCAATCCCGATCATGTCCATTCTTCGGATTGGTATGATTGATTAATCCATATTCCTGATGTTTGATTCTTTTTTATTCAAACAAGACTTACTCTCATGATAGGCGAGAATAAATCCTATTTGTGATGATCCTCACGATAGGTGAGGAAATGATTCAATATCTAATAAACCTCATGATAGGCGAGATTAGATAATGTTTGATGAACCTCATGATAGGTGAGGTTTGTTGATGTTTGTTCTTGAATTTTAATCAAAAATTCATACCAAAGTTTGATTAGAATTGATATTAGAATGAACTTTAATTTTTTGACATAGTGTACTGATTGTAGATTTTTTCATTGTGATAGGAGGATATGGGTACTCTCCAAATGTGAGAGTGATTTCCTTGGACCACCGATTTGATACCTCATCTGACACCAATCGAGATTCAGGTCATAGATCGATGTGGCCTTACGAGTTTACTTGACATGCCCTAGATTAGGATTAATCAGGGTCTCCTTACCGCTTTGGCTGAGAGGTGGTACAGTGACCATAACACCTTTCACTTACCCACCGGTGAGATGATAGTCACACTCGAGGATGTGTGGTGGATTTTACGGATTCCATTCATGGGGGAGATTGTAGTATATGATTCTCATGAGGCTAGTGGGAGAGATGCTCTCCACAGAGTTTTTCAGGATCAGCACATTGCAGGTCTGAGTGTCCAATGGAGGACGATTGTTGATGCATACACTTCACTACCAGCAGTGCTTGCTAGATTCATTGGAGGTTTCCTTTGCCCTGATCATGGGTCAAAGGGATTCTCTATGGGTTGGGGCTGGATCTTAGAGAGCATGATCGTGCATGGTACAAGATATGCATGGGGGATGTGTATGCTAGAACATCTCTACCATGATCTTCATTCAATGGTGTACTTGGGGGCACAGAGTTTATCAGTAGGGATGACCCTGTTACAAGGGTGGGCATGGAATCATTTTTCCATTGCTCGACCATTTCCAGTTTTGGACAGACCGGCAGGTAGACCATACGTGTTTTGGTATAGAGGTAGATTTAACCAGGCTTGGATGGGTAAATTGGAGCATTGGAGATGATTTTTTGATGATAGAAAGACTGTTATCTAGTGGTCGTACTTAGACTATGAGCAGTGGGATGAGGACAATGCAGTTCTTGGATACCTTTGTGATTCTATGTACCTAATTGGTAGGACTCCTTTCATGTTGGAGAGGTTTTTGTTATGGAGGGTGTACAGACAGTACGACATCATTTAATGTATGTCACAAGGAGTAGCCCACTATGCCCGACGACGGAGTGATGTACCTGATTGGGGGCCATGCTTGTCATATGAGACCATTATAGAGGGGTATAGGGCACTGCAGCCATCACCCTGGGACATGTGTAGGGATATTGCTGAGGCACCTATTATAGAGGAGTACGCTTCATTTTTTGCATTGACTCCACATCCGCGTATCACTATTCCAAACGAGCCAGCACCATTACCCATTGAGGAGGATGTTGCCGAGGGTTCAGAGGATAGTGGGGGTGATACTACATTAGGTAGTAGTACTGAGAGCAACAGCGGTCACAGTAATAATGGGGATGATAGTAATGGTGGTGGTGGAGGTGGAGGTGGCAGAGGGGTTAGACCAGTCAGTGTTGGTTCTTCATCTAGTAGGCCTTGCAAGAGGCAAGTAGTGGCAGTACCATCAGTTGACCACCAGAGATAGATTGCAGGTCTCCAGACATATGTACAAACGCTGCAAGGACAATTGTTACAGGCCCGAGGTTTGTTGGTTTAGATGCAGACTCAGATGCAGCTCAGGCACTAACGCAAGTACAGGGACATTTGGCCACTATTCAGACTTAGGTTGCCACCTTGACAATAGAGCGAGATAGTGCCCAACAGATTGTCGAGAGGGCACATGAGATAGCTAAGACACTCCAGAGAGTAGCCGACGGTATCTCCATGGCCGAGTCTATGAGAGAGGTTCTTCGAGCTGGCCAAGAGGAAGAGTTCTACAGGGGTAGATACCATGATGTAGTGCCTATTGATCGTAGAGTCAGTTATGCCCCATCGAGATTTGGTCAAACACATACTCGGATAGTGAGTGAGGGTGTGACACAGCCTCCTCAAAGAGATCCTAAAGATCTTGGTCCATCCGGGGGTAGTGGTGGTACTGGTCCTTTTGGGCCCACACATTCTGGCAGTAGCAGATCATAGATACTATCTATGATTTTGAGACATTCCTTTTTGAGATATGATGTACACTACGATTTAGCTCATTTTTTATGGTGTATCTTTATTTTTAGACTTGATTGTATACTTGACATCGATGATATGTATACAAGATGTAGTTGATTTTATCTTATGATGGTTTATGATTTCTATGTGATGGATGCATTTATTATGTGATGTATTCATTTTATTTCCTATGATGATGCTAAGAATGATGAAAATGAATATGCAGACTATATGATATATGGATGTATGATGTAATGTATGAATTTTGAAATGATGAATGCACTTTATTTTAAATGTGATGATGATAAAAATGGAAATGTTTTTAAATGATGAATTCACTTTATTTTAAATGTGACGATGATTAAAATAATGAAATGTATGGATGTATGATATCATGATATGATGTAGGAATCTCTAAATGATGATCTATATGAATTCTTAAATGTGATAAAAATGTATGGATGGATGGATAAATGCTTTTTATTTTAAATGTGATAATGATAAAAATGATGATCTTATGATGAATGATAATAATGACATAACTTGCATTTATTTTAAATGTGATAAAATGTATGGATGACCAATGATGTATGGGTTTAAAAATTGATCAAATGCATATGATGTTGATGGATAATAATGTAATGAATGTGTTATGGTAAATTGAACATGATGTATTTATGGTATAATTTAATGCATAATTTATTTGATGTAAAAATGCATGAATGATGAAATGAGGAAAACTTAATGATGAGATGATGACTTTTATATGTTTTTGATGACTTTTGGATGTATGTCAAGTATACTCAATCATATTTGTAGATAAGATAATCATTGATTGGAATCCTTTATGAAAAAATACTCTGCAGATAATGAATTTAGTATGAATGCAATCTAATTTTATCATGCAACCATTGTCATTTTAACAGTATTTTTGTGCTTGGTATCATCATAGAGCTTTTATTGGATGTTGAAATTGAATACAAGTGTTAATGGTATGTGTTAGACCAATGACGACCTAAGTACTACTTTCATGATTTTTGATATTGCAAGCGAACACAAGCATCTAGGTATAATTGAACCAATATTACTTGAGCATTCATTGTGTAAACATGCAAAGATTAATCATTTTAGTGTGTGAATTCTAAATGTCATCGGTGATACATTTGCATAGTACATCCCCTGACAATTCACACATTTATATGATTAACTTACAGATAGCAGACAATAAAAATATCATTCTTCTTCCTTGTTTCTCTAGTGCAATACATCATCAAGTTACTCCAAAGAAATGATAATCAAAAAGTATAATTTATCCATTTTTTACTTAGAGTGTTTCAATCATTATTCAGATTTTAGATCATCCATCCTAATTTTGACATGTTTTTTAGGATTTTCCAGATTTTGACCAAAGACCTAACTTACTAACCTATCCTAGGGGTCTCGGGGGCTGATCAAAGATTAGCCTTTCCTATGTTACACACATAGAGACCACGTTGTTCGACTAACACAGACGTATGTTTTTGGGTGTGGCCTTTCAAGACTAACTTTTTGACATGTTTTTGGATTTTTGATATGATACGGATGTTTGATGCCCTTCTAACGATGATCGATGTTGCATTTTGATCTTTTTTGTTTTCTTGCCATACTGTTGTTCTCCCATATTGGTGAAATCGATGTTTTTGTTGCCCCTAGTGATATCCATATTTTTCCCCCAAGCTTTGGAGTGAGACTTGACTATGTGAAATAATTTAGATAATGGATGCAATGATGGCAAGACTAATGACATGATATGAAATGGTACTGACTGCCAGACTAATGATCCTAATATGCATCAAAATAGATGGAAAAGTTGATCTTTAGATTCACATACAATGCCTATTTCCAGGTTTTCACCAAATATTTTGATTACACTCTTTGTTTTGCATATTTTTCTCATTTTTTATTTCTTTTGTTTCTTTTTTCTTTTTCTATTTTTTTTGTATTTTTGTGTTGCCAAGATGCCTATTTGCCAGGTTTTGATCAAGGAAACCATTTTCAAAAGTTTGACCCGTGCACTAGGAGATTCAAGTATAGAACTTTCTTAGATGGATACTATTGATAGGTTCATCAAACAAATCTCCTTCTGATGTTGATAGTTGATATGCCCCTAATCCATACACTGATATGACAACAAAAGGACTTAGCCAGTTAGGCTCAAATTTCCCTTTCTTCTCCCTGTCCTACTAATTCCTAGGGTTCTCTTTTAGAACCAAATCACCAACCTAAAAGACCCTCTATTTTACCCTGTGGTTGTAAATCCTTGACATTCTCTGTTGATAATTTGTTAGATGATTAACAGCTTGTTGACAACGCTCATCCAACAATTCCAGTTCTTGCAATCTAGATACCCTATAGTCTTCATCTGAAATTATTCCTCTGAGCGATACACGGAGTGATGGAATCTCTACTTCGATGGGCAATATGGTCTCTGATCCATATACCAAGGCATATGGTGTAGCTCCTGTTGGTGTTCTAATACTTGTTCTATAGGTCCATAGTGCAGGATTGAGTTGATCATGCCAATCATGTCCAACATCGTTAACTGTCTTTTTGAGAATTTTTAGAATTATTTTGTTCGAGGCCTCTGCTTGGCCATTCCCTTGAGGATAGTACAGTGTTGAAAAATGATGTTGGATATGGAATTTCTCACATAGTTCTTGGACATCTTGATTCTTGAAAGGTCATCCATTATCAGTGATAATGGATTGAGGGATTCCATATCGACAAATTATGTAATTCAAGATGAACGAGGAGATATGCTTCCCAGTGATGGTTGTAAGAGGCACTGCTTCAATCCATCTTATGAAATATTTTATAGCTGTGATAATGAACTTGTGTCCATTGGATGAAGAGGGATGTATCTTTCCTACCAGATCCAATCCCCATTGACAAAAGAGCCATGTTGATGTAAAGGGATGCATTTCTTGAGCCGGTGCATGAATCATATTGCTATTAATCTGACACTTTTGAAATTTCTTAACAAACTAATAGGATTATTTCTCCATGCATCGCCAATTAATATCCCAAACGGAGGAGTTTCTTAGCTAGAGTTATCCCACTCAAATGAGTGCCACAAATACCCTCGTGAACTTCTCGTAGTGCCATTTGAGATTTTTCATGTTCTAGAAATCAGAGTAAGGTATCATTAAGACCTCGACGATAAAGTATGTCTGCAATTAAAGTATGTCGGGTGGATTGGCAGATAAAGTTTCATTTTTGGTTCCTGGAAAGATTAGGAGGAAGGACATCATCTTTCAGGTAAGCATAGGTTTTTTCATAGATGGAGGTTTCAATGGTTTCTAGATGGCATATGGTAGTGGATTATGAATTATTATGGGAAGGACATGATGCTTGTTCTACCATAAAATCATAACAACCACCTTTCTCATGAAATTGTAATAATGAAGCAATTGTGGCCATAGCGTCTGCAACCTTGTTCTCCGCCCTTGGAATTTGATCGAACTTGATACTGACAAAGAAATATTTCAGATCATCTATTTTTTGTTTGTAGGGAATCAACTTTTCATCCTTTGTTTGATACTCGTCATTCACTTGATAAATGACTAGTTGAGAGTCCCCATATACCTGTAAGTTTGTGATCTTCCATTAGATTGCTATTTTGACCCCAATTATCAATGCTTCATATTCTACCACATTATTTGTACATTGAAACATCAGCCTATATGATTTAGGAATAGTGTGTCCTTGGGGAGAGATAAACAAAATTCTTGCTCCAGATTCGTGTTGTGTGTATGATCCATCAAAATATAATACCCATTGTTGGGGAATCACTGTCAGAATGTCTGCATCAGAAAAATCCATTGTCATCGTTCGATTATTTGGTAGAGGAGCCTTAGCTAATTGTTCAGTGATTTCTTGAACCTTGATGGATTTTCTCTCCACATATTGAATGTCAAAATCCACTTAATAGCATGACCCACTTTGCCAGTCTACCCATTAAGGTAGCTTTACTGAGTAGCTATTTTAAGGGGTCGATCTTTGCTATTAGCTTGATTGTATGAGTCAGCATATAGTGTCTTAGCTGTTGAGTAGAAAACACCACTTCCAAGCAACACTTCTCTATGAAATTATAGTTTATTTCATATCCATTTAATGTTCTACTGATATAATAGATGCCATGTTCTTTTCCTTCATAATCCTCTTGTGCTAATAGTGCCCCTAAAGAGATATATGTCATGACAATGTAAATATTAGAGGTCTTCCTTTTGTTGGTGGCATGAGAATGGGTGGTGAAATTAGATACTATTTTATTTGATTGAACGTTGTTTCACACCCATTATCCCATTTGAAAATCGCATTCCTATGCAACAAATGATTGAAAGGATGACTTTTGTCTTCTAGCTGGGAGATAAATCTCTTGATCAATTGGAGCCTTCCCTGTAGTGATTTGAGTTGACTGATATTTCTAGGAGGTGGAATTTCCATTATTTCCTTGACTTTCATTGGATCCACTTCAATGCCTTTTTCTGAGACAATGTACCCCAACAGTTTTGCTGATGTGACCCCAAAGACACACTTCTTGGGGTTTAACCTGACATTGAATTTCTCTAGCCATGTGAAGATTTTGCCTAGGATATGCAGATGTCCTTCCCTAGTACCATATTTTTCCAAAATTTCATCCACTTAATCCTCCATGAAGGTGTGCATAATATCATGAAATATTGTTGTCATTGCTCTTTGATAGGTGGCTCCTACGTTTTTCAGACCAAATGGCATGGCGTTCCAGTAGAACGTTCCCCATGGACATGTAAAAGCCATCTTTTCCTGATCTTTTGGAGCTATTTTTATTTTATTGTACCTAGAGAAACCATCCATGATTGAAAAAATGACATGCCATGCCATCAAGTCCACGATAATGTCTATATTTGGTAATGGAAAATCATCCTTCGGGCATGCTTTATTTAGGTCCCTAAAATTCATACATATTTTGATGCTATTGTCTGGCTTTAAAATAGGTACAATGTTTGATATCCACTCGGTGCAGTCTATAGACCTTATGAATCCAACATCCAATAATTTATTTAGCTTTGTTTTTACCATCAATGCGATATGGGGATGCATTTTTCTCATTTTTTGCTTGACAGGCTTGATTCCTACAGGCAAAGACAAATGATGCATGAGTAGATTTGGATCTAAGCCTGGCATATCAGAATATGACCAAGCAAAGTTGATGCTTCTTTCCTTAAATAAATTGATGAATTTTGGTCCCTCTTGATCTGTCATGGATTCTGCCAACTGTAGGATTTTTTCCTTTTCTTCAGTGTTGATGTTCATAAACTATGTTGGTTCTACTAGAACTGATGACCGCTCATGATAATGTTCTAGAAGAGTGTCAAATATTCCATCCTTTAGTGCCACAGAAAGGTTTTCACTGTTAGATGCATTTTTTCTTTTTTCTTTTTCCAGATCTAATGCTGTCATAGAATGGTTTTCACCATTAGATTTATTTTCCCTATTTTCACTTTTGCAACTAGAAGATTTGACACCGTCCTGCTGAGTCATGTTGTTATGAGTATTATAGATAGAACTTGTACTAGGTTCATCATGATATAGGAAATTTATGATGGCATCATCATTTCCAAATTGTGGTACATTCAAAGGTTCGATAGGTTCCCAATCAATAAGTTCAGGATGGATTAAAGGCTTGAAGTCATCGGATTGACTTAGGTCAATGGAAGTAAGGGTTAGGATAGAAATGTCATCATAGTTTTCATTTGGGATATCAAGATCAATGATGGTACCCTCTTTAAAATTATCTAGTTCACTCAAATTTTGTTCATCCCCACTTGATTCATCGATATTTAGCGATCCTACTACGAATGGTATAGAACCAGATCCTTGTCCCTCCTCACACGTAGGTGCATATTGTTGGATTACATCAACCTGAATATCGATGAAAGATATATTAGAACACAAATCCCACTCATATTCATTTGATCTGTTTCAGAGCTCTCTCTAATATGAAGGATCCTTTCTACAACTTTCTTTGTCATCTCCTATTTTTGTTCCTCAGAGTATCCTAGTCCTGGATTCTCTTTTGAATGGAGAGTGAGGGGTTGAATAGCCTCTATGATTCCATCCTTCCTTAACCCAATAGTTCCTTGTCCCTCATAACCCATTTTTTCTAGGATAGCTTTCCCTTTGCCATATTTTTCGGTGTTGATATTTACATTTTTGATATTGATATTGGATGTCGAGGGTTCCTCATCTTTGTATAGCCATTCCAAGATTGCTTTGTTGTCTGATTCATCCTCTATGGTATCGATTTTGATAAACCTTTCTTCAAGAAATGTGACTGGTAATGATTTTTGATGTTTTATCATAGATGGTTGACCATATGTCTTAGGAGATGGCATTAACTGTGAAAGGTTAAGCAATTTCTGCATAGAATATTGCCCCATTCCCTTGTCTATCAGCTGGACTTGCTCTTGAATTTTTTTTTATAAAGAAGTTTGTGGATCTAGATTGTTTGTTGATTGAGTTTCAACAGGACTTATTTCTTTTTCTTTATCCTTCTTCGCTACCCACTTGGTGGTGATACTTGGACATTTTTCTTCTTTGGATGATTTTGAACTGGATGCTTCCCTATTGTGTGGCACAAAGGTATCTCGAGATATCCTAAGTGTGTCACAATGTTAAGGATGATTATAATCAAAAGATATAGTCACCTCATGTCCATTTATTGGGAACTTTAAACATTGATGATATGTTGAAGGTACAACCTACATTTCATGGATCCATGGTCATCCTAAGAGTATGTTGTAAGTCAACTCTTTCTCCAGTGATTGACATGCTATGTGTTTCATCATTGACCCCACTTGAATGGGTAACACAATTAGGCCCTTAGATGATCTTTCTTCCTCATCATATGCTTTTATAGTAATTTTCCTTCGAGCATCGATAGCATCATCGGAATACCCTAGTGCATGGATTAACTTGAGAGTGCAAATGTTTAGACCAGCTCCCCCATCTATTAGGACTCTCTTGACATGATGATTGTGGATTAAGACTTTTATATGGAGTGTGGTATTATGGGGATGGTTTAGTGAGACATCATCCTATTCAGAGAATGATAGAAAATGCGGAGTAGTCAAATGCCCCACCATAGCTTGGAACTAGAAAACACCTAGATTCTTTGGTACCATAGTGGCAACTAATGCTTGTTCTAGAACCTCCTTATGCGATGGTGATAATTTAAGGAGTTCTAGTATCGATATTTGTGCAGGAATTTTTTGTAGTTGATTGACAATGTTATAATGAGATGGAGGTGGAACTGCATGTGTGGACCCAAATCCCCTTAACACTCCCTTGGATTGCTCCCTAGTCATTACATTTGCTGGTTGATGTTCCTAACGGTCTTTGATTTTTAAGACGTTGATCTGATTTTCAGAATTTTGTATGCTTGGGAGAAAATCCAAAGGGGTAGTGTTGTTGGTTTCGGGTTCGCCAATGTTGTGACCAACTATATGATCACTCTCTATTTCAGATAGACAAAGGATTGTTGTTTCATAGACATGGTTGATGTTCTTACCTTTGTTGTTTTCTGAGGATGATGCTCCTTTGTCATAGTTTGGCAAAGGGTCTTTGAAGGTTGAATGATCGTTATTGTTTTGAGGTTCCTCCACATATATTTTGTTGTTGTCGATCAAATCTTGTACTGCATTTTTCAACTCCATACAATCGTTGGTTTTGTGGCCTTTGTTATTGTGGAATTTGCAGTAATCTGAGTCATTCCACTATGATGGTTTGAGCTTCGGATCCCAGAATCGAGCTTCCCATGCAGTGATAAGGCCACTGGTGACTAATTCTTTCATTGTTGATTCTATTGTTTGGCCCAAAGGTGTGAACCTACGCTGATTTGATGGTTTTTGATATGACTGTGTTTTTGCGATCTTGTTGCTTTGTATGATATTCGACTTGAAAATTTGATCATTTTTTTGATTCTTTGACGTAGATGGTGTCAAGTTAAAAACTTGTTTGACATTTTGGGAATCATTTGTTGTTTCATTGGTAGTTGTATTTCGATTCTTTTTCCAAAATTTTGTCTTATCACTGCTTCAGTATTGATTAGAGGAGTTATTTGTGTTATTCATTTTATCGTTGAAATGCTTGATAACTCCTCTTTTGACTAGTGCTTCTTCAATTTTAAGACCATTTTCTATTACTTTTTTGAATGTGGGAGGACATTACAATTCAAGTCTATAACTGATTTCCTCCGTTAAATTGTCAATGAAAAACTCTATCTTTTCTTCCTCATGAATGGATCGACGATATATAGCGAACAATCGTCACCATCTTTGTAGAAAATACAAGAACATCTTCCCTTTGTTTTGTTTTAAGTTAAAAATATCCTTTATTGTAACATCGTGTTGGATGTTAAAGGAATACTGGGAGATGAACCTGTTGAAAAGTTCCTCAAAAGTTCTAATACCTGGTTGTAATTTTCAAAACCACTCCATACATGATCCTCCCAAGCTCCTTGGAAATAATCTCATTAAGTAAGTTTCCTCTTGGGAAAACTCAAGGCTCATTGTTTTGAATTATCAGATATGATCTATTGGATATGTTCTTCCATTGTATTTATCATACTTTGGAATCTCACATAGTCTAGGAAAAGGTATCAGGTCGACTGTTGCGTCCAAAGGATAAGGACAAATGTCATGTATCGCATATCTTTTGGTACTCCCTTTCGTCATATCCTGTATCTGTTGTTGTAACATTTGCATTTGGGATGTCAAAGTAACAATTGGATCTATTGTTTGTGTGGGTTGTAGTATTTCAGTCTCACTTGTTCTAGGTGCTTCCTTTAGACGGTTTACATCAAAATCCTTGGGAAGTTTAGCACCCGATTCAGCCAACATCAAAAGATATTTCTCCATGTCTTGTTCTAAGATCTTTTCCATAAATTTATGGAACTTGGGATCTTATTGAGCTTTTTCAATATCCTCTGGAGTTATTTCATTCTTATTGTTTTGGTTCAAATTGTTCCAAATATTTTCTTCTGCCATTGCTTGTGATGTTTTAAGTTCTTGTTCTAAGAGTTTCTATTTTTGGGACCTAGTGAAGATTGGCATACAAATTTTTACTCTTTCTTCCGAGATGTTGATCTTTTATGCTGGGAAATTGTCAATTAAACTTTTAAAAAAGTTGAATAAGATGATTGATCTTATTGATGAGACTTATGTTAAAAATTTGATTACTATACTTGGTTTCGTGATAAAGGATGATAGTATCCTGATGAGGAAACTTCAGTGTAGTAATTGATTGTGTATTTGATTTTGACACTTCTAATTTGCAAGATCTTGTTTCAGTTGATAAGATTAGAAATTTGTATAAACATATTTGATTTCGGTTCCTAGACAGTGATTCTGATAAAAAGAAACTTGTGTTCTGGTAAAAACTGTGGATAAATGACAAAAAAAATGACTTGTATGATTCTTGAACTCTTTGTTTTGAAAGCGCTAAAATAGAGTACAAAAGTGTTATTTCACAGATGCGCTAGAACAAAGTCCTGAAGCGTTGAAATAGGCGACATAAACACTATCTTGACAGAAGCACTAAAACAGTGCCCGAAGGCACTGGAAAAAATGATGAAGGCGCTATATTGACAAAAGTGTCGAAACAGTGCCCAAAAGCATTGAAAAAGATGATGAAAGTGTCGTTTTGATGAAAATGCTAAAATAAAAACTGTAAGAGCTAAAACAGTGCTCGAAAGCGCTATTTTATGAAAGTGCTAAAATAGTGACCCAAAGCGTTGAAATAGGTTTTCCAGAGCGCTAAAAACTGGACTTTTAAGACTCTCTATTGTAAAATTTGATTTGGCTTTGTGCCATACTGTATCATGTGTTGTGGAAAATAAGAATGATGTATGTGTTGACTACAGTTGTGATACTGTGTGAGAGCTCTCCTTTGGAAGAAGGCTCATGAATAGAGTGGTTCTACTACATAATCTAAAGTGTGACCCCTAGCAAAATCGTGATATCTATGGATGAATGTTCTATGTTGTAAAAGTATTTTTTGATTTTGATATAGAAAATTCCTTATCCTTAAATTATCCCGATAGCCGAAAGGTTTCTTGGGTTTGGTGACTTTGATTTTTCTCTTGAAAAATGTGGTGGACTTCCACTTTCGAATCATGAATTTCTTGACCTAACTTGACTTGTTGTTTTCAGGATGATCCTTAATTTGATTTTAATAATTTTTTTGAAAACACAACAAGCAATTGTGAGATAATTATTTTAAACTGAATAGATCATGTATGTTCAAGAACCATGAATGGTCCTTATTGATTTTCACGGGTTGCTTTGAAAAAATTACACAAATCAGACAGACTCACACTTAAGGAAAAATAGGTCGTCATTATACTCACAGCCCACATCTTGAATTGCATTGATGCACACAGTTGTGTCACCCCCTAGAGAGCGCCCGTGTTTTTGTTGTTTCTAGGTGCATACTTGGAGTTGGATTTCTCGTCCTCTGAGAAAATGGTCCTTGGAAATTATATGGTGAGTTTCTTGGGGGAATATTCTTCCCTCCCCTTGCAACATGAGTATGACAATGTTTGGATACTAATTCAGCGGGATACTACTCTATGGTTCATAGATAGGGCTTTCGTGCAGTGCGGCAATTGATAAACTCCCTCAGGAGACCTCCCAATATTTATAACAAATATTTTTGGGATGGTTATCTTTCCCACTACCATCAAGTTGGACTTTCATCAACAACTTGCATTTTGATTATAGTGGGTTGGAATCCTTAGATTTAGGCATTCCCACTTAGGTCGTTCCCGTAGGGTGAGTACTTTTTCCCACTACGACAAGCCTTCTAAAGGATTTAATAAAGCGTAAATAGCATGAAGTAAAGATGAATCTGGTGCTTTGATCACCCAATTAAGGGGAGAGAATAAGCCTAATCACCACAAGCACAACATATAAGTTGTTCTGTTTTAAGCCCAAATTGACAATTTTCTAATCTATGTGAAGGTGTTGCTTCACAAAAATCATGATGTTTTTATTAACTTATACTGTAAAAATGTGATGACTATCCTAGGATTGATAAATTTTAGAAACTAGAAGTGACTATCCTAGGATTGATAAATTTTAGAAATCGGAAGTGACTATCCTAGGATTAATAGATTTTACTCTAACTATGAAAAAAAAAAAATCTAGCTGCGGTCGGGTCGAATCCAAAAGGAATTTACAAAAGTGCTAAAAAAGTCCACCGAAGTGCTATAACATTTACCTGATGTACTAAACTTGAAAGCGTCAAAATAGAACACCGAAATGCCAAAATTGGCCATGGATGCGCTAATTCAGATTTTATGGAACTGAGTCACCGAAGCATCGAAACAGGTCATGGAAGCGCTAGAGTTGAAAACGCTGAAAGTTTTGACGAATGTACTATAGTATCATGGAAGCATCGAAATAGAGCATAATAGCACCATATTTTTCCATGGATGTGCTATAATATTTGATGAAAGCGTTGAAACAAAACACGTTGGAAACCTACACGACACTTTTTAGAAAAATTGATAAAATTGGGGTTAATGCCCCACGGTGGGTGCCAAATTGTAAGTGTGAATAAGGTGTAAAGCACAAAAGACACTTCTTAATACGACATCATATCAAAGACAAATCAAATTGAAATAATTCAAAACAATAATCTACTGAAAGCATCATATTGCTCTCTATCTCCAAAGATTTATTAAATCACTATGGCTCTTAGATTGTGTAAGCAATGTGACTGTTAAAATGACTATCTCAAGAATGAGATGGATGCTAAATATAGGAAACTAATCCTAGATGATGATTTCTAAGTGATTAGACATGAAAATTGACAAATGAAGAGCTATAGGAGGTAGCCATGATATGAAAACTTGATTGCTAGATGCTTGAATGTTGAATGCTTGATGCTTGAATTCCTACAGTGTAAGAGTGCATAAGTTAGATTATATGAATCTTTTCTTGGTTGAATGAGGCTTTATTTATAGATTTCTTGGCTATAGAAATGCACAGGGATGGCAAAAGAGAGGCTTGGATTCAATCTGGAGGATTGAATGGTGAAAGATGGAGGAGATTGAGAGAAATTTGGAGATTGTCTCTACCCATGAAAACACCAGGCAAGAGAAGAGGAAAGATTGATGGAGGAGGATTGAGAAAATAATTTGGAATTTGTCTCCAATTTGTCTCCAAAACTTCCTGTGAAGTTTCAAAGCATTAATTTTGACATGATTTTAGACATAAATTAGACATAGGATATCTAATTTGATTTCAAGAAATATATAGGAATATTCGTTATGCCTTTATTTAAATATTTCTGATTTATTTAAATTAGAAAAAGAGGGATAAATAATTTAATAAAACAAACTATATAAGTTGTTTATTAAATTAAACAAAAGAATAATGGCAATTAATCAATAAAGTGTTTGATCTTTATTTAATTAATTAAAGATTGATGTGATAGAATAAAATAGGGAAATGATAATTAAATCAAACAAAGTATTTAATTTGGTTTATTTAATTAAGATGAGATAATAGAAGAATTTGAATGTGAACGTGAACGTGAACTATATAAATAAATATTTCTATTTATTTAAACAGTAGAGGAATTTAGGATAATCAATTAAATAATTTGTATTTAATCAATCGGATTCTCCAAACCATTTTTAGGTGTATACACCTAGTTGTAATGGTAGATGGTGCAATATAAGGTCTAGATCTAGCTCAGGCATATCAACATATGACCATGCAAAATTTATCTGTCTTTTTACAAAGAAGTATCTAAACTCTGGTTGCTTTGTCTCTATCAAAGATGCTGCAAAATATATTACCCAAGGCTTTTCTTTTGTGTTTATGTTGATCTCAATAGACTCTTCTACTAACATTGGTGATGTTTCTTGAGCAACTGGGAGAATATTCAAACCTTCATCCTTGGGTGCCTCAAAGAGGTTTTCACCCTCGGATACATCCTTTATTTTTACTATTTCTTCATCCAAAGGCGCCTTTCAATTTTCACCTAGGGACTTATCATTTTCATCATTTTTATTGTTTTTCTTTTTATTTTCATTTTTGTGACTAGAGGTGTGAACAAAATCCCCAAAATATGCCTTGTCATCCAAGTCTATGGTAAAGCCAACTTTATGATCCCCTCTAGGTATGCCTTAACAAAATTCCATGAACTTAGTTATCACTTCGTCATTCTTGAATATGTCTAAGATGGGTGTACCTTGTTGATCCCAATTGATAAGTTGGGGATATACGAGGGGCATGTCATCATCGGATTTATCAAATGTGGAGGCTGAAAAGGTGAATATAGAGTAGTTGACATGGTCATAGAAGTTTTGGACTAACTCCTTTTTTTTTTTCTTATGGACAGGTAAATTTTGGGGTGGGACCACTGTAATGGCTAGGTCATCAGAAGATGGTTCGTTATGTGCCAAGGATTCATGATCAAGGGTTTCCCAATAATAAAGTTTAAGCCATTCTTCTTTAGAAAAATAATTTTTAGGATGGGGGCTAGATGATTTTGGTAAGGGTTGTAGCATTCGATCAAGTTTTCCAAATAACTTATCTAGGTCCATCATGTTGGTAGAGGAAAGGGAATCTCATTCATAGTCACTTGAGTCATGGGAGTCATCATAAATTGGGCCAAGTGGTTCGTCAGATATGTCAATGTCTTCGAAAGCACTTACGTCCTCTCGTAACGATAATGGAGTACTAGGAAAACCAATTATAATCGGTTGAAACCCTAGGCCTAGTCCTTTTGGTCATGCTGAGACAATGATTGGTTCAATCCTTCCATTTTGATGTTACCCTAAACCACTATTCCCACCATATCCTTTACTTTGTATGATTGTGAAGCCTTTTCCATATTGATCCGCAGATATCTGTATAGATGGTGGAGGGTTTTCATTTATTCAGTATACAACTAGGAGGTGACATCTTCTTGGTATACGACCTCTTGACTTAACTCTTTCCATTTTTTTAATTTCATTATAGGAGGGATATGGAATGTGATAACTAATTTTTTCCTATCTGCTATGGGAAAACCATATGAATTAAGTGGAACCATTTGAATGACAAAATAAGATGCTTTCATGTGATATTCTCCACAACCCTTGTCTTGGATCTTGACCTTAGGATTGGATGATGGTGTTTGTGATGCAATGGACTTGGTAAGAGTTGATGGATCAATGTATAGGGATAAGGTGGAGGATGAAGCCTCTTGATTTACTAACACCTGTCATTGTGGTATTTTGCATAGGCTTGTGCAATATTGAAAAGGATCTGGATCACCATCAATGGTGACTTCGGTGCCATTATATGGGAATTTAAGACACTGCTAATATGTGTAAGGTATGGATTTCATTGCATGTATCCAAGGTCTACCCAACAAAAGGTTATAAGGAAGGGAGATATCCAAGACTTGGAAGCTAGTGTCCATAACAGCAGGGCCAATCCTGATAGGGAGTGTAACAAATCCTTTGGATGATATGTCCTCATCATCATATCCCTTATGACTATACTCTTAGTAGTGTCCATACATGCTTCCGAGAATCCTAATGCCTTAAAAAATTTAAGGTACAAAAGTTCAACCCTGCTCCTCCATCTACCAAGACTCGTCTGACTTTGATTTGATGGACTAGAACTTCAAGGTGTAATGGATCGTTATGATGGGTCTTCTCAGTTGAATAATCATGTTGAGAGAATGTGGCATGATGGGAATTGGTTATGTATCCTACCATTTCTTCGAAATGATTGACATCTGTATTGGTAGGGACAGTAGTGATCTACAAGGCTTTGTCAAGAATGGCTCGATGATCTGGTGATATAGTCAGCGGTTCCAAGATGGATATCTATGCTAGGGTCTTGCCCAGTTGGTCAATAAAATTATACTTAGTCTTGGAAGGTTGTGTTGGTGGCTCTGAAGAAGGACCTAGAAGGTTTATCTTGGTTCTGCATGTATTGACTGCACATTCAGGATGCTTCCTTATGGTAATGGTATTGATATTTTCATCAGTAGCTCAAATATGATTGATGATGGTACTTGGATTATAATCGTACTTAGCACTGTTATAATTGGTTGAGGTATTATTCTTAGTTCTCAAACTGGAGGCCTTTCCATTCCCATGGTCATGTAATGAATCTTTGAAGACGTTATGATCACTTTTTTTGGTATGTTTCTGCCCATTGACTTCTATGGTTCCGTCTTCTACAGAATCTTGTAGGATGTTTTTCAGTTGTCGGCATTGTTGTAGGTTGTGCCCCTTTGTTTGATGATAATCACAATAGGTGTTATCATCCCACCATGAGGGTTTAAACTATCTAGGATCATACGTTTTTGGTTCCAAAGTTTTTAGGAGATTATGTTTAATCAGTTCTTTGAAAATTATCTCGATTGGTTCCCCCAAAGGGGTAAATTCATGTTTAGGAAATCTCCTTTGTGGTTGTTGTTGTTGCAAATTTTGGACAAAGTTGGTTGTTTGATCTAGATTATTAGTCATGTCCTGATTGGAGTTGTAACCTCTAAGTGTGATGACAGGTCTTGCATGTAGGGTCTTAGCATCTACAATACCATCATTTGTTACATTCTTGTTCTTAGACTAAAATTTGTTTCTTTTGTTGGGAGCATTTTGGTGTTGAACAACTAGGTTCCTTCCTGGTACCTTAATGTCTCCTTTGTCAATAAGACCTTTTTAAAGTGTAATGCCTTTTTGCACCAAGTCTAGGAATGAATTACATCAATGTACTCTTAAGTCACCTCTCAATTTTGGATGAATATTTTCAAGGAATATCGTGAGTTTTTGTTTTTCTAGTATCTCAATTGGACATCGACTAGCTAAACTTATCCATCTCTGAAAGAAAGTGGTGAAAGTTTTTCCTTCTTCTTGCGTAGTGTGACACAAGGTATCTATTGTTATTTCATTTTCTATGTTGAAGGAAAATTGTTCGACAAACTTCTTAGCTAATTCACCCCATGATCTTATGCCATATGGCAGTTTAGAGAACCATTCCAATGCTATCTTGACAAGGGTTCATGGAAAGAGTCTCAAGAAGTATGTGGGGTCATACGAGATGTCCATGCATGTTGTAGAAAATTCTTTGATGTGTTCCAAAGGATTCCTCTTCCCATTATACTTAGGAAAATTCAGTATAATGTATCCGTGTGGGAAGGGTGTCATGGATATCGCTTTGTCAAAGGGACATGGACATAAATATTGTGTTGAGATAGTTCGTTTGCTTGACATAGACATAGTGTCCATTTGTTGTTGGAGAGCTTGCATTTGGTTTTGGAGAATATCTACTTGTATGTTGGTTGCGTTGTTTAGATCAATGTAAGTGTTCTAGAATGCAATGTTTTGTGACGGATTATGATTTGGCGAGGGCATATATCTTGTTTAAATCTTTTGATTCGGTGTAGGGATATATCTTTTCTGAATATTCTGATTTTGTATAGGAATATTTCTTGTTTTTGTAGCCCCCATGTGTGGAATGGCACTACTGGTACTGATATGAGGTATAGCTTGTGTTGTATGCATGCCAACTTTGGCTCATTTACTAGTGGTGTTTGTGCTAAAGGGGTTTGATGAGGATGCTCCCTCAGTGAATCGTAAACCTTGTGTTATATTAAATGGGGTGGTGTTTACAATTCACGATGTTTGAGTAGGTATGCTAGTTGTTATTTCTATGGTAATTTGAGGAACGAAGACGCTTGATGTCATGGTTTGTATTGGTTGAGTAGATGTTATTTTCAAAGTGTGAACATCAATTCCTAGTGGTAGTGTGCCACCTTCTACTAGATATCATTGGGGATCATATTCGAAACACTCATCCATAAAGGATGCAAACTCAGGATCTTGTATGACAACATATATGTCCTTAGAGAAGATGTTTCTATGTGTGCCTCTAGTGATGTGTTTTTCAAGAAAAAATTTATGTGGTCTCTCTTTCCCTGATGGTTGGTTTCCGAAAGGATTGATGAACTTGTTGGGGTCTGATGTTTCTCTTTGTTTTTTCTTAGCCCTTGTTCAACCATGAAAATTTTGCTCAAAAGGGGAAATGCAAAACTATGTCTATAAATTGATATGTCATATTTCTATATTTTTTTGGAATTTTCTAAATATAAAGGATGTTACTAAAATCAAGGATTTCTAAAATGACGTATACTAGGATGACATATGCTACGATGGATTATATGCAAAAATTTTGAGCTGACTATGACGGTAAATGATTCTAAGTGGATAAGACATATGGAATAATACAATGATAAGGTTCCTTGACATATGGAATAATCCAAAGATATGGCCTAACTTTACCAAGGAACTTGATGTAGGACAAAGACAAACTGATAAGGTGAATTTCTCAAACTAGACTGATGAGTTGGAAGGATTCACTAGTAAGACAAAATTGACTAGGTTCAATGATATAGATAATTGAAGCATGAACGTATCCAATGATGTGGAAAGTTGTTCTATTCTAGGATATTCCTATGGGGTAACTAAGTTTTTGCAACTAAGATGACTATCTCTAAGACGTAAATGACACCTAAACAATGCAAGGTTTTTGAACAATTTTCCCAATTTTTGTCCAAGGTTGAGCATAAGAAACAAAGGTGAAAAACATAGTTTGTTTTTTGGACTGAGTTTATAGTTTTTGAGATTTTTTTGTTGACACTCAATTGTGGTTCAAGTTGCAGATGCATTGCTAAAATTGACAGATGCATTGCAATTTTCAGATGCGGCTAACTGATGAAACCTAGTCTCGATTGTTGATAGACAAATGTGACTTTCTCAAATAGATGTAATTTAACATATGATAGATGCAACTTAGTAATTAGATGTGACTCTATAAGTAGATGCGACTCAGTAAGCATATGTGACTCAGAATCTAAACTCTGTGAAAACTAACTTTTTTGATAGTGTACACATCTAAAAATGGTCACGGTCGATCGAACTTGTTAATTAATTAAATATGAAATATTTAATTAATGTTTCTTAAGTATTCTACATATAAATAAATTTAATTATTTATTTATATTGTTCATTTTTCTAAATCTTCTAATTTAATTAAATAAATTTATTTGTTTAATTAATGCCACCTTCTTCTTAATTAATTAAATAGATTTTGCAATCTATTTACGTTAATTATCAAAGTTTAAATTCTAAATTTAAATGATTATTCTTCCCTCCACGTTTAATTAAATATTTTCAATACTTAATTAAATCATTTTCTAAATTCCCCCTTCTCTCACAAAATTAAATATTCTTAATATTTAATTAAAAGGATTTTTCTTTTCTCACATAATTAAATATTTGTAATATTTAATTAAAGCCTTTTCACATTTCTCTCACACATAATTAAATATTTATTTATTTAATTATGAGAGACACCTTTCAAATGGTCTCTTCATCTTTTGTCTCTCAGAATTCCTACTCTTTTTTGAATTCTCAATCTCTCACCGTTCATTCCAATAGGTTTGAACTCGATCGTCGATCTTGGCCAATCGAATTCCTATCTTCAAAAATCTATAAATACAACCCTTTCATGAGTTGAAAAGGACCTCGAATCTCACATTTTTCATGCGTAGTTATTATAGTCACAATCTTAGCAATTCATAGCATTATAATTCAATAGTTCAATCTTGTAGATGCATATGCATTCATAATAATCTCATTCTCTCAAGTGTCATTCTATAAGCTGTGTTTGCACAACTGAGAGCAAACATATTGAAGCGAATCCTTGGAGATAGAGGACAATGGAACGAATTTGAAGAAGCTACTATTAAGAGTTTGCATTTACTTTGTTTTATTTAGTTTTCTTCAATCTGATGTTTCATTGGTGTATTATATTAGATTCAATTTAATTTGACACATTCTAACATACACAGATAGAAACATACAATTTTATGTTTAACAGTTGTGGCTCGTAATGACACATGAGGTTTTTAATTTGACAGTTGTGACTCAGTTTTCAGTTGCGGTTTTCTAGTAGTGATAATATAAATTGACTATATTTTATAATCAAGTTTCGAAAATAAAGCAAATACAATCACAGAAGACAAAGTGTTTTTAGTTTTGACGTGTATGAATCTGTTAAAACCAAAAGACATGTAAAATTCTTAAGGCCGGCAGTGACAATATTTATTGACTTCTTAATTGGGTTTCCCCAGTTATGCATATTCAAGGTGGATGACTAGTAGCTTGAACCCACTAGCTCCCCTCCATGATACACACTTCTCGGGGCAGCCAAGCTACAATACCCATGAACTCCCCATGGCATGCTTTTCATCTCTACACATGAACCATAATGATTTGAGATGGCTTCACAGGTCTGATTTGTTGCACCAGTAAATAGAAGGATTTTGGCTTAACTATGAAAAAATTGGGTTTTTAGTTCAAACACCCATTCAAAAGAGCCATGCGAAAGGCAATATCATCCCAGTCTGCAAAGGTTAGGCTTTGTAGGTTTTGATGTACCTCAAGGGTACTAGGGAATCAAATTCATCTCCATTGGGATCCTTGTAATACTGAGCTTTCCTCGAGTATTAAAATTTATATACCGGTTGGGAGTGGCTCGACGAAAAATCTTGTCACCAATTTTGAGTCACATTGGTTACTCTTAACCACCAACACAGGCCCAAATTTCTTGAGTGAATAATTGGTTCTCTTACACCCAAGATCACATGAATGTGCAAGGGGAGAGGATACTACGATATACCAAATCGGGGTTCTAAACTAAACATATACAGGCACAAAAGACACTAGATCCCTAATGACAGTTATCTAAGCTACCAAACAAAATGTTTTTTTTATAAATTAAATCCTTTGAAAATACGTTTTGCATGCAATTTGTTAGTAGTTTTCATGTTTGTCTTCATCATTCGTCCTACATAAAAAAAGGGGTTTTGGTTTCAATGTCTTCTATGCTACATCCTGCAAAAACTATGTTATCCTCCTAAATCACACACTGCAAACTAAATATTAGCGAAAATAAAAAATGGAAATTAGAAAATTATAAAACAAAATTTGGAAACTCGAATTAATTTACTAGCCAGATGCGTCGTTTAGAGCTACAAATGCATCACAAGTTTCATTAGTCAATTGTGTCACAGAAAGCCACAGATGCATCAGGTTTCGTCAGATGTGTCTTGGGATTCATCAGATGTGGTTCATGAATATAATTACGTTGTTTCGTCAATCAGATGCATCGTTCTGTATGATATCTGCAACAAAAAAATGAAAATTGTCTACGGATTTGCGAAGATTGGAAGTCTTCACATCGGGTTCACCAAATGTAACGTAGATAAAAAGCACTGCAAGCAAGATTAGTTAAATATAATAAACATGCATTAATCTAAATCAAACAACAAAGCACAAAAGAATAAAGAAAAGCAAAACATGAAATAGTCTCACCGAATATCTGTCCACTCCTTCAAATTATCTTGATTTTCCTTCTCCATTTTTCCTTCTATAGTATAATTGCCCTCAGATTTTCATAAGTGTGCAAGCATAGCCTTGATGTATTTGATTATAGCAAAATATTGAAGATTAATAAGTCTCTTCTAAAAGTATATTGATTTTGGGAGGAGGAATAATGACAAAGGTCAGCCAATTTATAGAAAATTGGTTTTCAAATGATTGGCTCAGATTCAAAAGAGAGATCAACGATCAAGATTGATGAATGTCATGCGATGTGAGATTTGTGTCAGTTAGAACATGAGTTAGGAAATTCTGCAGAATAAAGATTAAATTAAATAATTATTTAATCTGACATTAAGACTATTCGAAAATAGAATGAATAAGAGATCAAGATTAAATAAATGATTTAATCTTCAGTTGAAAGTCTTCGAAAATAGAAGAATTAGACTTTGAATGAAAAGGATAAAGTTAGAACTCAACAACAATCTGTTCAAATGCACACATGAATTAATTAATTAAATAAAGATATTTAATTAATAAATATGTGCATGCATACGAGTCTTAACTAGATAATTGACTAGTTATGATAGAGAGTTTCTTCGTAGAGATGATCAGATATCGAATCAGGAGATAAATGACAGATTTAAATATATCTCGAGTCAGATGGTGAGTGAATAATTAGTTAAGTAGGCAATAGAAGAATGTGACATTAATAACTATTTTTATGAATTAAATATTTATTTAATTCAACATTCGAAATTGAAAAAGATTTAATTAAATAAATAATGATTTATTTAATAGACTGTCGAAGAGGTTAATTGAATAATTAAATAATTCAAAATGAATATTTAATTATAGTTAAAATATGATAAAGGGGTAAATTAAATAATAAATTATTTAATTCAGAAAGAAAATTAATTAATTAGTCTCATAATTAAATAAATAAGATTTATTTAATTAATCAAAGTTGAATAAGGGTCAAAATGAATTAATTAAATAATTAAAGGTTATTTAATTAATAGAATAAATATGCGTATAGAAAATAATTAAATAAATAACATTATTTAATCATGACCATGGACATTAGACAATTATGTCAAAAGTGGTACTCGCAGGCCTAGACCAATTTTCAGTGTCTACAAGTATAGTGTCACAGCATGAGAGTGGTTGACAGTGTTCATTCATTCTCAATGGGTCTTTTAAGACAATGATCAGGTTCATTGATAGTATGTAATTTTTGTTGTACGTTATGAGGTTTGGAATCCCTTGCTTGGTGTATGGTAGTGGTCTATTATCTTTGTGGAGAGTGTGTACAATGATTCCCACTTAGTGGTTGCTCTATCATGACTGTGTGGTGGCCTCTCTATTATCTTTTTGGAGAGTGTGTACAATGATTCTCACTTAGTGGTTGCTCTATCATGACTGTGTGGTGGCCTCTCTAGAGAAATATTGTTGATGTAGATGCTTTGAATTGCTTGATGAAATGTATGCTTATCTCCCGTGTCTTTCAAAGGGGTAAAGTATATCAGGTATGATCAAGTGTCTATTTTTTTGAGGTGATAGTGATGTTAGTTCTTGGTATAATAATGGTTTCCTTTATACTCTTGATCAATCATAGAAAAATATGTACATATTCATTAAGGTTTTCCAATGAGGGAGTAAATTATTATTTGTTGAGATGATGTTTATATTTAGCTGTCTTGAAGATATCCTATTGTAGATAGTGCCTTTGCATTTTTCTAGTCATTTCTTTTGTATCTTAAAGTGATTGTTTCCAATGTGCTAGTATGATAGTGGATTTGATTGTTTAGAGTCTTGCATCTTTCTATTGCTTGCTACTATGTCTTAGTCAATGAGGTTTTGAAAATAGCAATTGTCTTGGACAATGTTATACATGGCTCAGTTAATAATTTATTTCTCTCAATCATAAAGGGTGGTTTCTAATATTTGGTGCTAGGTTGATGGTGACAGTTTTCTCTAGTTCCCTTCGTCATTTTTGTCAAAGGGGGAGAACATTATCCAATCAGTCTACTTCACAGGGGGAGAAATAAGGTGTGAAATTTGGTTAAGTTGACATCGATTCCAAAGGGGGGTTGTTGGAAGTGACATTGTTTTGTCATTGATGTCAAAGGTTTGTAATTGATGGAAATGGATATCAAATAGAGGGTCTCAAATTAAAAGGTTGATGCAAAGGTTGCAAAGTGCAAAGGAGTTTCTTTTGTTCATCATGGATCTCAAATCATTGATCTCAAAGTACAGTTGATCTTGTTCATGGTTGACTCAAGGTACCTCATGTTGCTTCAAGGATGTAAAAGGTGACAACAAGGTGTTGAAGTGAATTGTCTTGCGGTGTTGCTTCAATGTGTTGATACAAAAGGTTGTTTCTATATCTCAAGGTGTCGATTCTTCTTTACTCATCTCATCATGGTATTGATGCAAAGAGAATTCGGTAAGTTTCAAAGATCATCTGATGTCACATGATCTCGAATGGATTGGATTTTTTTTGGCCTAGGGTTTATTAATTATACATAAAGAGTTTAATACCCTAAAATCAAGGGTATTGTAAAAAGAGGCTTATTACATTTTGTTTTTAATCTAAAAGCAATGTAACTTGAAATAGTAGGTTAATGTTTTTTTAAGTGACTTTATTAATGGTTTTAATACATTGCTTAATTGATCCTCACACCTATTAGCAACCTGCTCGACATGTAAATACTTCAAATGCCTTCATTTATATTAAAATCAAGGGCTATAATTTAAATGTTTTAAAAGTGGGTTTATGAAATCTAAGGCTAGTTTTTAAATGTTCTCAACAACTATTTTCCAAAGATTTAATTTGGCTAATAACTAGTTTGACAAGAGATAGAACGTTTTGATTTCTTTTACAATTTTGTTTCTATTTGAATGTGAAGTGTCACCTATTGGTGTCAATTGAGAATAGACATTTTTTTTGTCTTTGCATGGAGAAGATGTGTGTGGTGTGTAATATGAAGAAAATCTATTAAATAATGTTGATTGAGATGAAGGTTGCTGCTCTATGAGAAGGTTCAACAATTAACAATATCATGCATGTGTGTAAATAATCCAAAGAAGAGAAATGAGTATAGTATGTATGAAAAGAATGGGAGATTTTATTAAAGATGAGTAGACTAATAAATGGTCTTTGATGGTATCAAATTGAGGAGTCTTGTTTCAGTCTATATGATCTTGATTATCTATTGTCAGCTAATTGCAGTGAGGGTTTTATTTTTGAAACGCATGCGAAGTAAAGTATATTCTAAGATATTGATTCTAGTGAGGCTCTTTGTATTTCAAGGTGTGAGGTGATATAGATTGAATATGAAGTGGTTTTGAAGAGGATGTGATGGATGTTTTTTATTTTTTTTAAAACTATGACAGGTAGTGATTATAAGGTTTTCTTCTACAAGTCAGGTTGAGGTATTTACAAAGAGAAGATACAAAGAAGAATGTTAATATAGTAGGTAATCAGAGTTCTAAATGATAACTTTGTATGTTTGAAACCATGGATTATGTTTTCTCTATGTAGATTGGTATGATCTAGATGAGCTTTAGAAATATGGAGTTTATAATATGTGATGTTGGTTTTTGAGGAGTATTTTTTTTATTAAACATGATGGAAAGGAAGATATTATTTTTAAGATGGTGTTGAGATTATAAAGATATATTCTTTGTCAGAATATTGTTAATATGCTTTGGTAAGTGTGAATATATTTGGTGAAACTTTGGTTATGCAATGATTTGAAGTGAAACAGGGTAACCCCCTATATTCTTTTGTTTCCCTTTTGAAGATTGTCAATATGAAATGGATTTTTTCAAGTGGGGCGTAGGAACCAATCAGTGAGGCTTATTTTTCTAGTGAGGCTTGTATTGCTAGTGAGGCTTGTTTTTCCAGTGAGGCTTATATTGCCAATGAGGCCTGAATGGTTGCTAGTGAGGCTTGACTATTAACCAATGAGGCTTGTTGTATTACTAGTGTGGCATACAATTTGTCAACAAGTTTTTTAATAGAGAAATTTTTTAGAGTGATTTTTTCACCCTTTTAGGGTTTTTCCACTAATAAATCTTGTATCTTGATTCTTCCTGATGATATGTTGATTTGTTCATGGTTGATCACTCTTGATTTAAATGTGTTATTTTGATTTGCACATCTTTGTGATTTTGATAATATACAACATATAGAGAATTTTTGTAATCAAGCATGTTGAAATTGGTTTTATTAGACCACTAATTCACCCCCCTCGCAATGGTCTTGTACTCCAACATTTAGATCTTTGAAGGAAGCATCTTAGTCTAGGGCATCAAACACCCTTATCCTTGTAATTTATGCTCAAATTATTGTCATGGGTTACTCTTTATATCTCATCCTCATATCTATCTTTGTTTTGTTACTTTTCATTTTCATCTATGTGATAAAATACTTTTTTAGATATAGGGTTATATATAAAATATGATTGTTAAAACATTCATCAAACTTATCATCTCTACAACAAAAATTAAGAGACGCAAGATGTTGCATAGGAAACTACCATTACACCAAAAGATAAACCTATTAATGCTCGATACAACCACTAGATTTATACAAGATCCAACATCCACAGGAGGTGGTTAATCCATGTCTTGAACCCAAGCACTGTGTTGCACAATACAAGGAGACCAATGAAAAAACTATTACAACAATCCCCCCAGCACAAGCAAGTTGTTCGAACTTGTGACCTTGACTCTAATAATAATTGTTGCATAGGTGGCTATTTCTGCACCAAAAGATTGACCTATTAATGCCTGATACAACCGCCATATTTGTACAAGATCCAAGATCCACATGAGGTGGTTAAGCCATATCACGAACTCAAGTGCCACACTGCACAACATAAAGATACCAAGGGAGAAACTCTTGCAACACAAGATCCTAGGAGATTATCTCTCCTTGTGGCAATAAGAAAATCATCAATCCTAGTTAATCTTGTGTCCAATGTGAAGTCAAATGAAAAGAAGCTAATCCTAGTTGGATCTAGAATCACTTTTCCTGCATCAAATTTTGGTTAACCTAACATATCTTGCAGTTGTAATTTTCTAATTTTAACAACATAAATTCTAAAAATTAATGCAAAAATATAGATTCTTTGAAGATCTTATTAATTTTCATTTTTCCAAGCTATTCATTTGCACTCTTTGATCATTATACACCAAAATAAAAATTGAGAATAATTTGAATTGAATTGCATAATTTTAGATCTAATTTTTCCTTTTTTAGGGCTTAGACCTGCATCATTTCATTGGGAAATATGAATAAAACTTTAGGTTATTTGAATTTTCCATTTGTGCATCCATATTTTAATGAAAACATTGAAAAAGCGAAGAATTCCATATTATTTTCATTTAAAAAGGTAAAAAAGTATTGTTTTTCTACTTTTTTTTGGGAAACAATTTACTCAATCACAACACTTTAAATTCTAAAAACTATCATTGGGAAAATTTGTATCAATTTAAAAATATAATATTTTAGGCATGCTTATGTGTTTCACATAGAGAAATTAAGTTTTCATACATTTCCAGAAGTTTGTGTACATCTATACCTACACCTCTACACCTTTAAATTTTCAAACACTTTTATTCAATTTTAAAATTTTAAAACATCAAAATTCAACTCTTTGGACTAGGGAGACCAATGTTGTTGTCTAGTCAGTTTGAACTTAAATTTTTTGTGTAGTACCTTACTTATGATGTCTGCTCAGATCTAGTTTCAAATACAAAAAAATAGTCTTGTAACTATTTGATTTTTTTATGCATTACTATTTTTATCCATAGGATATAGCATAATGTTTTCCTTGCAAAAATGTTATTTTATCATAATCAATATCTTATTGTCAAACTTTATTAAGAAATTTAAAGTTTTTTTCTTACAAGCATGTGAAAATGAGTGTCTCTCCTTTCTTGTTATTTTTATTTGATCCCTCTCTTGATATCTCTCCTACTTGTGAGGGTATCTTGGTGCAAGAGGATACACTAATTGATAATCATGAATCATATTTTTTCTTCTCCGAGTATCTTTCCTACTTGTGAGGGTATCTTCGTACAAGAAGATTCAATCATTGAAAATCATGAGAATCATGCTGTTTCCTCTCCCAATACATCTCCTACTTGGGAAGATATCATGGTGCAAGAGGAGGTAATCATAGATAAATTTCCTCCTTCAAATGATAGTAAGGTGGTTTACATAGATGAAGGTTGAAAATTAGCATTAAATCCCCCATTGGTAGAAGATCATCAAAAATTATTTAACTCAATTGAAATTGTAAACCCACAATTTATTACTATATATCCTCTCATTATTGGACCGCCCTCTAAACCTCCTCTCATTATAGGACCTCTAAAACTTCATGGCCATATTCTAGAGTTTGCAAAACAACTACTCAAAGTAATCATGTGCACCAAGATGTGTTGTAGCAACCAAGTTATCACACAATTTCACACACGTAAAATAGTAGAAATGATAAGAAACAAAAACAAATGCTAATATACACTCTATTTCCTCAAATATATCTCCCCCCAACACCTCATCTCCCTCAACCTAGGGGTAGGAGTATTATCTTATTAAGCAACTTTGTAATACTCTAGCCAATATCTCTCTTTGGGACTTAGTTCAAACCTCACTTACATACCACAAGATGCTCCAAGAGGCTTTGCAAAAGATTTAATTCTCGTCTTTTTTTAAACCAAATGATGTAGTAGCCTTTTTGGATGGTATGCATACAATAAACCTAGATATTATTTCTCATCAAACTTAGTTACCTCCTCTTGATATTCAAAAACAACATGAGTCCCTAATGGTATTAGTGGTCATTAATAAAATTGGGTTGGACATATTCTTATTGATAATGGATTGAGTCTTAATGTTGGTATAATTGATATTCTAGATAATCTTGGTGTGGATAAGAATATTGTACAATCTAAAAATCTTTATATTCATGGCTTTGTAGGAAACCATTAGGGAGAATCACACTACCCATTAAGGTAAGGCCCATGGTTTTACTGACCCGTATGCATGTGATTTTGGATACTCTATCATACAATATTATCTTGGGTAGACCATGGATTCATGTCATGAAGGGAGTCTCTTCTATACTTTACCATGAGATGAAATATGAATATAATAACAAGATACATATGGTTAAAGCAAACACAAAAATATAATTTACAAATCAAAGATGAATATAACACTTTCAACTCTCTTAATAATTTGATTTCATATTCAAAATTGGAACCATTGTGTTTATATGATAATGATTACTTTGGTTAGTCCTAGTCCCCTTTACCAAATGTCACCCTTGAGGACTCTCCAACTAATTCTCCTTTGCTTCACAACTTTTTTTCTATTCCCCCTCCTTCTCCTCAAAATGAAGTTGGGAATGCTTAGGACACTAAGGCTAATCCTTTGGCCACTCCAAACCCTTACAATAAATGTGCCTCTCTCCACAAGAAATTGAATGATCTATAAATCGTCAAATATTCAAAATGACATCCTTAAATGGTAACTAGCACAATTTCTCACGACTAAGAAAAAATCCAAAATTTGGAGTTTGTAATTTTGAAAAAAGGCTAGGGATTGGCTGGGAGAGGAGGATGATGTGGAATACTAGGAGTTATTGAAAGGAATGGGTGAAACATTTGACAAATGGTCCAATTTGGAAAAGGATTTTGGGGAATTAAAAGAAGCTACCAAGTCTCTATTGCATGAATTTGAAAGAGGTTGCTTGTATTCAAAGAGACTAGGATAAAATTATATTCAACTTGTAGGAGATTATTGACTATAGTAAAGAAATTGTGAGGAACATGGAACTTACTATCCAAGTTTTTCAATAGGAGCTAAAAAAAAATCGTACAAAGAGACCAAGGGATGAGGCTTTTGTAGCCCCCCCTCCTAGCTCGAACAAAAAATAAAAATATTTTGAGAAACACCTACCTACCTCCATGGGAAAAATGATAAAAAGATTCTAAATTCCTTTTCATTCAATGAAAAGCTATGGTTCCTCACTAAGGAGTAGTAGGATATAATAGGCCCCCATATTCTTGGAGAATAGTAATAGGTATCCTTAGGTTTTTGGTCTTCTATTGGTCTTATCTTTTTTGCTTCTAGTTGTTGGTTTTTTTATTTATTCTCATTTCTATTTCTTTCCTATTGTCTCAATTCTTGTGAGATCCATCTATCTTGCCTCTATGGTTTTTATGTAATGGGTGAAATCTTCATAAAAATATTAAGGAGCTTAAAATAACTAAATATTTAGGTAATTATGTCTACATCTTAACACTATACATGAAATATTAAATGAAATTATCTTTGTGGATTATCATATTATTCTTATCTATAAGTACATGTGCAAGGTGTTATATCAACTATCTAAGAGGGTTCGTGTAGTTATTTTTTCTTTGACCAAGTGGAAATTATAGAGGTTAAGTGCATCTTAGGTATAGCTATTAATTATTGCAATCATGTTGTATTTTAAATGATTCAAAAACCTATTAAGGATATCTTAGGGTATACTCTTTGAATTCTAACCTAAGCTCAAAGTGTAAGAGTGACTACTCACTTTGTTAATTAGTCTTTAACCCACATTAATCTATTGATGATCCCTCATTTTACCTTCTTTATAACAAACCCATAGCCTCTAAGGTGGAATTGTATTCTAGGATTGTGGAGTAGCAATTTTGGGACCCAATAGAGGGTATGATAGGAATAATAGATTCTTACTACATATCAAGGACAAAGGGATGATAATTTCTTCTAGTTTATCAATATTTGAATCCAAAAAAATTTATATCATTTTTGTAACATTAATTTTTAATTATTTTTAATTTGACACACTTTCATATTTTGTTTTGTACAAAAACCAAAGTGGATGGAAAATAAAGAGGAGAAAAGTGCATACTTCACTCTCCAACCTCTATATTCTACACCACTATGTGTGAGTTTCCTTAACAAATTATTCTAACATAGTTTTTGGCTATTTTGACACACTCATTACACCAAAATGTATATATAACATTCTATTATGCTATGCCATTTCTCATAACACTCTTGATTTATTTATTAGAATATTTTCTTCCTTACATTATATTGCGCCTATTTTTATTTACCTAGACTATATCATAGGTGTAATCACATCCCCTATTGCAAAAAATCAAAATATTTTCATTCAAAGTCTAACAATCCCAAACATTCAACCATTATTCATAGGCACATAAACCAAAAATTTTAAATTGTGCATCTATGTTTTTGTATTTAAAGGCACCATTCCAAAATATATTTCATCACATGAAATATAAATTTCACATTCACATAGTATATATTGCATTAAGCCTAGTTACATACCATTTTCAACATTCAAGATTATTAATTTCTTTATTTTTACTATTATTGAATCAAGTTGGGGGATTGATCACTAGCCACAAAGGTGAACACTTTTTACTCTATAATAGCATGTCCCAATGGTGCTTCTTAGCACTGTTGACGTAGGATTTTGCATGTAGTAGTAGTCTTATGGGAAACTTAGCTATTGGGGAACATAATGCGCTAGCTAAATGACCTACGAAATTTTATCGAAGCCGGCTCTTCGTTTAGTGGGGAGGTAAAAGGTTAGAAAGATAGAAAAATATGAAAATTAAACTATAGGCGATGTGCCAAAATCATAGACAAATTTACCAGAGCACAGTGCAGAATGCAAAGGCCCGAACCACCAAAATGCTATTTATCAAGTAAATTTTCTCAAAAGCACTTTAAACATAACAAATACCCTCTAATCTACATAGTATAATCTCACATAACCTTAGCCAACATAGAGGAGTCGAGAAAACATGATCTATATTTATTTAGTTATAGAAGATCACAAAAGCTGAAGAATAGGCATTCATACATTATAAGAAATAACAACACAGACTAACAGTCTTACTAAATGCATGAAAAACAGAAAGGCTGAATTGATTGGCACAGTCTGTAACTTTCAAGTTTAATAAAAATATTACAAAGGCTTTCCCAGTACTCGAGAGATTTTTTGCAACTTAATCAACAACCTAATAAAAGAGAAAAGGGATGCATAAATAGGCCAATCCACCACTTGAATCACCATAGAGAGAGAAAAACGTGAGCAAACATCGATGCCCTTGATCACCTCGAGCCGCCATGGAATAAAATGGACGCCCAACAATGCCCTCGTAGTGAACAGAAAACCATGCAACAACAGCAACGAACATGTAGCGCCGAAGGAGAAAACATGGCAGCTCGAAAACCAACGACGTAGTAGCAACTCCAAGATAACCGGTGCACGAAACAGAACTTCCACGTGTCGAGCAGACGGGGACCGACGAAAAGATCAAGGGACGCCCAGTGAAAATCTCTAAGAGGGAGCCACGTGGCATGCGTCGACCGATAGAAAACTACAAGGTGGGCCCAACTCAGAAAGTGACCAGAGAAAGTCACACGTCGTGCAAACGAAGATCAGCCAAAGCGAAGCGATATGAAAAGAAAAAAGCTTTGAGAGGAAGCCACATGGCACACGCTGAAGGTAGTGAGCGATTTAAAGGTAAGACACAACCGCGAAGATAAAAATAAAAACCGCGAAGGCTTAGCAGTTTTTTGTGAAACAAGCACTACTAAAATTTTATAAAACAAATTCACCGAATCAAATATTCTCTACAAGTAGTAAAGGTCAAATTCCATCAGAGATGAAATTGTGCTAGTTGAGATATATTGTATCTCCTAGACTAGATCATGATGTGATCATGTCCTAGCTTCTATAAATTATCTCATAGTTTGTTTGTCCCGAGTCTTTGACTCTACATTCTAGGTTTTAATTGTTTGTCTCTATTATAGTGTCATAGCATTTAGACTCATTAGTTTATCAATTCTAGGTGAACTCTAATCCATCTCAATCAACTCAATTTATTTATATCTCATAGTATACACTATCACTCTCACCAAGTTGATTAATTTAGGTTCTAAGTTCAATTAATTAATCTATCATTCAATTATATTTACTATATTAAAGTAATGTCTTTTTTATATATCTCAACATTTTTCTAACATAGTGGAAAATGTTTGTTTTCTTTGATAGAAAACAAAAGCACCGTCTATCAATTTTTAATATGAAACATTAAAAACTTCTCTATTATAATAAAATAATGTTATTAATATCCACAAAAAATCTAAAATTGATCTATATTATTGAAATGTTGAAATTTATAATAAGTAATAAGGAATACAAGTACGATTCAACAAATCAAAAATTGAACAAAAATATACACTAAAAAAAATATATATATATATATATATATATATATATATATATATATATATCATTAGATCACTTCATACTCATCCTGAAAAGAAACAATCCTTCAAATACAAAACATTATAAAACAAAATCTTTAACTGAACAATAATGAAAATCAAACATCACCCTCCAACCCAAAAAAAAAAGGTCAAATGTATCTAATCCTCATAAATTTACAAAAACATATAAATCATTAAAAGAAAAAATCTAAAAACAAAAAGAATCCTTCATTTCAAACTGCATCAAACAAAACTACATATATGAAACGACATCACAAGTCTTTTGTGAATGCTGTTTGTTAAAAATTGTCGTATGCAAACTTAATATTCAAAATGTTGGGTTGCCCTACTTAATTATTGCTCTAAAGTTTTACTTTTCCCATGCAAAACTATTAGACCACAGATTCGCCATGAAAGGAGGCCACAAGTTCCACGTCATGAGCAAGGAAGGAAATAATAAAATATGGAGGAGACCGCATGTTCCATGTCATCCTCTCCATTTCTTAAATGGAGATCTTGTCCACGTTTTGCTTCCTCTTCCACTAAATTTGTTCTAAACATTGTCCATGAATGCCATGCAAGACACTTTCCACGTGTTGCCACCACAAGAATTAGGAATTAGCATATACAACTACACTTGGGTGGGCCTAGAAACATAAAAGAATGCATTTGACCCTTGTTATGGGTGGGCCTAGAAGCATATAAGAATGCATTTGCCCCTTCCTAGGGATTGGCATCTCATTTGGAGCTTGCCACCTACCTTTTTCCAATTCAAACTATATATTTTTGAATGGAGCTAGTGCCTAGTGGAATCTATTGTATGAGGTATTCACACCCATTGTATTTGAATTCCTCCTTGAAGTTGGATTTAAGGGGTTAAGCATCCTTGTTTACTTTCATTATATCTATAAAAATTTAAGGGAATGGTTTCAATTTGTTTATGAATATATTATCTTTTTTCTTTCAACAGGAAAATTGGTTTTATTATAGGTAATTTACCTAAACTTAATAATTTGGTACTAATTAAATTAGAGTTGAATAGATGAGATCAAGTAATATAGTTAGTAAGTACAATTATAGTATAAACAATTAATAAAAAATAGAGATTATTTAGTTTTGTAATTAAAGAATGTGTAATGGTTAATGAACACAATGAGATATATGTGTAGGTCAGAATTTAGAGATGTCTTAGATAGTTGTGTATGCGGGTTAGAATCTGGTATTGTGTTTTGGTATGTACTTAGTTGACTTAGTTGTTCTAAATATATTTCATGTCTATAACCTCACTCTATATCCACAAATTCAATCTCTAATTATCTCTAGATTCTATCCTATGATTTTTTTTTAAATGGTCGACTAGAAAATAATTATTTCTATAACATTCTTAGGGTTCTTCTATCTAGTTATTAATCTCTAAAATACCTTGATAAACAACAAACTTCAAATATATACATGAATTATAGAATGATTTGTAGGTGATTCATATGTGCCAGGATGAATGTGATCAAATATGACATATGTCAATGATTGTTCCTTAGAGAATGAATGCATCTCATTAATAGATGTATGGACTTGAACGAATGAAATGAATATCTTCTTATTTATAAACTCAACACAAAAGTGTGAATATTTTGTGCAAAGGTATCCTAGGACCAAAGTGTAAGAAGGGGTTGGTCAATGAAATGTTTAAGTTTGATTATAGAATCTAAAAGATCGATATCACAACTATTGAGGATGATCTTGCACTTGTGGACATTACCTATGTCAAACAATTAAGTTGGATCTATGTCCAATAGGATTAGATTATGGATCAAAATTTTATTAGTACCCATAATCAAATAGATAAGCCAATTGGAATAGGATTACATGCACATAAGTATAGGGATAAGTAGTAAGAATAGAGCCAAGTAGAAGAAAGGCTAGGTATATGGAGCTAACCATCCACAATAATAGAGTTTTTATAGCAATAAAAATGTTTTAACATATTGCCTCAAACTTTGTACAAAATAAAATAGGAAAATGAAACATTGCTGTATTTTTCACCATTACATCCAGTTCAAGAGGTGCATGATAATCTTTATGTATGAACCATGCATTTCTAATCATGTAACATTCTCAAACATGCATAAAGTAAATGTAATATATAGGAAAATATACAATCAATAAATGATGAAGATTCTCTTTTCACATTCCTTTATTTCACGTATGTTGTCCCATAAATTCCTACAAAGGAAAGGGATCAAAGATTCTATGAGTAGTTTTTGACTTGCAAGATAGATTGAATATTAAAAAAAAGATAAACCTTCTCCCTCCCACCCTTTGATGTAGTGCATTGTAAGATAATCACAGTCATAGTCATGTGATAAATGGATAAAAAATGATAAGCATGTAATTACATATTGTTATCCATGAACTAAAATATAGAAATCATAGCTAAGAGATTACATCATGAGAAGTATAGCAATGGATTAGAGCTAGAATCATGGATAGATCATTACTCCTAGCATAGGCATGCTAATGGTGATGTGGCCTTAATGCCCAAAATATTAGTGAAAGTATAAAATCTTTCCTTGTGTGTCATTCATTTGCAAGAGCACACATAGGGTAGGATCAATAAGCTGAATGGGATCAATATAATGATGATGTAAATGTCTATAAAAAGAATATATATGAAATTAAAATAAAAAGCATAATGTGACGTCTATGAGCATGACCACACATATTATAGGATCAACAAGATAATTAGGATCGACATGAAACTTGTCAATAGGGAAAACCCCCAAATATAGATTGTATGATCATAGGAGAAGTGATATAGGCCTAGATGATCAAGTATGACAATATATATCAACATGATAAGGGGAAGGATAATACCCACCAATGTAGGATCCTAAGTGTGATGATAAATTGATCATGAAATTGGTATATGTAAGATCATGTAGTGATATAAAGTATAAGATGAAGATTATTATGATAAGACAATGTAAGCTCAATAAGTAATTAGATCAAGATATATAATTTAACAATATAATATTAGCATACATGGGATCAATCATAATATATGACTATATTATTAAACGGGAGAATAAGATGATGACCCCTAGTATAAGTATAGATAGGGATCAATGAGAAACTCTCGAAATAGATATAGTGATATAAGATCATGTAGTCATAAAATATAGTAATTCAAATTGGAGGCATTCTGGATAGTATGAAACAACTATCATTAGTCTATGTTATGGTAGTCATACTAGCAATGATAAATCAATGTAATAATCACTTTAAATAGCCATGTTCATCAATGTAAGTAGTAATAGGTCATAAAGATATTGTACAATAAGGTATCATATCACAATGTTATAAAATTGTATCAAAATATAATTTTATAGCTCAAATATGGATGGTAATGCTCCCAATCATAGTCATATAGTTTAAATCAATATGAAGATTCAAATATTGTAGAGTGTTAAAATAAACAATCATGTGTATAGAAGTTATTTTGGATTTATATGTTTTTATTTTATTAAAAAATGATTATATTTTGATAATACTTTTTATGATTTTGGAACAAACAAATATTAAGGGATGAGAGTATCCCAAAAATGCACAATTGATGATCATTATAGTCATCCCACTGAATGAAATGGACATAGTCCTTGTAATTCCCCAAGCCACACACTAGGACATTAACCAAATGAATGATTTTTTTGAATTAACACCAACGACTAAGATCAAAAAATGATATGTCATAATATACATTAATTTGCACACAAGTGGCATGCCAATCATAATGACACACATATACTAACAAAAAAAATAACTTCACTATATCTATAATAAATGTGGCACTAGTAGAAGACTTGACAACCATGGTATGAAACAACCATGATGATCGAGTATTCACCAACAACTATGTTCTCTCACTAATACAAGGGTAGGATGATGGAATCATCTACCTTGAACCAACACCAAAAACACTTACTAGCACTCGCAACACCAAAGTAAACCTATACAAATGGTGGAGAAAATAGGATATATTACATCTCAATTACATTCCATGAACACTAGTTTCCCAAACAAGGGGTAGGATGAGGATGGAAAATTCTTCCAATCCACTCCATAACAACAAACATAATACCAAAACAAAAGGTACAAACCTTCCCAAGATCTTGCACCACTAATAAGTACAATCCTTCTAATGATTGGAATCATAATGGATAATTTTCATCCAATGAGGTGTTTCCCAATTTAAAAGGTGGCATGAATCCTAGACCACAACACTTTTTAACAAAGCAACAACATGGGAAGGATTACTAGGCTATTTGGAAAAAAAATTGTATATAACTTTTCCTAATAAATGACCAAAAGAAATTGTTTGATGAAACTAAGGACTACAACATGTCAAAAGGACATCGACATAAATAGGTAGGTGTCCTAGAAATATGTTAAAGTTTAGAAAACACATTGGAGTCTAGGAACTATGTTATAGTCCTATTTTTGCACTATAGTCATGTTCTTGTGCTACAATCCTCGTAATAGGTTGAATGAATGACCATTTTTAGGTCTCATGCCTAGGGAAAATTCCCAACACTCATTAAAATAATATTACAACATAAAAATATCAAAAATGATTGAGAGACCAAGAGGGACTACCAAAATTATCTCTAACACACCATCTAGTGAAGAAGACACTCCTCACAAGTTGGGAAGCCTGCAAGGGACTCCAAAATGAGTCCAAGGAAATGAGGTACAAAAGGAAACATTTGCAACATACCATACTTTCCATGCTACCAATAGGAGAACCTAAATGACACCACATGGTGGTGGGTCCTCACACATACATCCCCAAACTTGGGAGATTAAACAACATGAGATTCAATGATTCCCATAGAATTAATTCTAACACAAAATTTATTATAGGCCCAAAACCAAAAGTGATCTAAGTCCCTTTTGTTAGAGACACAAAACAACTAAGCGGGGGAGATGAATCAGTTATACATGAAAACATTCAAGCCCTCATTAAACTTCAAACCCTTATTATTCATCAATATGAATATAAACACTGACACATCAACACATCAACACATCAACAACCATACACAATAGAACACTAGATTTACATGGAAAAGCCATGGTGAGGATTAACTAACATATATATGAATAACAACAACAAATACAATAGGCTCACTATTAGAAGGGCTCATTGCCAAAAAGAGAAGAATGGATAACTACCAATGGCTTGCCACCCAAAGGACTCACTATTTGGAATAGAAGAAGACTGTTATAAGGAGGTTCAATACCTTAGAGCAATAGTAAGATCCACCACAAAAAATCTTGATGTAGGAGCATCTAAAAGTATTCAAGAAGTTCAGGAGCATCCAAAAGTATTCAATAAGTTGACACAATATATAGTGAAGTGGAAAGATTGCCAGTGATACAATGAAGTTTTGTATGTTGGCTAGAGTGGTATGTCGAGGATGAGAAGTCGTAGATTAAAGGGTTTGTTGTTGACTATGTCTAGTTTATCCACCAGAAGTTTCAGAGGTGTGCATGAAGATTTGGTTGAGTTATGGATGTTCATGTTTAGATAGTTGTTCAGTTGTTCTAGTTGATGTTCCTAAAGGAAGATGATGAGATTTTGATGGCTTGAGATGTTGCAGACATTTCTGAGGTAATTCGTGGTGATCATGGATGTTTCCAGAATGTGTGTTCGTGGTCCACATCGATCGTGGTGCTCGTCATTGGTGAATTTATTTTGTGAATTCATATTTTCCATGTTCTTCGCTGACAGGGTGTTGTAACGTGTTCTGGATCTTCGAAGATTAATTTTTGAAGGTGTTTCATGTTTGAGGATGTTGGTTTGGTTCCTTTCTTTTTTGTGGCCAACATTGGTTGGTGCGCTTTGTAATTTTTCTATTGTTTGAGGCCGACCTATTTGGGTTTGCATGTTATCTTATTAGCCATTGTAACTGTGTCAACTTGTTAAGGGTTAATTGATGTGTGAATGATATAAATAGAAGAGAGAGGATTTGTTATGAGACACAAAAATGGATGGACCATTAAGGTGTTTGATAGTGTGAAGTATGAAGCACGATGAAGAAGTATTCTAATTCAAAATATTCCCTGAGCAGAGGAAGTGTGGACTAGGAAATGGACTCGATGCCAGATTGTTGTGAAGATTGTCATTATTTGAGTTATTTGTAATTCTTGGGTTGCGGCCTAGCATTTGTAATTTGTTTTGTGATTATAATATAATGAGTAATGAGCTTTGAAGGCTAGGTTTTTCCTTGTTAGGGTTTTCCCAGGATAAATCTTGTGTTCGGTGTTCATGAATGTCTTTTAACTTCTATGAACTAGTTGTTAAATTGCGTTGCATATCTATTGTGATCATGGAGTTAGTAATTTATGCTGCAAGGATAGAAATTCCTTAATTGTATCCTCTACCTTGCCTTCATCAATTGGTATCAGAGCTGGTTGCAAGCCTATTAGCTAGTTGAAGATCTAGTTGTGAATTTGAAGAGTTGGTTGTGAATGTATTGGATGGTTGTAAATCTTTATCAGAGTAGTTTGAAGAGCTAGTTGTAGAGTTTATCAGATCCGGTTGTGAATCTGTTGCAAGATGGGAAAGATTGGAAAAAGGAAAAAGAAGGAAAAGGAGAACCTGATATGTGAAAGGGATACCCTGGAGGAAGAATTGTGTGAAATCAGGAAGTGTAATGCATAATTGAAGGAGAGGATGAAAGAACTAGGAAAAGACAAGTGTGATGCTCTTGAAGAAGAGCTAAAAATGTAAGAAGGAGAAATAAAGAACTAGAAGCAGAGTTTGATATGTTTGAGGATCTTGAAAATAATTTTGTAGAAGGATTTAGTTGTTTAAGAAGTTGGAAAAGAAGAGCAGAGATCTGGAGGAGAGTTTGAAAGAGTTGAATAAGGAGAACAACTTGTAGAAGAAGGAAATATCTAACTTGAAGGAGCATGTTAATCAGTTGGAGAAGGAGAATGAAAGATTGAGATCTAAACCTGAAGTGTGTGAAGTTTCCTATGATACTGATGATTTGTGTGATGTTGCAGAAGGTGGAGTTAAATATAACAGTGTGACTAAGCCTATAATTGTTGGTGATGGTATTGGTTTCAAAATCAAGCAAAGAATTGGATTCAAAGGAAAAGGATTGGGAAAATATCAACAAGTAATTATAGAACCTATTGATCCGATAATGAGAGCAAAGAGTGAAGGCCTAAGATATGACAGAGGTATGGATGTTGTTACAAGTTCAAGCATATCAAATTAGGGAAGAAAAGGTATGTATTGTTGATATTGTAATAGGCATGGAAATGAAAAGGAATTGTGTTGGGATCTATATCCTTGTAAGTTATTTGGATTAAGGAATCATTCTGAGGAATCTTCCTCTACTCAGGGAATCTTTCAGATCAGAATACTTCTTCATCGTGCTTCATACTTTGTATTATCAAAAACCTTAATGATCCATCCCTTTTTGTGTGTCATAAGAAATCCTCTCTTCTATTTATATCATTTTTGCATCATTTAACCCTTAACAAGTCATCCCAATTACAATGGCTAACAATATAACGTGCATCCCCAAATAGGTCGGCCTCAAACAATAAAAAAATTGCAATGCAAACCAACCAATGTCATCCACAACAAAGCAAGAACCCAAATAAACATCCTCAAACATGAAACACCTTCAGAATTTAATCCTCGAAGATCCACAACACGTTACAACATCCTATCGGCCAAGAACATGGAAACTATGAACTCACAAAAGAAATTCACCAATCATGATCACCACAATCGATGTGGACCACCAAAACACATTCTAGAAACATCCACCATCATCATGAATCACCTCATAAGTGTTCACAACAACTCAAGCCATCAGAATCTCATCATCTTCCTTCAAGAACATCAACTAGAACAACTGAACAACTATCCGAACATAGACATCCATAACTCAACCAAATCTTTATGTGCGCCTTTGAAACTTCTAGTGGATAAACTAGACATATTCAACAATAAACCCTTTAATCCGCGACTTCTCATCCTTGAAGTACGACTCTAGCCAACATATAAAACTTCATTGCATCACTGGAAATCCTGCCACTTCACTGTCAACTACCTCAACTTCTTGACTACTTCCAGATGCTCTTGCATCAGACTCTCGAGGTTATTTGAAAATTGAGATTTGATCTATATTTCATCAAATCCAATGTTATCTCTTGCACTGGTTCGGCGACCTTTTTTCAAGTTCTTGCAACTACCTCACGGTCAGTGTTCTGTTCAAGTCCACCCTACAAACTGCCTCAAGTGTAATTTGGATTCGGTGATCTACTTGCAGGCCTTGCACTACCTCACGGTTGGCATTCTATTCAAGTCCACCATACAAACTACCTCAAGTGTAATCTAGATTCAGCGATCTACTTGTAGGCCTTGCAGTGGCTCAATGGTCGGTGATTTGAGCATGCCTACCCTACAAGTTGCCTCAAGATCTTTCTCTATTCCTTCATTCAAATTTACTATAAACTTTCTCCTTAAGATCAATGCTTCACCTTCTTCCGGTTCCACCATCCAATATGATTCTTCTAGAGCATCCCTTTCCTCTAGATAATTTAATTATGTATCAACAGGCTCTTCTTCATCTACACAAATTTTCTCTGCATTCTTTAATGCTTCCCTTTCGTTAGCTTCTTTGGTATCAGGTTCTTGATGACATTTAGTGCTTGATTATTTCTTCCTCCAAACTTGAAAACAGGTTCCTTCTTTGACAAATATTCTTTCACTCCTTTGGTACCCTGCATTATCCTTGTTCTACTTTGCATAAGGTCTCCTTTCTCTTCATCCTAATCCTTCCTTTCTTCCCACATATGAGTCCTTCCATCTATATAATCTTCTAAACATACAAGTGACATGTTTCCATTTTGTGCCATCAATCCATCCATAATTCATTTGCATGCAACCTGTCCTAGGATTTCTCCCTCTCATCTTATTCCAACACATCTTCTCAGAATGATTCCTTAATCCACATAACTTACAAGGATATAGATCCCAACACAATTTCTTTTCATGTCCATTCCTATTACAATGTGAACAATACATACCTTTTCTTCCCTGATTTTATTTTCTTGAACTTATAACAACATCCATACCTTTTTCATATCCCAAGCCTTCACTCTTTTCTCTAATTATCGGTTCAATAGGTTATGTAATTCCTTACTGATGTTTTCCCAATCCTTTTCCTCTAAATCCAATTCTCTACATGATTTTGAAACCAATACCATTACCAACAATTATAGGCTTAGTCACACAGTTATCTTCAACTTCACCTTCTGCAACATCACACAAATCATCAGTATCATAGGAAACTTCACACTTCATGTTTAGATCTCAATCTTTCATTCTCCTTCTCCAACTGATTAACATGTTCCTTCAAGTCAAATATTTCCTTCTTCTACAAACTATTCTCCTTGTTCAGCTCTTTCAAACTCTCCTCTAGATCTCTGCTCTTCTTGTCCATCTTCTTAAACAAATTGAATCCTTCTGCAAATTCCTTTCCAAGATTATCAAACATATCCAACTTTGCTTCCAGTTCTTCATTTCTTCTTCTTTCAATTTCCAATTCTTCTTCAGGAGTATCACACTTGTCTTTTCCTAGTTCTTTCATCTTCTCCATCAATTATCATTACACTTCCTAAGTTCGCACAATTCTTCTTCCAAAGTACTCCTTTCACATATTAGGTTTTCTTTCTCCTTCTTTGTTCTTTTCCCAATCTTCCCCATCTTGCAATAGATTGACAATCATCTCTTCAACTTGCTCTGAAATAGATTTGCAACCAACTAATAAATTCGTCACTAGCTCAAGGTTCCCAACCCGCTCTGATAAATTCACAACCAGATATTATTAGTCGTTGTAATTGGGCTGACTTGTTAAGGGTTAATTGATGCATGGATGATATAAATAGAAGAGAGGTTTTTTTATGAGAGATAATGGGGGATGGATCAATAAGGTGTTCGATGGTGTGAAGTATGAAGCACGGTGAAGAAGTATTCTAATTTGGAAGATTTCCTGAGCAGAGGAAGTGTGGAGCGGGAAATGGAATCGATGGAAGATTGTTGTGAAGATTGTCATTATTTGAGTTATTTTTAATTCTTGGGTTATGGAATAGCATCTGTAAAGCCCGAGTGGCATCTATAATGTGTTTTGTGATTATAATATAATGAGTAATGAGTTTTGAAGGTTGGTTTTTTCCCTGTTAGGGTTTTCCTAGGATAAATCTTGTGTTCGGTGTTCATGAATATATTTTATCTTTTGTGGATTAGCTATTAAATTTTTTTGTATATATGTTATGATCATGGAGTTAGTAATTTAGGCTGCAAGGTTGGACAGTCCTTAATTGGATCCTCCTACCTTGATTGCATCAATTGGTATCAGATCTGGTTGTGAGCCTATTAGCTGGTTGAATATCTTGTTATGAATATGAAGAGTTGGTAGCGAACATGTTGGATGGTTGCAAATCTTTATCAGAGTAGGTTGAAGAGTAGGTTGAAGAGCTAGTTGTAGATTTTATCAGAACTGATTGTGAATTTGTTGCAAGATGGGGAAAACTGGAAAAAGGACAAAGAAGAAAAAGGAGAACTTGATAAGTGAAAGGGATACCTTGGAGGAAGAATTGTGTGAAATCAAGAATTTCAATGCAAAATTGAAGGAGAGGATGAAAGAACTACGAAAAGACAAGTGTGATGCTCTTGAAGAACAATTAAAAAATGTAAGAAGGGGAAATGAAGAACTAGAAGCAGAGCTGGATATGTTTGAGGATCTTGAAAATTAATTTGCAGAAGGATTCAATTTGTTTAAAAAGTTGGACAAGAAGAGAAGAGATATAGAGGAAAGTTTGAAAGAGCTGAATAAGAAGAACAGTTTGCAGAAGAAGGAAATATCAGACTTGAAGGAACATGTTAATCAGTTGGAGAAGGAGAATGAAAGATTGTGAAATAAACCTAAAGAGTGTAATGTTTCTTGTGATACTAATGATTTGTGTGATGTTGCATAAGGTGAAGTTGAAGATAATGGTGAAACTAAGCCTGTAATGGTTGGAGATGGTATTGGTTTCAAACTCCTGCAAAGAATTGGATACAAAGGAAAAGGATTGGTAAATCATCAGCAAGGAATTATAGAACCTATTGAACCAGTAATGAGAGAAAATAGTGAAGGCCTTGGATACGATAGAGTTATGGATGTTGTTACAAGTTCAAGCAAATCAAATCAAGGAAGAAAGGGCATGTATTGTTCACATTGGAATAGGCATGAACATGAAAGGAATTGTGTTTGGATCTATATCCTTGTAAGTTATGTGGATTAAGGAATCATTTTGAGGAGATTTGTTGGGGTAAAATGAGAAAGAGAAAGCCTATGAAAGATTGTAAGCAGATGAATTATGGATGGATTGATGGAGCAAAGTGGAAACATATTACCCGTATGCTTAGAATATTGTATAGATGGAAGAATTCATATGTTGGAGAGGGATCAAGATGCACAGAAAGAAGACTTTATCCAAATCAAAAAAAGGATAGTTATTTAAAATATAGAGGGAGAGGTGACAGGAGTCATAATTCTTATCACAATGAAGGGTACGAGAGGAGTGAAAGAAGATTTATTAAAGAAGGAACCTTTTTCAGGTTTGGAAGGAGAGAGAATCAAGCATTAAGTGTCATCAAGAACCTGATATCAAAGAAACTAATGAAAGAGAAGTAGTAAAGGATGCAAAGATAGTTTGTGCAGATGAAGAAGAACCTGTTGACACATAATTAAATTATCTAGAGGAAGGAGAACCTTTGGAAGAATCAAATTGGATAGTGAAACTGGAAGAAGGTGAAGAAAATGTGAATGAAGAAATAGAAGAGGATAATGATCTTGAGGAAAATTGTAGGGTAGGCTTTCTTAGACCTTCAACCATTGAGGCACTACAAGGCCTTCAAGTAGATCATCGAACCTTGACCATGACAAGATGAAGAACCTGAGGCAACTTGCAGGGTGGGATTTCTCAGATCACTGACTAGTGAGGTAGTGCAAGGCCTGCAAGTAGAGAATAACTTGAGGTAGTTTTACAGGGTGGAATTGAACAAACCACTGCCTGTGAGGCAGTTGCAAGTACCTAAAAATAGATTGCTAAACCAATGCAAGAGATAACATTGGATTTGATACAATATAGACCAAAGTAAAGAGACTCACTTTTCAAATAACCCCGAGATTCTGATACAAGGGCATCTGAAGTATTCAAAAATTAAGGCAATTGTCAGTGAACTCGCAAGGTTGCTAGTGATGCAATGAAGCTCTGTATGTTGGCTAGAGTTGTATGTTGAGCATGAGAAGTTTCAGATTAATGGGTTTTTTATTGAGTATGTCTAGTTTATCCTCCAGAAGTTTCAAAGGTGCACATGAATATTTGATTGAGTTATAGATGTTTGCGTTCAGATAGTTGTTCAATTGTTCTAGTTGAATTTCCTAAAGGAAAATGATGTGATTCTGATGGCTTGAGATGTTGCAGATGTTTCTGAGGTAATTCATGATAATCGTGGATGTTTCCAAAATGTGTTTGTCTAGTCCACATCGATCGTGGTGCTCACGATTGGTGAATTTCTTTTGTGAGTTCATAGTTTCCATATTCATGGCTGACAGGGTGTTGTAACATGTTGTGGATCTTCGAGGATTAATTTTCAAAGGTGTTTCATGTTCGAGGATGTTGGTTTGGGTCCTTTCTTTGTTGTGCCCGACATTGGTTGGTGTGCATTGTAATTTCTTAATTTTTTGAGGCCAACCTATTTGGATCTTCACGTTATCTTATTAGTCATTGTAATTAGGCCGACTTGTTAAGGGTTAATTAATGCATGAATGATATAAATAGAAGAGAGGGGATTTGTTATGAGAGAAAGAGGGGGGTGGATCAATAAAGAGTTCGATGGTGTGAATTTTGAAGCATGGTGAAGAAGTATTCTGATCTAGAAGATTCCTTGAGCAGAGGAAGTGTGGAGTAGGAAATGGACTCGATGGAAAATTGTTGTGAAGATTGTCATTATTTGAGCTATTTGTAATTCTTGGGCTTCATCCTTGCATTTTGAAAGCTCGAGTGGCATCTGTAATGTGTTTTTATTATAATATAATGAGTAATGAGCTTTGAAGGTTGGGTTTTTCACTATTAGGGTTTTCTCAAGAAAAATCTTGTGTCCGGTTTTCACGAATGTCTTTTATCTTCTATGGATTCGCTGTTAAATTTTGTTGCATATATGTTGTGATCATGGAGTTAGTAATTGAGGCTACAATGTTGGACAGTTCTTAATTGGATCATCCTACCTTGACTGCATCAAATAGGATTAGAGTTGGTTGTGAGCTTTTTAGTTGGTTGAATATCTAGTTGTGAGTTTGAAGAGTTGGTTGTGAATTTTTTGGATGGTTGCAAATCTTTATCAGAGCAAGTTGAAGAGCAGGTTGAAGAGCTAGTTGTAGAGTTTATCAGATCTAGTTGTGAATTTGTTGCAAGATGGGGAAGATTGGAAAAAGGACAAAGAAGGAAAAGGAGAACCTGCTATGTGAAATTAGGAAGTGTAATGCAGAATTGAAGGAGAGGATGAAAGAACTAGGAAAAGACAAGTGTGATGCTCTTGAAGAAGAAATGAAAAATGTAAGAAGGAGAAATAAAGAACTAGAAGAAATGTTGGATATGTTTAAGGATCTTCAAAAGGAATTTTCAGAAGGATTCAAGTTGTTTAAAAAGTTGGACAAGAAGAGAAAAGATCTAGAGGAAAGTTTGAAAGAGTTGAATAAGGGGAAACAATTTGCAAAAGAAGGAAATATTAGACTTGAAGGAACATGTTAATTAGCTAGAGAAGGAGAATGAAAGATTGTGATCTAAACCTAAAGAGTGTAATGTTTCTTGTGATACTAATGATTTGTGTGATGTTTTTGAAAAGTTAAGAAGCATTTACAGGGAGTTGTACCTTTCACAACGAGCCACAAGGGCCAAAAAGGAAAAAAACATAGAAACATCCCAAAGGCAGCACAACAACCACAGAGCAACAACCGACAGATAGGCACAGGGAGTAGCTAACTGGTGTTGTCCCAATTTTTAATCAAGAGGTCCACCGCCTCATCACCCACCCATTCTTTGTTTTCCTAGCTATTGTTCCCCTCCAGCTCCTCCTTTATAGCATCAGACAGGGTTCTCGTGACAAAGTGAGCCAACTTCATGGTGAAGTGGGTTAACCCCTGAAACCTTTTGTCAAGAGTGTCCATTCTCTTAATCACATCGCATGAATCCACCCCAACATCCATAGTCCCCTGAACCTCTCCAGGCTCATCCACTAGGGGATGCAGAGAGTGAGAGGTAGATCCATCAACAGGAAGCTTGTTATCCATCAGAGTAAACTAGGGCCTCTCCACATTTTCTTCCTCCTCATGTTCAGATTCTTCTTCCTTATAACCTTTGCTATCAAACTGCTCCTCCTCAGAGACTTCAAAAATTAGCCTCTTCTTGTTGTTCTTGGCCAGCCTCTTGGATCTCCTCCTGGAATTTTCCCCTCCAGTCATCTTCATGCTCCCCACAACTGTATCCCCTCTATAATATTTCCTAACAACATTCTTGCCCTTACCATCCTTAGTAGTCAGGGCCAACATGCATTTCTCCTTACCTTTTTTAGTAGAAGTGTCCTTGTAGGCTGAGTCAGCCTGAGTGGATTTCAATTCATAGAGTCCTTCCATCGCACTCGCATGGGAATTTCCCAACCCACCCTTAAGTTTTTTGCTGGCAAATTTGGCTTTAGGATTCCCCACATTGCTCGAATTGGGCTTGCAAGGAGGGCTCTTAGACTCAGCCGAGGAAATATGCACAATTGAAAGGGGTTCAATGTTCTCAATGCAGACCATCGTGATGGCTTTAGGTGGACAGAGGGCAAGATGAAAGTGATACAGTCTCAAGATAAGCCCCTGATAGAGTGAGAGTGGCGGGAGATCATAGGGGTTGCGGCTGGTCGTCTCTTTGCACTTGTTGACAAAGCTTTCAATGTCCATTAAAAGAAAAAATGAGAAACTGAGCAGCATCTTATGTCTAAGTTGATTTAACAGAGGGAAATGGTAAAAGAAATAGGTTTTAAATCTACCTTCCAAAGTAACATACTTCATCAGTGCCATGCACACCTGGTCCTAGGGCTTCAGGAGCGCATCCCTCTCAAACCCTACCTGGTTCCGCACCGGGGCCTCCTCACCTCTGAAAAAGGATTTTAAGCTTTCATGGTCTGGTTTCTTGGTGTGTTGGGGGTATTTTTTCCCAAAACACAGCAAACCCGTAGCCTGTGCTATAACTTCCTCATTGATTTTGAACGATATACCACCAATGGAGACCTATTTGTCCTTCCACGAATTGGAAAACTGACCCGATAAGATAGGATCATGGCCGACCAAGCACTCAAAAAGTAGATCAATACCACCCTCCACACAAATGTGCCAGACCAAAGGGTTGTTCCAAAACTCCTCGCAATTGTTAGGTTCAATCCTAACCCGCTCACCACCCATGCTACCAACCTACATAGAAAACTCAAAATGCAAAAAGTACCAATTGTAGCAGCCACGAATAATAATCACAATGTGACAGTTAAGGCAAAGAATACATCATAGGATAATTAAACCCATGTATAGGTCACACACGCGGAGGGGAAAATCACCACAGGGTGATTTGACACAAAATTTAATGAATTTATGATTATGGTCAAGAAGGAAAGATTTGGTGGACATATAGGGGATGCACAAAAAACCAAGCAGAAAGGTTGAATAACTAAAATAAGCAAGCATCCAAATCGAGCCAAAAGTGTCCCGCGCTAAAATAACTGGCCTGAAGCCCCTAGAAGGAGGCCATCTCCCATCATGAATAGTCAAATCATTATAAATGCATTCACACCCCCAGATGCAAGGAGGAGATAAAACAAGAAATCCAACAATCCCCAAGGGAATAGATCACACAATACAACTCCATAGATATAATGAAGTCAGGTCCTTCCACCTATCCATCATCAAGCTGCCATAATTATACTTGTAACCATATTTTAAGTCCTAGCCCCGCCACCTCACCGTAACCTTAGAACCCGACCCCGTCCACCATGTCCAAAGGATAGACATGTGGATCCTCCTTTCCATTCCCCACACATGCAGATCATTTCCAGGAAACCTCCACCTATACTTGATTTCAATGTTGACACTCATCCACCAGATTCCCAAAAAAATCCAGTAGGCCCCCCATTCAGCTCTCATCATCCAAAGATTAAAAATCATTGCAAACCATGGTAGGCTTGTTCCCATGCAATTAATGCTTGAATATTTGGTGAAAGCCTTTCCTTTTTCCTCCAATATTTATCCAAATCCCAGCCCGAGCCAAGATTATCCAAGGCATCCGCCACATGGTTGCCTTCTCTGAAGATATGGGTTACCTTTTTATCCTTAAATTTGGATAAAAGGAAGCTAACATCTAACAAAATATCCTTTGTATTCCAACCAATTAATCTCTCTTTATTCATAGCATCCGTAACCGACTTGGAGTCTCCTTCAATGTGGAGATAAGTAATCCCTAGAGAAACAATAATTTTGATGCCCATTAGTAGCGCACGAGCCTCCGCCACTAAAGCCGATTGAAACCCAATACCTCCAGTGAATCCCACCACTAAATTTCCCATAGAATCTCTGATAACTCCACCAATGCTTGCCCTACCTAGGTTGCCCTTAGTAGCCCCATCAAAATTAAGTTTAAACCATCCTCTATCCGGAGGCTCCCATTTAGTATTGTTTCTAGCTAAAAGTTTTGAATTATCAAAGGAATTAGCCTTTAAATCCTGGTACCATTCCTTAGCCATTTTTATTTTGTAATCCATCGGCCCCCTCTCCAGGAGTTTCCCATTAAAGAGAGAGATATTATCCTCAATGAGCCTAACTCCAATGCCAAATACCTCCTTTGGACTCCTCTCAAATATTCCTGAAAACCCTGTTATTCCTCTCCTTCCATAAACACCAGCCTAAGACAGGGGGGACCTGATTCCAAATTTCACCAGGCAGAGGGTGGAAAAATGGGCCATACCAACCCAGAATAAAAAATAAAAGGTCCTTGCTCATAACCCAAGGGACATCAAGTTTCTCAAAAGCCAACCCCTAAACTTCAGCAGTAAACGGGCAGTGTAATAAAAGGTGACTGACAGTTTCCTCCCCTTTCTTGCAAAGGAAACATCTATTGGGAAAACAAAAACCTTGAGACCTCAGATTGTCTTGGGTTAGAATCCTATTATGACAGGCCATCCACTAGAAAAAATTCATTTGTGTGATGTTGCAAAACGTGAAGTTGAAGATAATGGTGTAACTAAGCCTGTAATTGTTGGAGATGGTATTGGTTTCAAACTCATGTAGAGAATGGGATACAGAGGAAAAGGATTGGGAAAGCATTAGCAAGGAATTACATAACCTATTGAAACAATAGTGAGAGTAAAGAGTGAAGGCCTTGGATATGACAGAGGTATGGATGTTGTTACAAGTTCAAGAAAATCAAATCAAGGAAGAAAGGGAATTTATTGTTCACATTTTAATAGGAATCGACATGAAAAGGAATTGTGTTGGGATATATATCCTTGTAAGTTATGTGGATTAAGGAATCATTCTGAGGAGATGTGTTGGGATAAAATGAGAAAGAGAAAGCCTATGACAGATTGAAAGCAAATGAATTATGGATGGATTGATGGAGCAAAGTGGAAACATGTTATTTGTATGCTTAGAATATTGTACAAATGGAGGAATTCATATGTTGGAGAGCGATCAAGATGTAGAGAAAGAAGACCTTATGCAGATCATAAAAAGGAGGGTTATTCAAACTATAGTGGGAGAGATGACAAGAGTCATAGTTCTTATCACAATGAAGGGTACTAGAGGAGTGAAAGAATATTTTCTAACGAAGGAACCTTTTTTCAAGTTTGTAAGGAGAAAGAATCAAACATTAAGTGTCATCAAGAACCTGATATTAGAGAAGCTAATGAAAGAGAAGCAGTAAAGGATGCAGAGATAGTTTGTGCAGATGAAGAAGAACCTGTTGAAATAGAATTAAATTATCTAGAGGAAGGGGAACCTTTGGAAGAATCAGATTGGATAGTGAAACTGAAAGAAGGTGAAGCAAATGTGAATGAAGAAATAGAAGAGGACAATGATCCTGAGGAAACTTGTAGGATAGGCTTGCTCAGACTGCCAACCATTGAGGCAGTGCAAGGCCTACAAGTAGATTTCCAAACCACCATGACAAGATGAAGAACCTAAGGCAACTTGCATGGTGGGCTTGCTCAAATCGCCAACTAGTGAGGTAGTGCAAGGCCTACAATTAGAGCGCTGAACCAATTCAAGGAGAACTTGAGGTAGTTTTGCAGGGTGGACTTGAACAAACCTCCGACCGTGAAGGTAGTTGTAAGTACCTGAAAATAGATCATCAAACCAATGCAAGAGATAACATTGGATTTTATAAAATTGAGATCAAAGTGAAGAGGCTCACTTTTCAAATCACCCAAAGAGTCTAATGCAGGAGAATCTATAAGTATTCAAGAAGTTGAGGCAGTTGACATTGAAGTGGAAGGATTGCCAGTGATGCAATGAAATTTTGTATGTTGGCTAGAGTCATACGCTAAGGATGAGAAGTCATGGATTAAATGGTTTGTTGTTAAGTATTTCTAGTTTATCCACCCGAAGTCTTAGAGGTGCGCAGGAAGATTTGGTTGAGTTATGGATGTCTGTGTTTGGAGAATTGTTTAGTTATTCTAGTTGATGTTCCTGAAGGAAGATCATGTGATTCTGATGGTGAAGCACGGTGAAGAAGTATTCTAATCCAAAATATTCCTTGAGCAGAGGAAGTGTGGACCAAGAAATGGACTCGATGGTAGATTTTTTTGAAGATTGTCATTATTTAAGTTATTTGTAACTTATGTGTTGTGTCCTAGCATCTATAAAGCTCTAGTGGCATATGTAATGTGTTTTGTGATTACAATATAATAAGTAATGAGCTTTGAAGGCTAGGTTTTTCCTGGTTAGGGTTTTCCCAGGATAAATCTTGTGTTCGGTGATCATGAATATCTTTTATCTTCTATGGATTAACTATTAAATTTCATTGCATATCTGTTGTGATCATGGAGTTACTAATTTAGGCTAGAAGGCTGGATAGTCCTTAATTGGGTCCTATTACCTTGACTACATCAATTGGTATCAGAGTTGGTTGAAGATCTAGTTGTGAATCTAAAGAGTTGGTTGTGAATCTATTGGATGGTTGAAAATCTTTATTAGAGCAGGTTGAAGAGCTAGTTGTAGAGTTTATCAGATCCAGTTGTGAATCTATTGCAAGATGGGGAAGATTGGAAAAAGGACAAATAAGGAAAAGGAGAACTTGCTATGTGAAAGGGATACCTTGGAGGAAGAATTGTGTTAAATTAGGAAGTGTAATGCATAATTGAAGGAGAGGATGAAAGAACTAGGAAAATACAAGTGATGCTCTTGAAGAAGAACTAAAATGTAAGAAGGAGAAATGAAGAAATAGAAGAAGAGCTAGCTATGTTTGAGGATATTGAAAAGGAATTTGTAGAAGGATTCAAGTTGTTTAAAATTTTGGACAAGAGGAGAAGAGATATGGAGGAAAGTTTGAAAGAGATGAATAAGGAGAATAGTTTGCAGAAGATGGAAATATCAGACTTGAAGGAACATGTTAATCAGTTGGAGAAGGAGAATGAAATATTGAGATCTAAACCTGAAGTGTGTAATGTTTCTTGTGATACTAATTATTTGTGTGATGTTGTAGAAGGTGAAGTTGAAGATAATAGTGTAACTAAGCCTGTAATGGTTGGAGATGGTAATGGTATCAAAATCATGCGGAGAATGGGATACAAAGGAAAAGGATTAGGAAATAATCAACAAGGAATTATATAACTTATTGAACCAGTAATGAGAGCAAAGAGTGAAGGCCTTGGATATGATAGAGGTATGGATGTTGTTACAAGTTCAAGCAAATCAAATCAAGGAAGAAAGGTCATGTATTATTCACATTGTAATAGGCATGGACATGAAAAGGAATTGTGTTGGGATCTATATCCTTGTAAGTTATGATGATTAAGGAATCATTCTGAGGAGATGTGTTGGGATAAAATGAGAAAGAGAAATCCTATGATAGATTTTAAGCAAATGAATTATGGATGGATTGATGGAACAAAGTGGAAACATGCTACCTATATGCTTAGAATATTGTATAGATGGAAGAATTCATATGTTGGAGAGGGATCAAGATGTAGAGAAAGAAGACCTTGTGTAGATCATAACAAGGACAGTTATTCAAACTATAGAGGGAGAGGTGATAGGAGTGATAATTCTTATCACAATGAAGGTTACTAGAGGAGTGGAAGAATATTTTTTAAAGAAGGAACCTTTTTTGAGGTTTGGAAGGAGAAATAATCAAGCATTAAGTGTCATCAAGAACCTGATATCAAAGAAGCTAATAAAAGAGAAGTTGTAAGGGATGCAGGCATAGTTTATGTAGATGAAGAAGAACCTATTGACATAAAATTAAATTATCCAGAGGAAGGGGAACCTTTGGAAGAATTAGATTGGATAGTGAAATAGAAAGAAGGTGAAGTAAATGTGAATGAAGAAATAGAAGAGGACAATGATCTTGAGGCACCTTGTAGGGTAGGATTTCTCAGACCACCAACCATTGAGGTAGTGAAAGGCTTGAAAGTAGATCGTCGAACCTTGACCATGACAAGATGAAGAACATGAGGCAACTTGTAGGGTGGGCTTGCTTAGATTGAAAACCAGTGAGGAAGTGCAAGGCTTGCAAGTAGAGCATCGAACCAATTCAAGGAGAAGAACTTGAGACAGTTTTGTAGGGTGGACTTGAACAGACCACCGACCGTGAGGTAGTTGCAAGTACCTAAAAATAGATCACCAAACCAATGCAAGAGATAACATTGGATTTGATACAATTGAGATCAAAGTGAAGAGGATCACTTTTCAAATAACCCGAGAGTTTGATGCAGGAGCTTCTAGAAGTATTCAAGAAGTTGAGGCAGTTGACAATGAAGTGATAGGATTGCCAGTGATGCAATGAAGTTCTACATGTTGGCTAGAGTCGTACATTGAGGATGAGAAGTCATGGATTAAAGGGTTTGTTTTTAGTATTTCTATTTTATCCACCCGAAGTTTTAGAGGTGTGCATGAAGATTTGGTCGAGTTATGGGTGCCTATGTTCAGATAGTTGTTTAGTTATTCTAGTTGATTTTCCTGAAGTAAGATGATGTGATTTTGATGGCGAAGCATGGTGAAGAAGTATTCTGATCCAAAAGATTCCTTGAGCAGAGGAAGTGTGGACCAAGAAATGGACTTGATGGTAGATTGTTGTGAAGATTGTCATTATTTAAGTTATTTGTAATTCATGTGCTATGGCCTAGCATCTATAAATATCGAGTGGCACCTATAAAGTGTTTTTTGATTATAATATAATGAGTAATGAGCTTTGAAGGCTGGGTTTTTCCTGGTTAGGGTTTTCTCGGGATAAATCTTGTGTTCGACATTCATGAATGTATTTTATCTTCTATGGATTAACTGTTAAATTTCATTGCATATTTGTTGTGATCATGGAGTTACTAATTTAGGCTAGAAGGTTGGACAATCCTTAATTGGATCCTCCTACCTTGACTACATCAATTGGTATCAGAGTTGGTTGCAAGCCTGTTAGCTGGTTGAAGCTCTAGTTGTGAATCTGAAGAGTTGGTTGCAAATTTGTTGGATGGTTGAAAATATTTATCAGAGCAGGTTGAAGAGCTAGTTGTAGAGGTTATCAGATCCGGTTGTGAATCTATTGCAAGATGGGGAAGATTGGAAAAAGGATAAAGAAGGAAAAGGAGAACCCGCTATGTGAAAGGGATACCTTGGAGGAAGAATTGTGCAAAATCAGGAAGTGTAATGCATAATTGAAGGAGAGGATGAAAGAACTAGGAAAATAGAAGTGATGCAAAGAATGGGATACAAAGGAAAAGGAATAGGAACACATCAATAAGGAATTACATAAATTATTGAACCAGTAATGAGAGAAAAGAGTGAAGGATTTTGATATGATAGTGGTATGGATGTTGTTACAAGTTCAAGCAAATCAGATCAGGGAAGAAAGGGCATGTATTATTCACATTGTAATAAGCATGGACATGAAAAGGAATTGTGTTGGGATCTATATCCTTGTAAGTTATGTTGATTAAGGAATCATTCTGAGGAGATGTGTTTGGATAAAATGAGAAAGAGAAAGCCTATGACAAATTATAAGCAAATGAATTATGGATGGATTAATGGAACAAAGTGGAAACATGTTACCTGTATGCTTAGAAGATTGTACAGATGGAAGAATTCATATGTTGGAGAGGGATCAATATGTAGAGAAAGAAGACCTTATGCAGATCATAACCAGGACAATTATTCAAACTATAGAGGGAGAGGTGATAGGAGTCATAATTCTTATCACAATGAAGGTTACTAGAGGAGTGAAAGAATATTTGTTAAAGAAGGAACCTTTTTTGAGGTTTGGAAGGAGAAATAATCAAGCATTAAGTGTCATCAAGAACCTGATATCAAAGAAGCTAATAAAAGAGAAGCAGTAAAGGATGCAAGGATAGTTTATGTAGATGAAGAAGAACCTGTTGACATAGAATTAAATTATCCAGAGGAAGGGGAACCTTTGGAAGAATCAGATTGGATAGTGAAACCGAAAGAAGGTGAATTAAATGTGAATGAAGAAATAGAAGAGGACAATGATCTTGAGGCAACTTGTATGGTAGGATTTCTCAGACCGCCAACCATTGAGGTAGTGCAAGGCTTGAAAGTAGATCGCCGAACCTTTACCATGAGAAGATGAAGAACCTGAGCTAGCTTGTAGGGTGGGCTTGCTCATATTGAAAACCAGTGAGGAAGTGCAAGGCTTACAAGTAGAGCGTTGAACCAATTCAAGGAGAACTTGAGGCAGTTTTGTAGGCTGGAATTGAATAGACCACCGACCGTGAGGTAGTTTCAAGTAACTAAAAACATATCATTGAACCAATGCAAGAGATAATATTGGATTTGATACAATTGAGATCAAAGTGAAGAGACTCACTTTTCAAATAACCCCAAGAGTCTGATGCAGGAGCATCTAGAAGTATTCGAGAAGTTGAGGTAGTTGACAGTGAAGTGACAAGATTTCTAGTGATGCAATGAAGTTCTATATTTTGGCTAGATTTGTACGTCGAGGATGAGAAGTTGTGGATTAAAGGGTTTGTTTTTTAGTATGTCTAGTTTATCCTCTAGAAGTTTCAAAGGTTCACATGAATATTTGGTCAAGTTATGGATGTCTATGTTTGGACAATTGTTTCGTTGTTCTAGTGGATGTTCTTGAAGGAAGATGATGTGATTATGATGGATTGAGTCATTGCAGACATTTTTGAGGTAATTCATGATGATCGTGGATGTTTCCAAAATATGTTTTGGTGGTCCTCATCTATTTTGGTGCTTGCAATTGGTGAATTTCTTTTGTGAATTCATAGTTTCTATGTTCTTGGCCAACAAGGTGTTGTAACGTGTTGTGGATCTTTGAGGATTAATTTCCGAAGGTGTTTCGTGTTTGAGGATGTTAGTTTGGGTCATTTCTTTGTTGTGGCTGATGTTGGTTGGTTTGAATTATAATTTTTTTATTGTTTGAGACTAACCTATTCAGGTCTACACATTATCTTATTAGCCATTTTAATTGGGCTGACTTGTTATGGGTTAATTGATGTGCAAATGCTATAAATAGAAGGGAGTGGATTTTTTATGAGACACAGAAAGGGATGGATCATTAAGGTGTTAGATAGTGTGAAGTATGAAGCACAGTGAAGAAGTATTCTGATCTGAAAGATTCCTTGAGAAGAGGAAGTATGGAGCAAGGAATCGACTCGATGGTAGATTGTTGTGAAGATTGTTATTATTTGAGTTATTTGTAATTCTTGGGATGTGGCCTAGCATCTATAAAGCCTGAGTGGCATTTGTAATGTGTTTTTTTATTATAATATAATGAGTAATGATATTTGAAGGCTATTTTTCCCTATTAGTGTTTTCCCAGGATAAATATTATGTATGGTGTTCATGTATGTCTTTTATCTTCTATGGATTAGCTGTTAAATTCCATTGCATATCTGTTGTGATCATGGAGTTAGTAATCTAGGCTGCAAGGCTAGACAATCCTTAATTGGATCCTTCTACCTTGACTGAATCAAATCTATACCATCTACAACCTTTGGCTCACTACCTCCAACAACTTTAGGTTCACTGAAATTTAAACACCTTCTTCCCACTGCATCTGGTAGCCTTAGGAATTTAAGCTCACATTTAGATCACAAAAATTGAACACACTTGCATCTGAATTCACATCTACAACATATCCAACAATTGAACTTGCTTATATATCCTCTGCAACCTCAAACAACCTTGTTTAGGTCAGCCTTAATAAAAACGTATGCACCTAAAATATGCAACCAACAAATAGGTCAGCACCAGACACTTCCATGGTGGAAACAAGTGAAGGAGAACCACACTGAGAATTAACCAGGACTTGAATCCACATCGACATGCTTCACAATGCTTCCATAATACATGAAGCAAATACAAAATTAACACTAACATGCTAGGTTGGCCAAACCTATATTAACGCTACCAAACAATCATTTCACTCTTCACTAGGTCTAGAAAAATCTTGTGGACCATGAAGAAACACTACACAACATCCTAAAATGTTCCAACACCATCAGAATATTCAACAACACTATTTGAAACTGAGAGTACTTAACATCTTGTACAAACAACCATACTACCACATACATACAACTTATTATCCAACCTTGCAAAACACTTGAACACACAACACTCCAAGGGAAGGTAGATAAAAACAATATTAACGCAATCCCAAATATTCAAGACAAGAAACCTCAACACAAAGAAAGGCAGAGCAATTCCATTTCTCCCAAACAACCTTCTTCACAATCTAACACATTGTCAAATACATATTCCATTGTCAAACAATCTAGAACCTGAAAATCTATATATAACACCTTTGAATGCCTTTGATCAACTCATCTAAACTACACAAGCACATATTCAACCATGAAGAAATATAGAGCACAACACAGAACACAACTTTTCCACCTTGTACACTCTCTTATTCAAATTTTCTCAAAATCACTTGGAAACCAAGTGAACCAGTTTCATCAACAATATCATAAACACCTTCTCACCACAACCACACTAGAGATTGCAACAATCTCCCCATCTAAAACACCAACAATCTCCTTATATACAACACCTACTCAACACCACACTAGAGGTTGGCATAGGTTGGCATCAATAATAACACTAAGGACAACATAATGCAACAATCTCCCTATTGACATCAATGAAAACACTGCAACAATCTCCAACAATCTCCCCCTTTATCATTGATGGTAACACCAAATCTAAAAACCATCAAGAATAAAATAAATCCCAAGTAACACTAGCTCATAAAAGAAACCCTACATTAAGAAGCACTCCCCCTTGGAAATTTATTACATTTTAGACTTCTTTCCCCCTTTGACATCAATGGCAAAGGGAAATCCTACATACTTCACTCTAGACAACACTGGCAAACTACTTTTCTCTCCCATTTACTTTCTCTCCACTGCTCACTCCCCATTAGTGGTACAAGATATTCTCCCCCTAGCTTCACCAACCAAATACACTACTACCTACTCCCCCTAATAGGTGGCCTTCATTAGTCCAAGACAAAAATGTATCTTGAATAGATCACCTAGATAGATTCACCAACTCATGCATCTAGTTGAAAGAAGGGGGAAATAACCCATAGCTTCTACCAAAGATACTCAAATATATCTTTTGGAAGAGCCTTTGTGAAAATTAACTCTATTTGATCCTTTGTAGGTACATATTCCAACTTTACTTCATTCTCTGCAACTTTCTTTCTTAGAAAGTGATACCAGGTAGAGATATACTTTGTCCTTGAATGTATTACCATATTTTTTGAAGTGTTGATAGCACTTTTATTATCACATAAGATAAAAATAGGTTCATCCAATCATACTCTGATATCTTTCAATGTCTTCTTCATCCACAACACCTATGTGTAGCAAGAGGTTGCTTCAATATATTCTACCTCTATAGTAGATAATGACACTAAATCATGCTTCTTACTCAACCAAGAAACCGATCTACTTCCAAGAAAGAAAGAACCTCAACTTGTACTTTTTTTTTCATCTATACAACCTACCCAATCTACATCTGTATAAGAACTCAAAGAGAAATCAGTATCCCTAGGATACCATAGACCAAAGTTCATAGCTCCCTTCAAGTATCTAAGTATCCTTTTTACTCCTGCCACATATGATTCTCTAGAATCTTCTTAAAATATTTCCACAAGATATATTTCATGCATGATATCCAGTCTCGTAATAATTAGATATAGTAATTCACCAATCACGAATTTCTACTCTCTCTAATCTGTCTTAGGAGATTCATCATTTTTTCTCAACTTACAACTAATAACCATGTGAGTACATACCATTTTAGAGTCCTCCATTCCAAACTTCTTTAACTTTTTCTATACATACTTTGATTATGAGATGAAAATACCTTTATCAAATTGATTGATTTGTAGCCTAGGGAAGAAATTCATCTCCCCAAACATTGACATTTCAAACTCATTTTGCATCTCCTCTGCAAATCTCTTACACATTTCCTCATTTCCTCCAAATATTATGTCATTTACATACAAAATCACAATCAAGATTCGATCTCTCTCAACCTTGAAGTAGAGGTTACTATGTGGTACCATTTTTGAATCCCTAATGTAATAAGTACTTATCCAATTTTGCAAACCAATCTCTAGGATCCTATTTGAGTCCATATAAAGATTTCTTCAATCTATAAACCATATCAAAATCCTCTAATAATTGAAAACCTTTTGATTGTTCAATGTAAGCCTCTTCTAATAACTCGCTATTCAAGAATGTAGACTTGACATCCATCTGAAACACCTCGATGTCTTAAGTGTTGCAAAAGCCAAAAACATCCTAATGGCTTCCATTCTTACCACCAAAGCAAAAGTCTCTTCAAAATATATTCCTTCTAGTTGTGTTTGTAGCCCTTATGCATAAGTCTAGCCTTGTTTTTGATAACTTCTCCATTCTCGTTCAACTTCTCCCTGAAAACCCATTTAGTTCCTATCACATTCTTGTGTGTTGGTATTGGGACCAATTCCCATGTTTGATTCTTCTTAATCTGCATTAACTCTTCTTCCATTACTTTGATCCAACTCTCATCCTTGCATGCTTCAGTTATAGTTTTAGGTTCTACTTCTGAGAGTAAACAAAAGTTTACTTGTTCTTCTACCATAGCATCTATTCTTCTTTTCAGCACACATTTTCTCGTATCTCTAATGATTTGATCTTTATAATTACTCTTCTGTAGATACTTAGGAGTCTTAAGATTACTTTCCATAGCTTCTTCTTCCACCATGATCTCATTTTCTTTCTCTTCTTCTTCTTCTTCTTCTTCTTCTTCTTCTTCTTTGCAAGGGGGCTCATCAGATTCATATCCTTCTATTAATACTAAGCTTTGATGTGATTCTTCATCTACTTTGACACTTGCACTTTCGACTATCTTCTTTAACATTTTATTGTAGCACTTGTATGCCTTGCTCTTTGTAAAGTATCTAAGGAAGATTCCTTCATCTAATCTTTCATCAAACTTTCCTATATTTTATTCATCTCTCTTGATATAAAAATTTCTTCCAAACACTAAAATATTTCATAATAGGAGGTTTTCCATATCATAGTTCATAGGGGGTCTTTGAACTATTCACTCTTTCTTGTCCTCTATTAAGAATATATACTGTAGTATGAATTTCTTCTCTCTAATATACTTCCAATAGGTTTGCTTCCTTCATCATGGTTCTTGTTTCTTCTTGAATTGGGATGTTCTTCCTCTCCACAACTCCATTCTATTGAGGAGTCCTAGGAGCTAATAAATGTATCTTTATCCCATGATCTTCACAAAATATATTAAACTCACTAGAGGTGAACTCACCACCTTTGTCAGACCTCAAACATTTTATTTTCAAATCCATTTCATTCTCAACCATAGACTTGAATGTTTTAAAATTATCTAGAGCTTATGTTGTTTCTTTGAGAAATGTCACCCAAGTCATTCTAGAGTAATCATCTATCAACAACAAAAAATACTTGTATCCTTGAGAGATTCTTGTTTTGGTAGGACCACATAGGTCTATATGCACTAACTCGAAAGGTCTGTGATAGAATATTCTTTAGTTCTAAATCTCTTCTTTTTGTACATTCCAAATTGACACTCCTTACAAATTTCATTGATAGGATTTGTAATCTTTGGCAGATCTCTCACATCTTGAGTAGAGATACTATTCACTAAGCTATCAAAATTGATGTGACCCATTCTTCTATCTCATATCCATATTTCATTAGTTTGAGACATAAATCACTTAAAACCACCACCTTTGAGCTAATAAAAAATTTCCTTTTGTTTGTGTTCTTGTTGCAGCTAATGTTTTGGAGCTTCCTTTTTTGATTTCACAACAATCATCCTAAAACATTAAATTGTATCCTCTATTGCACATTTGTCTTACACTGAGAAGAATATCATTTATCTTACGCTTGCAATTAAAACTAATTGAACCTTTTCCATAGATCTTAGTAGATGTATCATCACCAAACTTAACAAGACTACCATCGTATTTTTCAAGCTTAACAAACTTAATCTTATCACCTATCATATGATTTGAGCATAGACTATCAATTATCCTATAGTTTCTCTCCTCTCTTACATGAAAGGTAGTCAACATAGTTCATTCAATACTGTGACTTGTTTCTAGAGAAAATTTCATTGATAGGCTTTGTAATCTTTGGCAGATCTCTCATAGCTTGAGTAGAACTGATCTTCACTAGGCTATCAAAATTGTTGCACAAAGAGTTACCATTGCACAAAAATATTGACCTATTAATGCATGATACAACTACTAGAGTTAATAAATCCACAAGAGGTGATTAGTCCATGTCACAAACCCAAGCACTATGTTACACAACACAAGGAGACCAAGGGCGCACACCTTGCAACAACCCCCCCAGCACAAGCGAGGGGTTCGAACCCATGACCTAGGTTTTGATACTAATTATTGAACACCCCTATAGTTGTGGAGAGTATTATTGATGAAGAGAAGGAGGAAGATAGGTAGGATTCCCCAGAGAAGAATGAAGCTCAAAATGAATAGAATTTTCCTTCTCTAGATAAGGAGATAGATGTTGAGAAACATAAAGAAGATAAGCAAGATCTCTCAAAGAATACTAAATCGCAAAAAGAAGAAACTTTACCTCTGGAAGATGAGAAGGTTGTAGAAGAGTGCTCATGTAGTGGTGAGAAAGAAAAAACTAATAAGAAGAAAGAAGAAAGCACTAAAATTGGTGTTGAATCCTCTGGACCCTTTGGAGATTCATTAAAAGATCTTTTTGACATGCAATTATAGTTTCAACCAGTGGTGTCTACATAGTTGCTATAGATTCCTGTGCAAAAAGGTCAAGTGGACCTAGATAAGATTTATCCTTTACAAAAGTTACAACTTGGTGAATTATTCCATGCCTCGACAAGGAAGGAGATTCTTTAGACTCACCAGAAGATTACTTATTTGATTGATGAAGTTGTGAAAGTGTTGCAAGGACTTCTCAAACTTTCTATTGATAGTTCTTTATCCAGTGTACAATAGTTGAGGTTATTACATGATTCCTTTAAGGAATATTATTTTGGGTTGGAAGAGAAGATGGAAAGGGAAATAAAAAATAAAGTCAATGATAAAATGCTTTCTGATGTTTTTGATAAGTGTGCTAATGCACACACCAAGTTGCAAGACAACTTGGAAGATGTTAAAAAGTGTATGGAGGAATCCAAATAATTATTTCAATTTTGTTTGAAGTGGCTTGTTTCTACAAGGAGCATCAAAGATAAAATGGACTTAATTGAGTCAAAAATTTCTCAAGCCTCAAGATTTTATGATTCGTTCAGTGATGCAAATGGAGCTACAAGAGCAATCATTGAAAATCTTCCTGGTCAATTCTTTATACTACAAGAAAAAAAGGAGAAAATAATAATGTAGTATGGTCAGCACAGAGATATAGTAAGCACAAGGCTTACCCCTTTAATTGGATTTTTAGCTAATGTTGTGATGGTGGTGAAAATGAATCTCGTGCCTAGTTCTCCAAAAGAAGGAGAAGACCTCCATATTTAGTTTGAAAATAGTGTCATATACTTGCCTTTGCTAAAAATATTGGGAGGTTACAAATAAAAATTGGGAGGCACACCTTGCAAAGATGAAGGAATATTATAAGGGTATTTGACCCTTTGCTAGTTAAGTTGTAAATTTTTATGCTCTGTATATGCGAATTTATGATTTCAATGTACATATGTGGAAGTAGTTGATGGTGTTGCGGTACAAGTTTTGTCATTTTTATTGATAACATTGTTAGGGGTAGCCACTTTGAAGTGATTCATGCTTTAATTTTTCCCTTCCATTTTTACAATTTTGATGAGATGCTTTGAATGAATGTCTAAGTTGATGAAGTTAATGAATTTTAGTGAATACTGATTAATCCCCCCATTTCTCCCAAACAACCTTCTTCATAGTCTAGCACATTGTCAAACACATCCTCCTCTTTTGCATGATCCATAACTTGAAAATTTGGATATAACACCTCTAATCAAATCATCCAAACCGCACAAGAACATATTCAACCATGAATAAATATAGAGAAAAACACAAAATAGAACTCTACGACCTTGTACACTCTCTTATTCCAATTTTCTCAAAACATCTTGGAAACCAAATGAACTAGATATATCAACAATATCACAAACACCTTCTCACCATAACCACACTAGAGACTGCAACAATCTCCCCATCTACAACACCAACAATATCCTTATCTAAAACACCTTCTCAACACCACACTAGAGGTTGAAATAGGTTGAAATCAATGACAACACTAAGGACAACATAGTGCAAAAATATCCATGTTGACTTCAATGACAACACTGCAACAATCTCCAATTGTTTTACTAGTAATAATTTATCCAAAATTCAGAATATGTGACAAAATGCTATGCCCATTTGACACCAACATTGATAGGGGATAAAATAAATAGTAGGATCCTTACCATCTATATGGTTTGTATAGAATCCTACACTAAATTATCTATGAAATCTATTGAAATAATTAGATAATTCAAAGATAACACAACTAAATAATATGATATTATCATACTAAGCATGACAATACCCATACAAAATGAGGTGTGGAGAAATATATAATATCATTCTTTATTCCTTATTGATAAAGGCTTGGGAAAGGTGGCCTAGAAAATAGGACAAGAATATCAATGCACTAGAAGACAAAAATCCCTTTGTTGATGTTGTTGTGGCCGCTGGTGGCCCTAAGTGTACACAAGAGACAAAAATGTTGCTTCCATATCAAGAAACCTCTATAATTTTGGAAGTTGATTATACTTTTGGTCCCATACACCATACTCTTCTTTAGTGGGCCATTTGAATGCCATAATTTCATCCAATTTGTTTCTATATGTGCCATATCTTTTCATCACTTGATTTTTTTCCTTGTCAAAGTCTTCTAAGAACCTGCTTGTAAACCACAACTTATTCATACTATTTTTCATTAATTCAATGTTCATTGAGCCACTTTCACAGATCAAAAAGGATAAAGTTGCAACCACACTCTCCATTTGTGACTTCCATTCCTCACATGATTTAACTCCTCCACTTACATTCAAAGTATTAGGAAAGATGCGTAAGTCACTATCTTCAAAATATTAGAGCAATTCTCGTATTTTACTTTCCATGGGGCCCACCATTCCGTGATATTCACTTATAACTTTCACCATTTGGTATGTTGGGGTAATTTTTTCTAGTTTATTAGGATCACAAGTTGACCCTTTGATCATACCTACCAAGGCATTGATTCTTGGTACCCACAATTGCATCTGAGGAACAACCTATGCTTATCTTTCTCAAACATAACAATTTCTATCATCATCAAGGAATAGTTATTGTGTACACCATTTACCTTATTTATTATCATTCCCATTAAGTTTCCCAATACATTGGTCATTACAAGCATATTATTTTCATGCTTTTCTTCATCATAGAGATCCAATAATTCATCATATGTCTTCAGTTGCTTGATCAAAGCCTTTCTGCTTACTCTTGTCCTGGGGGGTGGGGTAGTAGAAGAGATTGGTTTCGGAGACCTTTCTTAATACACTACCATTTCTAAAGATGGTGGTGGGGGAGACTATGGTGCATGTTGTTGTTCCACCTCTGGTAACATTTGTTGCTCTTGAGGCTGCACCCTCTATTGAAATTGTTGTTGTTGAGATTGCATAATTTCTAAATGCAATTCTAGATGAGCAATATTATGTCGGTTTTTATTGTATAAAATTAACAAATCATTGTATTTCTTAAGATTTTGATTATAGTTCTCTTGCAAGGACTCAGCGGTAGCCTTGCTAAATTGAGCAACATTCACATCCAATGTAGTTTCTTCTACTCCAGAGGTATCTAACACTCTCTTTATTATCAATCAACCCCTTAGGTCACTAGTAGGATCTACAATTGTTGGTTTATTAGTATTTGGTGCCAGATCCCAACTAGACAATGTGTCCCATTTAGGGCTAAAATTCCAACATAGATAATACAGATAGTGTCTCATCTTCGATGGAAAATAATTGAGTGTTATGTTTTCTCATAGAATCAAGGCTTATAGATGAATCTATATCCCACTTAGGCAGTAGGAGATTATCACTTTCCTTGACTAATTTCCCACCTTAATCATGTGTCATTTCCCTCTACTTTGATTTCATCTAAATAATCAACCTCTAATATTTTTTCGCTTGGCTTCTCAGGGAATTTATTCATCTCTTCTCTTAGTCTTCTCTCATACTCATCTCTTTGGCTTCTCTGAAAAAACTCCTTAAACACATCACTCTTAACAAAGGTATCATCATCCATGAACGTTTTTCAAGCTTCATCTCTGATGGAATCAATATTATCAATACCTCCCAAAATTGCTTTGGTGATTCTATTCTCTAGGGGTGCAAAATCGTCCTCTCTTTGAAGAGATGACATCTATTGTTGAATACCATCTGAAGTTACAATAACTTCCTCATCATCAGATTCTAGTGGATAGTCGAAAAGTCCTACCTTTTCAATCCTTCTCCTCTTAGGTGATGATTTCCTTGGTGGTGAATCAATATCAATGACAATATGTGATGGAGAAGGTGGTTCCTATTGTACAGGGGTTGAAGCTCTTGATTCTCTTAATTATGTTGGAGTAGCCTTTATCTTCTCTTTAAACACAATTCCATTCTTTCTTCTTGTGAAGACATGTGGCTTCCTTGGTGGAGGCTAATGGTTGGTCTTTCCTCAGCTGCAAGCGCTTTCCCCTTATCTCGTTGTTAATCCTTGAGTTGTCCAACATCCTTATCAAAGTTTTTTAATATGGCCTCAATTCTCAAAATTGGATCATCAATATTTGCATAAAATCCCTTGAAAGAGGGATCCTTTTTCTACTTAGCCTTCTCAAATTTCTCAAAGGAAATCCATTTTACTCTTCTATCCTCAGTTTCTTTCAAATCAAATATGTTTCTGATCACATCTTCTGCATAATCAATTCCATGCAAAAATTTTGATTTGTTAATCTTCAACCTCAAAGCATTTATAAATCCCCCAGGATAAAAATTCCTAGCCCTACAAGGCTTCATCTTATGAAGATTGATTAAGTCAAGATTTTTTCTCCATCCATCTTTTCCCATAACAAAGTCTGAAAAATATAGTGACCAAAGGGAAGAAATAACCCTTCTTTTGATTTATCAAGTGGAGTTTCTGAGCCCATCCCAACTACCACATTACTTCAAGAAAAGCAACTCTTAATGGTACAAATCTTGGTAAAACATGTGGGGCCACATTACTCCTATACACCCTTAAAACGGTGCAATCTGAATGCACAATTACATCACCCCAATTATGTTTGATTTCCAATTCAGGCCTTCTCTCTGTTATCCTTAGAAAATTGTGTAGCTCCTTAGGAATTCTTAATATTTGATTCTTCAAGAAATACATCTTTAACAAAAAATAGACCTGAGAAAGCCACATAGCTAGACTATGCATAATGTCTATCAAGAAAATGTTTCCACATCTACATTCACATATCTTCATTATTCTCCTTCATATTAATCTATAAGCCATCCCCTAAATCCTTATATCCCCAAGCTAGGAAAATATGACACAAGAGCGAATTCCACCACAACCTAACTCCTCTTTCTCCATTCTTAATAGCTTCCAACCCCTTTCGAATAACATCTAACAAGTAAGATGCAAAGTCATATTCTTCATTCACCATTAAGTTTTGTATGTTGCATTCCATGAACACGATACCTATTGGAATCTTATCTAGAGGTGTGAATCCTAGAACTTGGAAAAGTGTGTGATAGGTCTTGATAAAATATCCTTCAAAACCATCAACCTGAAAAGGATCCTACTCTACAATGGATATTTTGATAGTTTTTTTTCTCCTATCCTTCACCCTAAATCTAGGCAACAACATTACCCAATAGGTGCTTTTGTTCTTCTCATATTCCTTTTTTAACCCCTCAAGTTCAATGGGATTATATGCATTAGGGTTCAATTTGAAGACATAAATTATTGATTGCCTATCCATTTTTTCCATTACACCACCTAGGTGTGTCCTCACAACTTTGATATCCTCATCATAATTTTTTGCAATTTCTTTGACCATATCCACATCAAGATATACATTTAGGATAGCTAATTTACCCAAGTCTAAATTCCATATGTCGCAACTTGGGATTGAGGAATTCATCTTCCCATACTAGTATTTAAAAAGCTCCCAACCAGAAATTTTCATTTCTACATCCTTAACCCCATTATAGTTATCTACAAAACCCTTATCAACTCCTAGACCTTGTAATTTTAGTTTACTGTCGACCCTATCATTTGTTGAGCCATGAAATTGGGCAAGCAGGTCATCGTGGAAGGATCATTTTGGGGTTGAATAAGAGGATTGTGATTTGGGAGGTGACATTGCTATAATTTGCAAGAAAACTGAGGTTTACCAAGCAATTCAAGGGCATTGACCAATAGAATTTTTCCATATGGAAAAGATCCCTATATATCACCTTGGGGCCCACCACCTTTGAAAAAATTGACACATCCCATGTGTCACCTACTTGGGTTTCCAATATCATGCATTGGGGCAGCAGATCGAGGCTTGTGGAATGGAAGAAAGCCTCCAGATCATGCCACATGTCCCAATGTACACACTAGTTAACCTTCACTTTATGTTTCTAATAATTAGGAAAATTTTCATCATGTGACTATTCTTTGCAATTTTAGATGATTGAGATTAAAAATATTCATTAAGCTTTTCCAAAATGTTGTCACTAGCATGGCTTTTATCCTCCCTTTTGTACTTTCATACTCAGTGAAAATCATTGAAATCTTGAGGGTCTTCATTGGACAATTGAGAAATTTCCACTTGGCATCATCCTACCATTTCAGGGTCAACCAAGTTCTTCACAAATGCTCTCCCACAAAATGGTAGGGAGCGGTCATGATTGTGCCACATGGGGCTCTAGCAACCCTTAGATCATGGGCCCACCAAAAATCCCTTTAAAAATATGGTATAAGACATTGCACAGGTACAACATGGGGTTCCCTCCCACTGTTCCACAAACATTTTATAATGAATAAAATAATCAGTGTGGAGTGGTTGAATTAATTAGGAGTGAACACTTGGCACTATGGGACCCAAGCAGTGGTAACTTATGACAATTTTAAGGCGTGTGCTTCAAGTTACAACTTAAATGGGGCCATTCACTAGGTCAACAAGAGCATAAGACATGAATTTAATTTGGACCTAGGGCTATAGACTTTAGACATAGGATATAATTTTTATGACCCGTGAGGAAAGACTTAACAAATATTTAAAAGGCGAAGCAACTAGAAGAGCTAGGAAACTATGGGCGGTAAATACATGATTTCAATGGATCAAGTTATGAATTAAAGAATTGGCAACTTCTTAGCGTAGGTCAATGAGAAAATAGAAAAAGTGGCTAAGGAATTGGACTAATAGGGGTTTAAAGAGGTTTTTATCCCTTGATTGAACCCTAAATGCAACTCTTGAAAAACCCTAGCCTGCAAATAACCATTAAAATGCTCTTTTTTTTTTAAATGACCGAATAGAACCTAATTTTTTTAGCAAGTGTTATCATTGTTGCAAGACCTAGTATGGCTCATTATCCTTCCCCTCCATGACCATTTGATAGGTTGCATGAATTGTGATGACAATAGTTGAATCCTCCCACTTTGTGTAGAATACCTTATATGATATGCCCAAGGTTGCATACTTGACCATCAGATTGGTTATTTTAGTGACGTTGAGGCTCCTACGATCATATGTTTCTCTAGTTATCCATGTGACTTCTGCATTTTTTATGGACTTCTTTGGTGAAACTTCTCCCTATGCTCATAGGGTTGTTATGGATTTGATTACATCTTTAGTGACTTTATAGGGTTGGTCTAGGTAGAGGTATTTATCATGGAACTGACTTAGTATGATCTAAATCCAATCTTCCCACACTATGAAGTTTGGAAAGTATTTCCAAACATCCAATCACTTATTTGAGATGTTTTTATATTGTGGTATATATTGTCATGTGCTTGGTTGTAGGAGAGTGTGCCTCAGAATTTCAAACTTAGTATGATCAATCTCCATGAGGGATGCATGAATATATTTTCAGATATATTCTATGTATATAAAATCCATTGGTACTTTTAAGAATTCCTTTGCTGGGTTGGTCTCCATTGCTTTGTATGGGAACATTTTATACTTTGGCCTAGGCTTCTGAGAAAAATCAACAAGGTTGGGTGTGACCATTTTTAGGATCTAAAAATTATTTAGTTGACTTGTAAATGTCTTAGGATATGGTATGGAGTATCTTGAATGCACAAGCTTTACAAGAATACAATGCACATTGATTAAGAATGGGAAATTGAATGGTTTATTTATAATTGTCTTTGTGAGGTGAGTGTAATAAATGGCCCAATTGTTTTCTCATCTTCTTATGTTTTGTGGCTGTTATTTTCCTATGGCTCTATTTTCTCGGTGAGTTATTTCTATCTCTAATGTATGAAATATTATAGTATATTATGTGTTAACTTTATTTGAGCTAATTTAGTATGGTTATATAATACTCTTCTTTGATCCCTTATTTTATCCTTTTAGGGTTAGGTCAAGGAAATTGATGTCCATACTTGGTCCTATCTATTATTTGGAGATAATAAGACCTAACTGTTAGGGTTGTAATTGTCTTTTTATGATTGTTCCCTTTATGTTTTATTTCTTTGTTGGTCTCATATTTATACCTTAGATAGCCTTGTTATTTTTTGAAGGTTACTGGTTTCTGATGTATTGAGTCCTTTGATTTTGTATGTTTGGATAAGTCCATATGATGTTGGATTAGTGTTTGTATGATGGTTTTGTCCATTTACAGTGTCTTTCTTGTATTTGTGGTAGTATGTGGAGGTCTAATTAGTTTCCTATGTACCATAAACGCTCTCTAGAACCCATATACTTTCTGAGAAGTTAATTCCTATTCTCCTTACATCCATGTGTCTAGAACTTCTCCACTATTAGTACTATCATTATCACTTTCTAGTTAAATTTATTTGGATCTATTAGGGTCTTCTTCTTTTATGGTAGGCATCCTTGAGATAGAATATAGATTTCTTGGATCTTCCCACTCTCTATCTTGTTCAATTTATTCTGCATACATTCTATCTTCTCTTTCTCCTAGTGGAATATGGACTATCCTATTGTCATCTGCCAAAGATATATCTTCCTTTCTCAAGTCTACTATCCCATTACAATTGAAAAACCATCACAATCCTATAATTTTGTAAAAGTGTTAAAGGGTTCCTTTATCTCGAGTACCTCAAAATCAACTAATATTTTAGTCCTTTTATGTTTATTTCCATATTTTTCAATGTTCCTAAGGTTTCCATGCCCGATCCATCTTCCAAACTGATGTTCATTGGTGTTTTGATTAGCTTGGGTCTACCCAACCTCTCCCAGGTGCTTTGCACAATAATTTTTAGGTTCGCACCTAGATTTACCATCACATGTTTGACTTTATTGTTATTAAGTTGTGTAATGATTAAAAGAGGAACATTCTTCCAATTTCAATCTTCTACAATTTGATGGACTTGTTGTTTTTGTTTGTTCCAATAATTTCCTAGCTATTTTAATTTTACTAGGAGGTCTTTTTCTTAGCCAAGGAGGCTAAATTCTTCAACATCATAACTTCTTCCTCCTTTTAAAAGTAGGCTATATCATCCTTTTTTTTGTTGTATGATATGATACTTTTCTTTCTCTATTATCTTATCATGTTGTTGCTTACTTGGCTAGTAATAATCATATTCTTCTTCTTCTGGTTCTAATTCTTCACTAACTTCTTCAATATCCCTTTGTCTATTCTTATAAATGCCTATTCCTTATCTAGTCAACACTGCAACCTTATTTCCCTTTGTTTTAGATGTGTTATTTTTCATAATTTTCCAATTTTTTTATTCATCAAAATAGTCCTCATTTGATGTATTTGATGACCAGTTATCCCTTAATTGTCATCTTTTAACTTCTTTTTGTATTCTTCTAATTACTCTATCTCATTTATAGTATTGTAAGTCGTCACTTCTAGAGTGTGTTGTATTCCAATAGTATTTTTGTGTTTTATCACATCTAAATATATCATGAGAATCATCTCTAAAAAATGGACATTTCCATTTCTTTTCTTCCCAATATTTTATAGCATAATGGCCTATCTTTCTGCAATTATAGCATGTGGCATCACTTATTTTGTAGTTATTTCTATCGTTTCCTCTTCCTCATCTATAGTTTGATTATCTGTTATCTACCATGTAATTTTGTGGTGGGTTAGTTTATATTGCATACACACCTTTGTTATCTCTCTATAGTGGTTGTCTATAACCTGCATCATATAGAGGTCATTCCACAATCTCCTTAATGTATTTTTTTTATGTCTATGTCTATGTCATAATTATAGTTCATAGGGCATCTTGGATTTGTATGATTCATTATGTTATAGATTTTAAATTGTTTTACAGGATAGTCCTCAGTGAGGTGGCTATCCCATTCTTGGAAAGTTCCACAATATAGTGTATTTGTTTTAGCTAGTACTATTTTTAATTCTACAGGTAGTGTGGTTGTAGTTATTTCTCCTTGGGATTTAGGACAATCATTCTAGAGGTGACCTTCTCTTGAGCAATATGTGCACCAAATTTATTTAACTATCTTTGTTTCTCCTCTTTCCAAAATTTCATTTTTTATAGTTATTTGCTCTACCATTAATTAGAATTTTTCAATATTCTCCTTTATGTCATCTTTCTGAGGTTTGTGCCATGTTTGAGCCTCTATGTGGTATGTCATTTAGATCAAGTCTATATATGTATTGAATATCCTTCCATATTATAATTCTCTTATATCTTTCTGTAGTATGGAAATGAACCATTCAATCTTTTTTCACTCTATGTGGGGTTCTTCCAATTTGTGATAGGCTTCCTTAAATATTTTCTCGTATTCTTTCATTGATTCTTCTTCTCCTTGTATTAAGTACCTCATTTTTCTAACACTCTATTGTAATATCTAGAGTGTTAAAGTTTATTAGGAAATATTGTTTCACATCATTCCAACTTTTCCCATGTTTTGGATAGGTCTTTTTATACCATTCTAGTACTTCCCTCCTTAGCAAAGACATAAAGTATAGTAATTTTGGTTTGTCTTCATCTATGTCCTATATTTCCCACAAGGATTCTAATAGGAATATATTTCCATGGATTTTATTGTATCTATTCTAAATACTAGGATCTTTATTGAGGATCCTATATTGTTCTTACTTCTTCCTATAGTTAGGGTAAAAATTTAGGGAAAATGCATAAACAAATTATAATGAAACCCTAACAATGCACAATGAAGGACAAGATAACATGAAAATCAAAATAATAAATTCAAATGCAAACCGATCTCCATTTCTCTTCTTAACCTCACATGAGAATGCAAGATTTCGAAGGATTGTTGATGGATGAATGTTGGTTGCTCACTATTGCAGCAACATAACATTAAGATGTAGATGATAGATGAGAAATAGATATATGCAAGATGATGGATGAAATATTGTAGAGACAATTCGACAGAGTAAGGGTACTTGAAAGCTCATCCATGCAAATGGCTTGGTTGTGGGTTAATTTATAGGTGAAGATGGGAGGATGAAGGGATTAAAAATTCCTTTTTGTGAGCGGTAGTGGAATTAGAAAGTTGATTGTGAAACTTGGGAGAAGAAATGCAAGGTGGATCAAGTTAACTAAATAGGAGAATGGAAAGGGGATCGAGTTAACTTACGAGATGATTTAGGAAGTGGTGAAGTCATCTTGAGAGATGATTTAGAAAGTGAATCAAGTCATTTAGGGAAATAATTTAAATAATTTAGAAGTATTTAAATTATAATCGATGTGAGAGGATAAGGATTAATTTAAATAAATATTTAATTTATTTAAATTATTTGGGGAATGTGGATTAATTAAATAAATAAAATTTATTTAATTAATTGGTTAAAGGATAAATGGATTAATTAATTAAATATAATTTATTTAATTAATTGGCTAGAGATTAAATAATAGGGATGATGAAAGGGGTTATGTGAGGTTTAGAATAAAATGTGTTGTAAGATGTCAAAAATGACATCAAAAGTGAATGTCACAAGATTTGGTCAATTTTAGGTTACTAAATTTTGCCCCTCTTTGAGATGATGTTCAAGATGATGAGATTTGTGTCGAGTAACATCATTTCAAAGAAGCTAAGGTATGGGTAAAAGAAAATGGATGATGAAGGAAAGATAGGATAATGATGATGTAGAGATATGATGATGGGATGATGATGTAAGGATATGATGATGATGATGATGATGATGCCCCCTCGAGAGGATAGCTAGGTTGGACAAACATTGGTATTCTCTCGAAATGGATGAAATGATAAAATATGGATAAAGAGATGGATAATACGTTATGCTACAAGAAAGTGAGCAATCATGGTGTTTGATATAGCACTAGATGTTATGGACCAAGGTATAAGGACCAATGTGACAATGTGTCTTGTGCCTCAATGTAATATGACCTTGTCTAAATGTATGAGGAAGTAAACTTAGATCATTAAAGTCCTAATGCACAAAAGGTATGATATGACCTTAGATGCAAATGATAGTGCAAAAAGCTATTCCAACATACACAAGATATGAGTATTAGCTAGAATGATACAGATTTGATGCAAATGCAAGATAAAAATGATAACACACACAAGCAAGCAAGCATGCACAAATGATACAAAAACAAACAAGGTATTGCCCCTGTCAAGCTATAAACCAATGATTAATTGATTGATTGATTGATGATAGTGTTGTCATTGTGGGGAATGATCTATCCCTAGATCAACACAAGGATGATTGATTGATTAAGTTTACAACAAGATTAGGATCAAGACCAAAGGATGTGATTGGATAATTTGGCAAGATTGATTAGCTTGGTTGGTATGGATTAAGGATTGACTTGCATTTGGATTATTTCTTGGAATGATTGAAGATGATTGATTTAAAGATTTGGATGATGATTGATGAGTTGAATTGAGGAATTGATTTGCTAGGAATAATTTAAGTTGGAGCAGTTTGATTAAAGGACTGATTTGATTGAAGAATATAATTGGTTGATGATTGGATTGATGAGGAAATAATTTTAATTTATTGCTTAGGTTTTTAATGGATATTTGATTTTGTTTTGGATTTTTCAAATGTTTTGATTTTTTTCAAGACCTTTTTGTGATTTTTAGGGATTTTTTCAAGACATTTTATGATTCGTTTGCATTTTTTAGGACTTTTTTTGAATTTTTTTGAGATGTCAATGGATGAAAATTTTGATAGCCTTTGTGCTAGATACCATTGACAAGGGAAAACCAAGTCTAGATGCAAGGAGATGGATGGGATTGATGGATGAAAGGGTGGGTGATAGGAGAAGGGGTAGAAGGCTCATGATGGATGTATCGATAAAAATGATAGGTCATAGTGAATGGAATGGATGTATACATCATAAGAGAGCAAGAATGTGATCTCCAAAGACTATGTATCATAGGAATAACATGCCCCATTCTTGGTAAAATACTTAGGATCTTTATGACAACGCTTAGAATAAAAGAATGGTGATAGGCTTGTTTGGAAGGATGAGGTATATCAAAAGATATCCAAAGCATGTTTCAACATTTTTCCCCTTAATTTTATCAAGATCAAAAGGAGGAAGAGAGGATTAATGGACTCAATATGATAAGTATATGGGTATGATGGCCAAGGATGATAAGATAGGAGATGGTAAGATAGGATAAAAAATTATATGATAGGATGAGACAATGTGCCCCCAAGTGTAAGTGACATAGAAGATCAACCTACACATGATGCCTGTTTTCCAATTTTTCATCATGGTACTTATATAGGGCACCTATTTACCAGGTTTTCACTATTGGATGAAGGAATTTCTCTTTACTTATTTTATTTTATTTTATTTTTTGTTTTTTTGATTTCTTTTTCTCTTTTTTTTTAATAGGAGAAAGATAGGAGGAACTCAAGTATCTAGTTACATGAAAGGTGATAGTCCTGCTAGATGGATGTTGTCACATGGACCATGTCAAGTGTTCTCATAGATGTTGGTAAGGGATTGCATGAGTGAGATAGATTAGGTAGATGGCAGATTATGAATGGCTTATGTGAGGATGGATGGGGAATAGTGGATTATGATGTGGATTGTAAAGGACTTATGCAAAAGGATGGATGGAAGGTTTATGAAAAAGCATGGACCATAGAAAGGTGATTTTGAAGATATGTAGGATAGTAGTTTAAGGATGGGGAGATGGAGGTATGAGAGAATGGAATCATGACCAATGGTTGCACACACCATGTTAAACATTGAAGTTTTTGATGGAAAGGTGGTGTAGGAAGCAATGGAAATGTTTTCTTAGGAGATGGTTGATGCAATGCTTTAGGTACCCACATAGACTTAGTATTTTTAAGAGTTTTATTTTTCTCATGGGATTTAGGAATTTGAGACTTTTGAATGGAATGAGAATGTGGGGTGGAAGTGGATGGTTGGGATTTTTGTGATGTCGATGCCTCGTTTAACTTGATTTATTTCTTCTTAGGTACCCAAACCATTTTGTTTTTAGAATTCTTTTGGAGGTATGGGCTTATATAGCTTTTTAGATGAATTTTTTCTTTGATTCTTTTCTTTTGTGCCCTAAGGCATGTGGACCCTTATGATTTTTACTTTATAGGTAGACGCATTGAAATTTTTTCTTTTGAATCCCATGGGTATGGTGAAATGAGTGGAATCTTCATGTTTAGACAATGTCTGCATTAATTGGTCATGATTAGGATTTTTAGAATATTTATGGATGGATGGATAAGGGGATTATATAATGGAATTATTAGGTGTTGGGAGTAACAAAGGTAGATTAGATGGAGGGATATTAGGAGTTGGAAGCAATGGTGGAAGGTGTACGGTCACATACTTTTGAAATTTGTAGGATGATGGAGGTGAAATGGCAACAAATTTTTTGAGTGTATGGTAGGGATTAAGGTGGAAATAGGATTTAAGATGGATGGAGGAAGTGCCAACATCTTTAGCTTATTTTCCTTGGGATGAGTATCCAAGGCTAAATGAGCATGGAGGGACTTTGACATGGATGGGCTCCAAAATACCATATTCATGAAGGCCTAAACCTTTACCTTGGTAGTTCATGTTTTGAAGCATGTAATGGACAATGGGACTAGGTGTGTTTTGGACACTAGACTTGAGTTCATTATTAGATGAAGAAGGTGAAGTGGATAAAAGTTGTTTTTGTCCTAAAGAGGAACACTCATGGATGAAGGTGGATAGACCAATACATATGATGGAGGAATTGCAATGGGGTTGATAGTGGGTGATGGAGGATCAGTAGGATCTTGATTAGCATTGTGTTCACTTAGATCCAAGGTATTTGTTTGATCTTCTATGTGTGCTTGGGAGGCATATGTCTCATCAAGGGAAGTAGATGTTGGTGGATCATGGATAGGACTAGATGAAAGGGAATTTGGGATATCTTGCTCATGGATAGGTATAGGGTCAAGTTTCTCATATATAGCTTCTTCATAGGTAATATCATGATCAAATAAAATATATAGGTTATGGATAGGTTGGATGAAAGTGATTTGATCTTGATGTTTCCACATGATTGGGAGTAGACTTTTGATATAACTCTTGGGTTTCTTGAATGGAAGTGGAAGGGGATGACTCTTGAATAGGCTCAACATGTTCTAGATGGTCAACAACATGGAGACATGATGGAGGTTGACTTGGGCTCAATGGGAGGGACTCTTGAATAGGCTGAAGGGGGAGACTACATGATGGGGTAGTAAGAACGCGAATGATGTTTGGAGACTCTTTGGTAGGTTCAAACATATGAGTTGGATGACATGGCGATGTTTGATTCCTTTCTAGTAGCCCTTGGGTCACATCCTTTGTAGGTGGATGGTGGATTCAGGTAATGCCATAGGTTTACTTTTAAAATGTTTGAATTTAGGGCATGGATTTAATGGAGGATTAGATGATGGTGGGGGTAATGAATATTTTAATGAGTTATAAGGTCGAGAGGCCAATGGATTAGGACTAGGACATGGTGGCTTAGGGATAGGAATTTTATTGGATGGTGGTATGATAAAATTATAGGGTGCATGAACTAGATTGGTGTTCCCCTTGTCAAATGGAACATGAGAATTGAAAGGCTCTTGATTTTGTTGCCAAGGTGGACTTGGTCTCCTATGTTCTTGTTGTGATATGGGTGGATATGTTGTTGTGGAATTGACATGATATGTATATGGGTTAGGTTGGAATGATGATGAATGTGACACATAGGATTGAGGTTGAATTTTTTGAGGTTGGAATGGTGTTTGGACTTGTTGTGGTATGATTTGTTGTTGTGATAATGATGGAGGGGTTGCATAGGATAATGGTTGTTGAGAGGTGGATTGATATGGATAAGGGTTGACATTGGAAGAGGTGTGATAGGTGGATGAAGGGGTAATGTGATATGTGGATGGTTGAGGTTGATAAGATGATACAAGTGACACATAGGATTGATGTGACATTTGTTGATGTGGTGATTAGATTTGATGTTGTGCTTGTTGGATTTGACAAGTGGCCATGAGGTATTGGGATTGTGCTATGAGTTGTTACATTTGAGGTGATTGGTTTGTTTGAAGTTGAAATTGTTGGATGAGGCCTTGGAGCCCGTGTATAATTTGTTGGTCTAAGGGTTGTGGTGCTTGATAAAGTGATTGGAAGAGGTCTCGAAATTGGAGTACTAGGTCTTCTAATGTTGGCATGGTGTAAAATGATGTTGATTGGATTAAAGAGATGATGATGATTAGGATATGATGTGGAATGACAAGATTGGATGATTTGAATGATGTGTCAAGTGTTTATTGGAAGTTTGACTTGGGAAATATCAAACACAAGATATCACATGTAAATGCATGAACACACACACCAAACACAATGATAAATTTGTCATTCAAGATTAAATGTTATGATTAAACAAACACTCAAATACACAACAATAATCCTAGTGTTAGTCAAGTGATTATGGCCAATTAGGTCTTAAGCTAGGATGCACGAGGTTGATTAGGGATGATTTGAAAGAAAAATCTTGCCACATAGTTGGGAGAAAGGGATAACCCACCCTTCACCTTCACTTCCCAAAGGTATAAAGTTTTTTGGTACTTAGTCAAGAGTGAAAATATTTCAAATCCCAAAGAAACATGTATTTCAATTCACACTTTGATTGATGTCATCCCTTGGAGGGGTGTTTTCTCCAAGCAGGCCTCCTAAGAAGGGTATGACAAAAGTGAACCAACAGAGGTGTTTTTGATCAACACACACACTTGATTCACACTTGAAGTTGTTAATTGACCCTTAGAAATGAAATGTGTGTAAGAAAAAAATAGAAGCACTTGTTATTGTTAACCCAAAGCCAAAATGTGTGATCGAAGACAATGGTTAATATTTTATATGTGATTGAAGACAAAATTCATTTTAAGAGCCCAAATCCAAATGTGTTTGCAAACAATGATTAAGAGATGAAAGATGAAACAAGTGCACCTGGTTATTTTTCTATCCAAATTACTATTGTGGTTGATATTGCTGCTACTAAAACTCCTTATGATCACCTACAAGATCAAAAAATGATATTATAATGTAGCCATAAAAAAATAAGCTCATCAGAAAATTGTAATTTCAGATACATGTTTTTAACATAGCCAAATTAGATTTGATTATTTGAAGATTTTATTGATATGAAAAATAAAAAATAAAACAAAATACCCCTGCTAATTTTCTGAGAGCTTTCCAAAAATGTAAAGAAGTCAGAAAAATTCCTTATTTTGCACCTAGAAACACGGATTTGTGAAAACCCTACAAAAAACAAAAATTAGATTTTTTTGCATTGTATTTGACCTCTAGATTAAATTTGTAAAACATAGACCCCCATTATAATTTCAAGATCTTTCCAAAAATATAAAAATTTCTGATTTTTTTTCGATTTTCATCCAAAAAGTCAGTTTTATGAAACAATATAAAATCACAATAACTCCTACAAAAATGACAATAAACCCTCAATTCTTTTTTACTGTGGCCTCTTGAGATGATGCAAAATATTTTGTGAAAATATAGTAGAAAAATTTGTAGTTGTGTAGAAGATATGAAGAAATTTATAAAACTAGAGGTTTGATCCAAAAATTGATAGATCTGCAACAAAATGTCAATAAAACCTGCAAAAAGCAAGCTAGATCAAAGGATTCGCATCAGGTTCACCAATGTAGTTAGGGTAAAAATTTAGGGAAAATGCATAAACAAATTATAATGAAACCCTAACAATGCACAATGAAGGACAAGATAACATGAAAACCAAAATAATAAATTCAAATGCAAACTGATCTCCATGCTAAACTTGATTGATCTCCATTTCTTTTCTCAACCTCACATGAGAATGCAAGATTTTGAAGGATTGTTGATGGAGGAATGTTGGTTGCTCACTGTTGCAGCAACATAGCATTAAGATGTAGATGATAGATGAGAAATAGATAGATGAAAGATGATGGATGAAAGATTGTAGAGACAATTCGATAGAGTAAGGGTACTTGAAAGCTCATCCATGCAAATGGCTTGGTCGTGGGTTAATTTATAGGTCAATATGGGAGGATGAAGGGATAAAACTTTCCTTTTTGTGAGCGGTAGTGGAATTAGAAAGTTGATCGTGCAACTTGGGAGAAGAAATGGAAGGTGGATCAAGTTAATTAAATAGGAGAATGGAAAGGGGATTGAGTTAACTTACGAGACGATTTGGAAAGTGGTGAAGTCATCTTGAGAGATGATTTAGAAAGTGAATCAAGTCATTTAGGGAAATAATTTAAATAATTTAGAAGTATTTAAATTATAATAAATGTGAGAGGATAAGGATTAATTTAAATAAATATTTGATTTATTTTTATTATTTGGGACATGTCGATTAATTAAATAAATAAAATTTATTTAATTAATTGGTTAAAGGATAAATGTATTAATTAAATAAATACAATTTATTTAATTCATTGGCTAGAGATTAAATAATAGGGATGATGAAAGGGGTTATGTGAGGTTTAGAATAAAATGTGTTGTAAGATGTCAAAAATGATGTCAAAAGTGAGTGTCACAAGATTTGGTCAATTTTAGGTGACTACACTTCCTACTTCAAGTTTTTATATTGGAAGACTACATTTGGCTTTCTTTTCTTTCTTTACTTTCCTAATAGTGTAGGGTTTCTACTCTCTACCATTATCTCTTTCTAATTTTATATCCAAGTATTCTTTTCCAAGTATCTCTTCTTTCAAAATTCTTCTACTCTTATATGGTCGAGGGGATGGGTCTTGGTCAAGGGGTTGTGACCATTCAAGATATCTTTTCACTTTCTTATTCGTTATAGACATTTTATTTGATAGTAAGCATAATTATTTACCCAAATTCAATCTATTCTCTTTTATTTTTCTGATTTATTCCCCTTAAGTTTCCTTATACTCCTATTGACCAATTCTTCTAAATATTCCACTTGAATAGATAGATCCTTCTCTAGATTTTTCAAAAATTCAATAAATCTATCATCCATGTTAATGGTTAGGTTTGAAAGATTCAATCTTATTGTTGGAATTTTAGAAGGTTTCAATGATAGTGGAGTCTCTATATTATTGCAAGGCCCTAATAGCTATCTTTTAGATTCTCCATATTCTTCAATGTTCTTTAAACTAGTTATAAGTTGTTCTACTTTTTCTCAACATAATTTTGATTTCTTTGACGTAATCCTTTTATTATTTACCATGGTAGATATTGATTAACTTTTTCTATCGACCATCACATCTTTTCAAGGATCCCTTCCAGAATCCATCCCCTTTCCATTCTCTATCCCCTTGGTGCCTAACCCCCTGTCACAGGGTAAGTGCCAAAGAATATTTTTGCATGTTCCATATCTTCCTTGATTTTCTTTTCTTTCCAGTGTTTGATTAATTTTTATTTTTGGGTATGTGCAGGATCATCATGGAAAAAACAGGTCCTTAAGTGGCAATGAAAATTCAAAAAATCAAAGTTGGGCAACTTGACATAAAAATTTGAATATGTTATATATATTATTTCAAAAATATGTAACAATAGAATCTGTGGAAAATTGAATGTAGTTTCTAAACTACTAGGTTAATTTTTGAAAAAAAAAAATCTATTTGGTGAAAATTTAAAATTTCAATGCAGTAGTACTAAAATTTCAGGAAAAAATAAAAAGTAGGTGTCTATCTGACCACCCTAACCATAATAAAATCATAATATTTTTTTATAAAATTTTAGATATAAGTAGAGGACTCATGTCTGGATGTGATGCATATTTTTTGTAATTTTTTTTCAAATAAATAATTAATTATGAATTTTTTATTACAACTTTTTAAAAATATAAAAAATCGTATGTCTGACCACCTTAACTTGGTCAAAACTTAATGGAATTCATTTTTTTTTTCTTTAATCCTATAGTATGCGAAGCATAGAATGTGACGCATGTTTTGGATTCAAAAAATGTGATACTGTTTGAAAGCTATAGATGTTTTTCTATCAGACTATCAATCAGGACTTTAGTCGTAATTCTAATAAAAAATAAATAATAATTAATTATTAGATTCTAAAGAAAATATAATTTATATTGATAGAAAGCTGAGAAACTCCTTTACAAACCCTTTTCATTTTATCAATTTTAGGTAAAATAAAAATCGTCAGCCACACGAGCGAAGTCTAGAAAAACAGATTAAGTTGTTAAACACATTTTACGTGTTGACTTTTAGGATTGGCAAGTCTGAACCAAATCCTGAGCCTAATACCAAGCCTAATACCAAGGCATTAAATTTTGTGTCAGAATATCGGATATCGGATTTGAAGTCGATATATGATAGCTTTTAGATCATTTTTAAAACAATTTATACAATCTTTAATATATTATTTAAAAATGCAATTAAGTTTATAATTTAATATATATAATATCCAATAAAGTTTATAATGTAATATATTTAATATACAATTATGTATTTAATATATAATATATTATTAAATGTATAATATTTAAATATTATTTCAATATTTTAGTTAATCTATAAATATTTTAATATTTTAGTTAATCCATAAATATTTATATATATATATTACCAATTTATAAAATATTTAAATATTATCTCTTTCTCTTTGGCTCTCTCCACCTCTATCTCTCTCAAGTCTCTCACTCAATCACTCCTCTCTCTCTCTCTCTCTCTCTCTCTCTCTCTCTCTCTCTCTCTCCCTCTCCTATCTCTCCTTCTATCTCTCCCTCTCTCCCTCTCCCTCTCCCTCTGCCTCTCCCTCTCTCCCTCAACTCTAAACCCTCTCTCCCTCTCCCACTCTCTCTCTCCCTCCCACCCCCCACTCTTCCTCTCACTCTCATTCTCACTCCCTCTCCTTCTATCTCTCCCTCTCCCTCTCCCTCTATCCCTCTCCCTCTCCATCTCTCCCTCTAACTATCTCACTCTCTCTCCCTCTCCCACTCTCCCT